>CM035793.1:29702386-30249886 GCA_020466265.1 Siphamia tubifer
TTTGGCCTTTTCTTTTTTCTAAATCAGTTGCTTTTTGACATCTGTTTATTTCCATAGTTCAGTTCCATGAACAAAACTCAGTAAAACAGATTTTTTATTTTTTATTTTCTAAATATTTAAACTAAACATTCCATTCAGAATGCTTCAGAGCTGACGCATCAGGGATTAAAGAGTTAACCCAAATAGTGACATTTTCAAACACCTGAACAAATGATTTGCTTAAATTTGACAGCAAAGATTTATCTTGGTGTCTCGTGCGTGACTATTCATCCACAATGTCCTCAAGAAATCTTACCAAGATAATTTTCACTTGTTCCAGTGGCACATTTTTTTGTGAATTAAACAAAAAATCTTAAATTATATAAAAAAATTACAAAAAAACTATTCTTGAATTAAGCAAAAAAAACAAACAAACAAAAAACAAAGAAAAAACAAAGAACAAACTGCCAATGGAATGAGTGAAAATTAAGATTTTTTTTAAACAAGATTTCCCAGATCTACTGTATTGTCTAAAAATAACTTCTTATAACTCACTGAAAAGCTGCTCTTTAGGTGATTGTGCAATGTTTTTATGAGTGATGAAATATTTTGACTAGAAATGACAAAAATACACTTGGTACAATTCTGACATTTGCAGTGAGTATCATGCGTTTCGTGCAATTGTGAGTTTCAATAACTGAAAAGCTGCCTCATGGATAAACCAAAACTGCAAAGTGACGCTCCATTCCTTTAATTTCATTTACTTTATTTCATTCAGAAGCACCTTAAATACCTGTAGTACATCAAACACTTTCTACAAACTAGCTTGCCTTACTGTAAATATTTATCCAGTGTGAAAATCCAAGTGCTTTAAACCAGCTTCCTGTTCCATATCCACTATAAAAAGGCCATAAAAATTGTTGCGAGTTGCACTGAACACATTCTTGAGCAAGTGAGTGACCTTTCTGTCAGAACACATCTCAAAAACACCATTAAATGGCTTCTGTTACGCACTCGCCACCCCCACCCCCACCCTCCTCTCACTATAATACCAATAACAGTATTGCATTTCTTACTTTTCCCTTCCTTTGAGGTACGGACAGGACATCACGGAAAAGAAATCCCTCTGACACCTCTCTTCCTGCTGGTTCCATTTCAGGAATCTCCAGCCGTCCCCTTCACTCCTCTTTTGCTTCTGTCAGAGCCCCCTGAGCTATGGATCCTTATTAGTCAGTGCGTCTCTGAGACCACACTGACACCGGCGTCGCATTCTCCCCGGACTTGCTGAAGGCTAACGCAGGCGTTGTCAAAAACATGGCGGCTACTGGAGCTGAGCAATCATCAGAATCAACCAACCTTTGAAATACTGTGAATATTATGAACGTGCTGCAGCTGCATAATGTTACAGTGGCTGATATATCAAAGGGGTAAAATGGAAAGTTAAAGAATTTTGGAATGTTTTGGACCATTATTTTAAAATTGTGAATACATTAACTTACTGTTCAAGATGACTAATCCATCACAGGAGCGAATTTATCAGCATTTTTTTTTTTTTAAGTTATTCTTGCAAGCAATGTACTAAAAGTACTCTTAAGTGGCAAATTTAGCTTAGCCTTCATGAGCTGTTATTGGATGAATAACTCAAACTGCCTATTTGTTAAACAGATGCAGTGCATTTGCATTATGAAGACTTAATACTGAAGCCAGACTTTGAAATCTCAGGTGTCTGAATGTCCCTGAATGCACCGACAAGAAAAGCTTCCAAAGTGAGATGTGGATGCTGTAAAAGCACTGGAGCCTTGATGAGAGAAAAAAAAGCAGGTGATTTGTTCTCTGTGATGGATTACACATTTTAGTTTCAAGTCTATGCAAGTTGGTTTTAATATTGTGTGAACGTGAAAAGACAGGAAGAGGTACCGGTGAGGTGGAAAAGTCAAACTGAAGACGTTCTCTGTGATGAAAGTACCGTTTAGATATTATGGGTAGTTATTGTATGGGGAATAATATGTTATATGTTGAAATAAAATGCCACCATAAGTCATAAAAAAGAACTTTCACAAAGCCTTAAGTATTTTTTTTTCTAAAAAGATTAAAGACATATCACAAGAAAAGCTGAGAAACTCAATCTAAC
Organism: Siphamia tubifer; assembly: GCA_020466265.1. Lineage (NCBI taxonomy): Eukaryota > Metazoa > Chordata > Actinopteri > Kurtiformes > Apogonidae > Siphamia > Siphamia tubifer. Next base: position 29,704,497 of record CM035793.1, read on the forward strand.
TTTACATTCATTAACTTAGAATTAAGTGATAATAAACTTAGAAAAAAATCCAACATCAGGAACATTTTCTTTTTTGGGGTGACAACATTCAACAAGCAAGAAATTCAGACAAAGAACAAGACATGTTATGTTTGCAATACCTTGTCAATTCCATCAACAAAAGCTCAAAGGTTAAATGCAAAATGTTTTGGGTGTATCATGTAAAACCGCAATGGAAGTAATGTAAATGAAAAAAACCCAGATGTTCACAGATGAGCAAAGAAAGAGATTTAAAAGAAACATGGTGTGGTTTGTATATAAAAATATGAATATAGATGTAAATTAAAATACCATTGTACCAAATGTAATGAAAAAATCATTTAGATATTATGGGTAGTTATCATATTGGGAATAATATCTTATATGTTGATATAAAAAACAAACAAACAAAAAAAAAAAACTTTAATAAAGCCTTAAGTATTTTTCTAAAAACATTAAAGACATATGACAACAAAGGTTGTGTGATATTGAGAAACTCAGTCTAACTTTACCTTAGTAAGACTTTCATTGACTTAGAATTAAGTGATAACAAACTTAGAAAAAAATATGTTGTTTGTATAATATCCATGACTATGATTGACTGAATATTCCATCTGTCATTAATAATATAATTTGCTTGTACATTTGCATTTCCTCCCCATTTTGTACATTACAGTGGCTAGAATGTAGCTCTTAATTTTCCATTTTCTCATCCAAATGGTAGGGGTTTTTTTTGTTAATTAACCCATAAAGACTCAAACATCTATCACCAACTAAAAGCATCTACTGATCTAAACTCTTTCACACCTGTTGATTCACTATTTCTATCAATACATGTAGTTGCCATGGAAACAGCGTCACTTTCTACAACATTGACTCACAGGTAAATCCCATGTAGTTTGATCAATGACAGTGGATGGAAATTAATATTTTCCTGACAAATTAATATTTTCTGCAGTTTTCTCATAATAACCATCGACTTCAATCTGAGCTTCGATAAACATTTTCATGATCAGTGATTTAAATACAGGAACATACCTGATTTATGTTGATAAAATGCAACATACAGAGGACAATATTATAACAAATGGTGATAAATCAGTTAAGTGTTTTTTTTTTTCTATGTATTTATTTTTTGTTTGTTTTGGGTGTTTGTTGGTCTGCTTCTTGTCCTTGTTACTATTGTATGTCTTGCAAAATAAATAATAAAAAAAAAAGGTTTATAATTGAAATCATATATTTATGGCTTAATTAAGATCATATAGTTAATTGGCCTGTGAGCGGTTGGTAAGATTAACCTTCTTTGAGTCTTCTCATTGTCTTTTCATTATTTTAATATCATAAATATAGTATTACAGTGTTACATCTTATTTCAGCATAAGATTACTTTAAGGTTAATTTAAGTCAAAAGTCTCTCGTCTGAGTGCATGCAGCCTAAAAGACCACATGACACTGGAGGCCCACAGTTTTAACACCTTAAGTCGCGCCCCTCCTATACTGCTTCAGGTCTCCATTGTCCTAAAGAGGTGTCAAGGTGTTTTTCCGTTCCTCTATGTCCCTTCTTCCTTGGAGATTTCTATCCCCCGTGTATTCCATCTCTATATGCACATCAGGTCTAACGTTCTGTTACAGCTTTGTCTCAAAACTAAAAGAAACCTTACATTTATATGAAATATTATATTACATAAATACTTATATCTTTGGTTTTATTGTAAATTTCATAGTTGGATATTAAAACAAACACAAACATAGCACTGGGTCTTTATGGGTTAAGACAATTATTCAAGTATATTTGGTTGTTTTCTGGCAGAAGTTTTTGAGCAGTGTGTACTGAGAAGATCATCTGTTCATACACTTTTCTTTCCACACACTGAAGTTCCAAAGGAGAAAAAACATATTGATTTATTTATTCCTTAAGAGAGCTTACTTCTTGAAGGTTCTGCTTCTTTTCTTTACTTTCTTATTACTTTTGTTCAAAGAAAAGTCATGCAACTTTTCAAAAAGGTTGTTAAACACATAGTTTTAATTAAAAAAAATGTTTTATGTTTTAATACTAATGCAGTTTGCTCAACTAAAACAGTATTTGTCATCTCTCTGAGGCTCATTGTAAATCATACTACAGGTAATAATAGTGATACCGTATGCTGTGAAGTCAGTACGAACCAGTAGAGCTGCAGTTTACATCCATGACTCCATGACTTTAAATTTAAGACTAGAAAAGAACCCCCTCTGGTTCACCAAGGAGGTTATGTTTTTATCCGGAGTTTGTTTGTCTGTCTGTCTGTTGGCAAGATAATTCAAAAATATCTGGACGGATCTTGATGGACATTTCATGATGTGGTGGGGGTGTCACAAGGGACAAATGAGTAGATTTTGGTGATGATCACAAAGAGATCCTGGATTATGGATCACTTTGAAATGTTACATTGTGGTAAATAGAGAATACATTACAGGATAGGCCGGAAATAGTCGCTCAAAAATGTTGGAAGTTTAAAGAGTTAAGTCACGGCAACTAAATCCAAGTCGTTTTACCCCAATTTTTAGACATTCCAAACTGTTCCTGAGCGACTGCAGCCATAGGAATTAGACGAGATGTCCAAGATTGCCGCTTATGAGCGATTGTGCCACAGAATGATGGATAAAGAGGATGTCTATAAGAACATTTGGGGGCATTATTTAGATATAGTACAGTAAATTGGTAGCCTAATGTATTGTTATTTATTTATTTTAAATCATTTTATTTTTCTATTCTTTCAATTTTTTCCTTTTGTTTATGAGAATACTTTAATATTCAGTGACGTATAAATATATAGAATTATTTCACTTGTTCGGTATATATAGTGTTAAACCTTGTTAGTTGATATCTGCCTGTAATCCCCCCTGTTTATTTGTATTTGTGGATGTTTTGTGTTTGTTTGTCTCTCGTATTTGTGAAATACCAATAAAAAGTGAATAACAGGAATTAGAGGAAAATCGATCATACAGTAGAGGAAAACCTTAAACCATTGCAGCTCTGAATGGAACAGTATGTGACTGTAACGGACAAGAAGCAGCAGGTGAAGTGTATAATAAACACACCAACCTGTGGTTTGATGGTCTCACTCCTGCAGACTGTCAGTCTCCTGGCCCTCAGTGACCGATATCTGCACCTAAAGGAAGGACAAACCCCAAATCAATACCTTGTCTAAAAACACTGGGAGAAATTTGAGACAAGAGATCATGCAATGTCTACAGGAGAAGATATGCTCATGCAACTCAAGCTTTCTTTTTTGGATTAACTTTGTACAGGCAGAACCTTTTTAAATATTACAGTAAGTAAGCAACCTTTACACAGATATTGCAAATAAAAAAAGTAACAGCAGCTCAACTGTACAGCAGATATTGATATAGATTTGGCTTTGTTCCTTTTAGCAAGAGTTGCATTAACACTATTCTATTATATATCTATATCTATATAGCTATATATGTATATATGTTTTGTTAGTACACAGAACAGTTATTTTGGTACATAAAATTCACTACTGTATGATATTGGAAGTTACATTTTTCTTACTTTTGAGTTGTTTTTTTGTTGTTGCCATGACTGTAATGATATAATATTTTAAGAAATTGATCGCATTTACCAGCAAGTTTATGTCAAAGGATAAACACACTACGAAATTAAACATTTAGGGTTAGGTTACCTTTACAGTGGAGTTCTCTAGGTTATAACCATCCTCTCCATTGCACTGCCATTACTCTGTACTAAAGTAGCCATCGCGCCAGCGTCATTCATGACAATGAAGCCTAGACCTGAATGGTGGTTTGAATTCAGTTAATTTTCAGATGCTATAAAAGCAATTCTCATTAACGATTACGACCACAGGTAAGAGGATTGAAAAAGTCTTATACATACCCAGGCATTCAATGCTTTAGAACTCTATACACATTAGGAAGCTATCCAGGTTATTTTAGAGGTCTTACCTCTGGGTCCTTTTTAAAAAGTATAGAAAGAGAGAGAAAGAATAAGTTGTGCTCTTTTGATAATCAATCAAGACATCATTTAGTAGGGTTAAAGTCTTCAGACGTCAATACAATCATTTAGATTTAAAATGCGTTTTTGAATGAGAAACAAAGGAAAACAACTACATCTGACTGCTGAAGGTTGTTTAAAAAAGGCCATTTCAGATTTTACTAGGACAGGAAACAAATAAAGCAAGTTAAGTTTCATAAAAAACAAACTAAGCTTTATTGACAAACTGCTGCAAAACATCTTTTGGACAGATTTAGTAACCTATTTAGGCAAGCTTACACATGTAGCATAATGCATTTTATGGAGAGGGTACAGATACTAGTGGCAGAATAAGTACAGTTAGGATGTTTTAAAATATATACAAGAGTTCGGATTGAGCTGCAGGATCCCTTCTCTATAGAAAGAGAAGACCCATGTGGAGATTTTTGTCCCAATCCTTCTTTGTGTATTTTGTGCATGCAGTTTATAGAGAATCAGATCACAAATGAAGATCTGAACTGTATTTTTTTTTTTTTTTTTTTTTTTTTTTTAGCATGACAGGAGGCCGTCTGTTTGGCCATGTTCTCAGAAACAAACATTTTGTCGTCAGTGTCTTAAAATTAGCCTTTAACATGTAAAACAAATTGAGGATATGAGGACAGTCCATCTCAACAGTGTCTATTAGGGCTATATTTCAAAACTCTAAGTACAATGACAAATATTGCTGCCTAAGTCTAAATGGACAACATTTTAGAACTATTTAAAAACAAGCCATCATCAAGAATGAATTGTACTATATTCCATTAACACTGATTCTTTAACCTTCACGTAATTTAAGTAAGATCGATTTTTGTTTTATATTACATAATTGAACGTTTAAAAGGTCTTTTATTTTTGCTATATTAACAGAATTTTGAAATGTAGCCTAAATGGGAATCTGCAACTGACCCTCGACAGATACTTTGTATTTAAAAACAATTAAAATGGATTCCTTAGACAAGTGGATAATGCGCCACTACTTCCACTAGACTCCCAAACAGTTAAAAAAAATGAACGATCAACAATGCAAAAAAGCCAGAGGGAGTGGGGGGGCAGAAGGTTCAGAGAAAAAAAAAAAATACAGCAAAATAAACAAACCCAAATGAGAAACTAACATAAAAAAGGACGCCAAGGTCTCCTCTCTAACCCATCTAAAAGCCGCTTTGGTTGGATGGATGGTTGGCTGGTTGGTTGCTCGGTTGGTTGGTTGGTTGGTTGGTTGTTGGTTGAAGCGACAAAGTGGGGGGATGGGGGAGGGACTTTGCGGTCAAATCTCAAAAAACCAGTTCCGATTTTCAGTTCCCAATTTTCTCGCTCGTAAAAAGTCCAGTGTAGGAAAAAAGACCAAACCAAAGACAAAACTGACAATTACTTTTGTCGGGCTGCTTAAAGCGAGAGCTGCCGTGGTAGACAGGTGGTAGTCAGGGCGACACGTTACGGGTGGTGGGTCCACTTCAGTACTGTCGGTAGGGGTGATCCCTGTAGGGCGTCTTAGCACCTCTGGAAGGGGGAGGGGCCTTCCCGGAGTTTGTCCTCTGAGTCCCGTTCCAGTCATCCTGGCCTGTAACCCACAGACAAGAGTTCAGTCCAAATGCATGACACTTTTTAACTGAATATTCGCCTATTCTGCCAAAGAAAATGTGTATTTATGGACATTTTCATCTTGTGGCTGGTCCTTTGAGACAGAAACAAGTGCATATTTTACTTTCTATTTCAATGAAAAGGTCAAGGCTTGGTGTCAAGGTCCTGTCTTTCACTGTTTGATTCACGGCTCCCTTAGTGGAAAATAAGACCTTGTTGTGATATTACGTTTATTGAGTTTTACTGAGGAGCTGTTAGAAACAAAGGCTGTTGGCTTTATTATTGTGTTCCTTTTCATCACTTCATTTCTCTCAGAGGTGAAAGAAACTCAGTACAAGTACTTCCTTTACTTTACTTAAGTACATTTTTTACGTATCTGTACTTTACTTGAGTATTTATTTTTCTGGCAACTTTTTACTTTTACTCCCGACAGTTTTGTATAAATATCTGTACTTTCTACTTTCTACTCTCATGGCATAAATAAACAGAATAAAGACAATGAAATCATCAATGGTGGTCACTTATGTGACAACTAATTTCTAGGACGGTTTTCATTGTCATTGCTCATCTAATACATCTGGCAATTATATATTGTGTTGGTTAATATAAACATCTCATGGGTCAATACAATACACATGTTAAATGCTGTCATGATTTACTCAATAAATGGTTATTTTTACCCAATTTCATATATGTGATCCTAGTTTTCTCTGATTGGTTTTGCTGTAATCTGCAGTGCTTACATCCTGTACACACTAGATACAACATGATTTTATGCCACAATAAATATTGCAATAAATGTCTCATTGCGTCTTTATGGACTATTTTTGCTTCAGTTTATTTTTCACTTTCGTCAATGCAGAAAATGTAATCAGTATTGTAATAATTGGTCTACCTCTAAAATATTTGTCTCATTTTCAGGACAAATAGTCATTTTAGGTAGCTGCCTGGTTTCTCCAATACTCAGTTGGGAATAAAAATAAGCATTTACACTTCAATTTACTGTAGTAATTGACAGCAACTGAGTGGCTATGAACATTTATATCATGACAATATATGTATTCAAAGAACAATGTGTGATTCTGTATTATTAATGATCATCAGTGTGTGTTACTATGGGTGGTTACTGTTTAACTAGAGGTCAAAGCAACTTAGTACAAGTACTTCCTTTACTGTACTTAAGTACATTTTTTTCGGTATCTGTACTTTACTTGAGTATTTATTTTGTCTGGCAACTGTTTACTTTTGCTCCCTACATTTTTGTATAAATACCTGTACTTTATACTCTGTATATTCTCAGAATAGACTCATTACTTTTTCAAACTAAACAAATGCTACAGTATGAAAACGAAGTTGTTAATCAGAAATTGTGACTGACTATATCATAATTGTTTTTACTTTTTTATCTCATAATTATCCATTTCTTATCTCATAAATATGACTTTTTATCTCACAATTCCAATTTTGTTATCTCATAATTATGCTTTTTTTTTTAAATCTCCTATTGATGATTTTTGAATTTTTCCTAAATGCCCTGTCTATACCCACTAAACTGAGTACTATGACCCAATAAAACACATTATCTACACAGTAACTCACTTTCAAAGGCTTTATTTATGGATATGTTTTGTTCTTTTTCCCTACTTAAATAAGTATTATTTCATCCATGGCAAAAAAACCTTTTTACTTTATTACAATTCAGAAGTTGTACTTTTTTTTTACTTTTACTTCAGTAAAGGAGTTGAATCAGTACTTCTACTTTTTCTATTTTCCCACACAGGTAGCTGTATGTACACCACCAAGTGTGAAATTCAAGAAATACTTCCTGTACTTCCACTCGGGTTTTAGGTGGAAAATGAGCAGTTGTATCTAACAGTAGGATAGAAATGCCCTTTTTTTTATCAGTAAATTAAATCAGCTTTCTCTGTTTGTGGTCAAAAGCATGTTCAGATTTGTAATCCTCACCGTATGACTCGTAGGACTCGTTGGTCTCTCCGTGTCCATAGTCGTAGTATTCTGGCTCCCTGATGGTCAAAGACAAGAAGGGGGAAGAAAAGAAACATCACTTTTCATCTTTGAAAAACATGAATGTAATATCTAGGGGGAGGATAATTGGCTTTCACGAATAAGATCAAAGCTTGGCTCTACAGTACTGAACACCCGAGTCCCTGCCGATTCACCCGTGTAACCACCGTCCAAATCATGCAGCCAGTATAATCTACACTGCATTTCTGTCGAGTGGCTAAAAACGTACTCCTGCTCCCATATCCCCTTTTTGAAACTAGTCACATTGGTTGCACGTGCAGTTTGTGAGAAGCAGGTGAAAAACCAAATAGATGTGTTATTCACTCACGCCTGCGGCTGGCTGTAATAGCTGTCATATGAATCGTAACCCGTCTCCGTGTAGCTCTCGTCATAGCCCTAGAGAGGGAGGAAACAGAGAAACAGAGTGAGATTAGCAGAGAGGCTTCTTCATGAATCATGAATGTCAAGATGTCCCTAAAGTACTACGCTTGGACTAAAGCAAACACACGTTTCCTCTATGTCTTGAGCATGTGAAATCTCTTATTCTTGTGTTGACGGCCGAGTGAGCCCAATCACAAACACAATCTCATTCCCAAGAGCCACATGTTGACGAGGTCAGAGTTAGCTCCGTCTTCTTGACAATATTCATGTCACACCAGAAAAACTCATCTTTTTTTTTTTTTTTTTTTGCTTTTAAAAACACTTATTCCCCAATGTTTGGGTTTTTACAGCTGTCGAGTGAAACAAAAGTAAAGCGACAAGTGTTAACTAATTCATGTATGGTAACTGATAACTAAAAATAGCACCTTTGGGAAATGCAGGGGGGGGGGGGGTGTGACTGGGTGGAAGTTTTTGATCACTGTACTTAAGTACATTTTCTTAGACATCTGTACCGAAATAAATGTCTTGGTGTTTGTTTCTTTTGCAACTCCCATGTCTGTGCTTGTTTGTGTGTGTTACAAAATAAATGTCTAAATTACCAAATAAATAATTAAATAAATAAATAAATAAATAAATATAGCACCTTTGTTCAGTTGCTCAAATTTGAACGTGCCAATTTAATGCAATTCTGTTTTATCTGACTGCAAACTCCACATATAATTGTTCTGGCTTCATTAAACACAACATAATAAACTGAGGGGAACAAAAGCCTTAATGAAGATTTTACTGAATAACCAAAATAATCCATCTTTAAAACAAAAAGGAGAATATTTAGAAATAAAACATCCACTAGTTGAAGCCGTACATGAGATTTTAATCTGACGACTAAACCGTAGATGTTAACACTCTCAGATCCCCCTCCCGTTTGTAATTTCTCTCAGAATTTATTAGGTCTGAACATCAAAAATAAAATCTGAAGACATATCATTTGGCTGATGTTCTCCAGTTGACACAGATCATGTATGGAACATATATACATCATTTGTTGACTATCTGACAACTCATAGATGTGTGATCTGTGCGCAGGTAGAAATTTTCCCCTCGGACGTGAGATATTATTTTCCAAGGATAGCGACGGATTGATTTACACATACCATGCCCCCAACTCATTTCATTGGTCGCCCAACACAATTAACTCATGCGGCATCACTGACTCATCACCTAACATCAGATTAGCTAGCTAGCTAAAGTAATATGGAGGATTTAACTATTTAATGTATCAATAATATTTTTATTCATCATTCTTTTGTGCCAACACTGCCAGCAGCCAGGAAAGATAGAAGTAGAAGCAGGGACAGGAGAATATGAGAGTGTGTGTGTGTGTGTGTGTGTGTGTGTGATTAAAGTAAGAATAAATTAATAAAGTTAATGTGAATTTAACAATACATGCCATCCATTGAAAAATAAAAGAATATTTCTGGATAAAAGTAGTCGTAGTGTACTTAAACATGCACTGGAAACTAATGACATACCACTTTACCATCATTTATCATCATAAAAAACAACATTTGCTTGTCTCTCCTGAAAACACGACACCCACCGCCACTGTAAAAATCTCCCAGATTCTGCTACTCAGATGTCGGCAGGTACGGACTAAACTAGAATGACTGTAGACAAGTGCTGCCTGATCTACTTACATATTCGTCGTAGCTCTCTGCAGCTGCAGCAGGTGTGAGCTGGTGGGGTGGAGGTGCCATCCTCTGTGGGGGTCCACCAGCTGGGGGTCTGGCGCGGGGTGCTGCGGCTCCCCTGGCGGGTGCAACGGGTAGCCCTCCACGGCCTGTTGGGGCACCCCTCACTGCGCCTCCCCTGGCTGGACCGCCTCGGGCCACGCCTCCCCTGCCTGCACCACGTGGAGGCATCCCCCTGCCCCTGGATGACAAGAAGCAACGATTCAACTATGTGCAACCGGAAGATGAAAACTACAGCCTGTATGTGCAGTATGCCTCTGCCCACCAGCCAAGTCACACTTAGTGTCCACACTGATAATATATGCAGTGAAGACTCTGCCTTTTGGCAAATACGATAATATCCACTGATGGCGGTGGATGATGTTTATCTGTTCAGTGATATTAAAAATGGTTTCATTAATCTGTAAGGTTGGATTCGTGCTCATTCACAGAGTGAAGTGAAAGCCTCAGTGGAAGAGTTATTTAGTTTTGTAATAATTATGTTGTTTTTTTTTCTTAAAATGGGGCATAAATAGCAACAAAAAATTAAGAAGAAACAAACACCATACTAGCAATTATCCAAATCCTCATTTCCAGCATGAGGGTCAGGGTACACTTACATAATCACTGCATCCATAGTAACAAGTGTATTTTTTGGCAAAAAGGCCGTTTTAATTTAATTTGATATGAGTGATTAATTCCAAGCATGCAATGAAAGTAAGTATATGTGACTAAGTAAAACATAAATAATTCCACAAAATTCAACAATCAAGACAATCTTAAAGGAACAACACAACACTTTCATTTTAATGCCCGAAATGTACATCTTTGTATCATCTGTGTCGTTTCCATCAACATCTTTTTCTGTATGTTTTACAGTATTGCTTTATAAAATGTTAATGGAAAGCACAACGCTCAAACAAGCTTCTTCATTTTATATTTGCATGCGACACATTTGCCTTTTTCAAAAGAAGAATCAATGTGTTGATAATGGGAAATGAAAATGTGCTTTGTGATGCCAGAAAAATGTTCGCACTGACAGAGGTAGCACTTGACTGGTGTAACTGATCAGCTGTTTCCACTTCCAGAAAAGCAGCAGCTGTTGTGTGGCCATTCCCCTTCCACACTCACCACTGAAGTGGATTGAATTTGACAAACCCTGGGACATTTACTCCATTTCATTACAGCCATGTGCAGTGTAACCTACAGTTCCACCTTGTACAGCCTACTGTATTATTTACTCCGACAATGTCCAGTGACAGACACATCTTCCCTCAGAGACTTATTATAGTGGACTGTGGTGTTGAATAATGGCCAGAGTTTTTACACATTTTACTTTATGGTGACCTTTTGACTCCAAAATGTCACCATGTTTTCATTTTGTCCCAACACATATTTCTGTGAAATTGTAATAATTACCATGGGGATTTTGGAGTTACAACTAAAACAATTTTACAGCTATATTTTTGCTCATTCAGTATGCGCAGTAATCTAGTAACTGTATGTAATACTTAAATGAAAGGAATAAAAAAGCTATACGTGCAATATTTCACTGTCTGATTTTGATTACAGGAGACATTCACTGATATCTTTTCTGCTACATAATACGCATATAGTGTCACAAAAAGGTTGATAAGAGATTTTCCATCCATAGTTATATTAATTTTCATTACTGATGACGGAAAACTGGACTGCTGCATCAAGCCTTCATCACACCCCATATTAGTCTGGACTTTATGGAGGCTAATTCATGTGTGAAAATTATGTCTCATTCACTCTGAACTGTTCCGTCATAAGCCTGATGATCCTGATCAACCCTGGCATTGTCCAATATTACAGACACAAAAGACAGGGCAGCACGGCGGTGCAGTGGTTAGCACTCGTGCCTCACAGACAGAAGGTCCCTGGTTCGATTCCCATACCAGATCTTTCTGTGTGGAGTTTGCATGTTGTCTGCGTGGGTTTTCTCCAGGTACTCCAGTTTCCTCCCACCATCCAAACACATGCACTGATTGGTTAATTGGTTAATCTAAATTGCTCATAGGTGTGAATGTGAGAGTGATTGTTTGTTTATATATGTTCAGCCCTGAGATGAACTGGAGACTCATACAGGGTGTACCCCACCTTCACCCATTGTAGCTGGATTAGGCCCCTAGTGACCCCTGTGACCCCTGTGAGGATAAAGCAGGTTCAGATGATAAGATGAAAGACTATTTACTGCATCAGTTTAACATTAACCACTGCTTTACTGACCCATGAAAGGACCTGAACTATTTATATTTACTGAGTTAAATCTGGTGAATGTCACCTGTAATCAAAACCAAAGGTGCTGCAGTAAAATATTGTATGTGTGCCTTTTTTTTGGTACATTCAAGTCACTTTCATGCTGAATATCTAACCCATAACCTGCATGGTCACATTATATTAGAAAAAAACGAATATGTCCTATACATTCTTAGTCTGTTTTTTTTTTAAGATTAATACTGTTGACTATGCATTTGAAAAACATCACACAATGGTAACCACCATGTGTCTTATAAGGACAAAGGTTAAGTTCATTAACAAACAGTGGGGCCAGATATGAAAAGAATCAGACAGACACATACATCCATCCTTTTCCTCACCATCATATTGTATTCATGTTTGTTAGGAACAGGTCAGCACTCAATTTAAACCTCCTTAAACATTTGTTTTTTGCCTAAATTAGAGGCAGCATGCAAAATGTGATCTCTGCAACTTCTGGGAGAAATGCTTACAGACACCCCATCAGCAAATGTGCACCAAAAAAAACACGCAATCCCAGAAAATGCAGTACATATAATGCTTCTTCTGGCCTTTCTCAGCATTTTCTTTGATACAGTGATCTAGCAGCAGCTGAATGACAATGCCTTGGCGTTACCTCGGTGACCCAGATGGTGTTATAAAATATGAAGAGTGTGTGTGTGTGTGTGTGTGCGTTGTATGCTTCACCTGTGTGCTCCTGCAGGGGGGCCTCCGCGGCCCCTGACCGGCATGCCCCCTCGGCCTCGGGCTCCGTGCTCCTGGCCTCCATTCAGGTAGCTCATCTCCATGAACTGCTCTTGGCAGATATCATCCATCATGTCCTACACACACACGGGAAGAAAATGCGAAGTGAGAAACCAGAGTATATGACATGAGGAAAAGCGTGAAACTAAAATGAGAGAGAAGAGGAAGGAAAAGCAAAAGTGTAAAGAAAGGGAATTGTGGGGGGGGGGGGGGGGTTGAAACACAATTACAGAGCTGCTGACAAGTCCTCCTAATGGCAAGTGAGCAAGTGGAAGAAACGTCTCAGTAGCTGTGACTCAGTGCTACAGAAAGGAGAGAGAGAGGAGGGGGGGGGTTGGGGGTTGGGGGTTGGGGGTCATGGATGTGGTGGGAGGTTGGAATGCATCCATCCAGTCGCTGCCTTCCTGTGCCTCCACATGATGCACGAAATGTTAATGACTACTCCCTATACTTTCCCAACAAGTCTTCCGCGAACAGCATGAATGCTTTCCTTATTTTATCTGTGAAAAACAATAAGTTGGGGTGGATTAGGTGAAGCTGCCTGTCTGAGCAGCACAAATCCCGCAGTAGTACAATCTGACGCTTTTCTTCAGGGGTAGAAAGAACCTGCTGCTGTGACCCAATCAATTCTTTTTCATATATCACACCGAGCAGCAACAGAGTTCTAATGACGGTAAGGAAGGGGGGGGGGGGGGGGGCAGATATTAGAATATGCAGCAGCAGCTTTCAATTTATCTGCAGAAAAACTTAGCAAACACATTCGACTGATTATAAATTCATCTGAGGCGTGGAAGTGGTATGGTTGGATCTGCATTTAAGGAGCCGGTGAGCTGACATGTGTTTACCCATCAAAGTGTTTAGATTAATGAAGTAAACTGGAGATGGAGAAATTCTAAGGAAATATCCAGTAAATGTGACAGTGTTGGGAAGTAAAAGGCTCTGTTATGTTTGGAGGTGAGGCTATACTTTAGCATTTTCATTAGTGAACGTGCAGGTACAAAGTTATGAAAGAAAGGAAAAAACAGATTTGGAAAGTAACGAAGGAAAAGTACTTCCTTTAGATTTTTTTAGATATCTGTACTTTACTTAAGTGTTTATTGTTCTGGCAACTTAATGCTTTTACTCTCTACATTTTTGTAGAGTAGAGAGTATATATATATATATATATATATATATATATATATATATATATATATATATATGTACTTTATACTCTTTATATTCACAGAATAGACTCATTACTTTTTCAAACTAGACAAATGTGACAGTAGGAAAAATAAGTTACCAGAAACTATGACTGACTATACCATAATTGTGACTTTTTTATCTCAGAATTTAGATTTGTTTTAATCTCATAATTGTGTTGACATTTTTCTGTTTTTTTCCTGCTTAAATAAATATTTCATCCATAGCAAAAAAAATATTTTTTTTACTTTTTACTTTATTACAATTGAAAAGTTGTACCTTTTTACTTTTACTTCAGCAAAGGAGTTGAATTAGTATTTCTACTTTTACCAGAGTATTTTTTCACACCAATAACTGTACTTCTACTTAAATACAGAATGTGAGTACTTTGACCACCTCTGGGAAAAAATAAATTAAAAAAAGAACAAAAGACTGAAAACCTTGCAGAATACATAAAGAAAAATTCAGGTAATACATAAAACATTTGGGCAACAAATCACATTCCTCCATTGAGAGTCGTTTTAAAATTCATTCCAAATGAAGGCGGTCGGCTCTGACAGATTATGGTCTTAAATTGTAACGACAGGTCCAGCTCTCTCGCAACACGCCAATGCTGTTATCATAACTGCTTCGTCAGCCCATTTATCTCACCTCTGATCCAAATCCTCCTTTCTTCTACAGAACCCCCTGCACGCTAATTAAAAAATGTAAGGCATCTCACAAAGCTCGGGCCCTGCTTTGGCATGAGCCTTTGTTAGAGCGGTGTGACAGCAGACTAGGGCTGGCCCGCACTCAAGAATCCCTCAGCATAAAACCAATAAAGGGAAGGAAGCGTGGGCTGCCGCTGGCTGGAAATGTTTCCACGTATCTGTCTAGGAGGCTCTCCGGCTGATTCTCCTTCTACTCCCTCAAGTCTGAGACTCGGAGGGAAAAAGAGACGCAGTTGATGGACAGGCATGAAGGCAGGTGGATCAAGGGGCCGTTTGGGGGGTGTGGGGGGTGGGCCAGCCCTGCTGACACAGTGAAAGCGACCCAATTCCTCCTGTTAAGCTGATTGCTTTACGTGCTTGGACTGTGCCATCAGGACTGTTTGCCCCAGGTAAATACCCACTCCATCTCCTCCAGCTGTCCTGCGAGGCCTTCGTTTTCTGCCCAGCAACTCACTCACACCGCAATATGTTAGGAACTACAACTAGACAATGATCAGAGCCCATACTCAGCATGTTTATAGAGATCAGTATCTCTACATATGCCATCTGATAGCTGGTAACGCTGCTTTCTGCACCATAATCTGGTGCTGCTGGACTAAGGGCCAATTAATCACAACTCAAATTATATTTTTAATAGCTGTATTATTGCAGTTTTACAATATAAGGATTATTGTATCTGTGTATGTATTAAAAGAATGCTCAGAATTTCACTTAAGTTTCTAAGTAATGCTAATGTTATATTTTTTGTTATTGCTTAGCTGTCTGTTTTTTAGTATTTATGTGTTTTTCTTTTTTTTTTTTTTTTTCCAGTGTTGTGTTTGTATGTCTGTGTTTATGTGGATGTATTTGTGGGGATGCCACCTGGATGGAGTAAGAAATGCTTTGATGATCTCAAACGTACATGCATAGATCTGCAGTTATTTGCTGTAAATATAGTTTTCCCTGCCTACTTACAAATGGTATCATAAAAAAATTGAAAAAAAAAAAATAAAAACACATTGGCCGAGTCATACTAATTACCCGTCAATTAAGACATGTCAGGGTTCTGACATGGTGTTATTGCTCATCAGCATTGGAACATGATAGTCTAACACGGTAAAATGTGTCTGTATGTAGGTTTTAGGATTCCAGACTTGCTTATTTTGTGCAGATGTAACTGTCAGTTCATTAACAGTCTGACCCATACGGATACATCAATCACAGTGTCAGCCTGTGCAGTTATATAATTACAAAGTAAAGGTTCAGAATCTTTGGAATTCGCAGATGTAGTGTGTTTGGAATTTGCATTTCGATCTGTCAAAAACATCTACGAGAGGCTTTAATTCAGAGCTGCAAAAAGAAAAAAACATTAATAATAGTGATTTGACAGATAATACAATATGAGCCATGACTGTCAAAGAGCCAAAGATTTTTTATTTTGTCACTTCGAATTGACATATTGCTTCTGTCGCACCTTGTACATGAAAAAGACATGTATTTTTTTTTTTAAAAGAGGTAAAAATATAATGAGAAAAAATAGGTTGAATAAAGAATAAACTATAATAGAATATAAAGTGTATATGCACGTCAATTTACAATAGCAGCGGCAGTGCAAATCAGCAATGGTTATGAGGTGAATAATGAATCCGAACAGCATTAGATATGACAGTAATAGCAGCAGGTATGATAGCAGAGCACTATTTGTAATGAAGTGCAGTAGACACTAAGCAGCAATGTAAGACTATCAGAGAATGTCATCTACAGTGTCGTTGAGGTAGACACTTTACTGGGAATGGTAATTTTGTACATTGCATTTATACAAAAAAAGAAAAATAAAAGCCATGTGTTTTTGCATTTACACATCCTTGTATACATAAAATACTGGGTATGTTGTAGCACACTTTACCTTAAATTTAAAAAAGGCAGCTCCTGTCATGTGGGTAGTACATTTGGCCATATTCTGATATTTGATAATAAATAAAAACAATACATTTTTTCTATAGGCGCCTTCCTTGGCACTCAAGGACACCATACAGGAAAAAAACAAAAACAAAAAACAAGCAATAAAACTGTATAAAAAACAAAAAGGCAGGTTAAATACTGGACAGCGTAATTGTGGTTACATAGAGAAAGGGGTTGAAGATGGGGAGTGAAATAGTATTTTTGAGCTCTGGTGGCAGGGACTTCCATAAAGTTTAACTCTTTATGTATTAATCTAGAAGCAAATCCAAAGATTAATCAGTAGCGCACTGAACAGAATGTGTAATAGCACTTTTAATAATTTAAGATGTAAAAAAATACAATCCGACTAGAACTGTCTTTTATTTTTTTCCTAAAACGTCGAACTTTGATATTTTCTGTCATCCCGGAGGAGTATGGATGTTGTTATGTTTGTCAGTACTGTTGTCATTTTGCAGGCTAAATGATGATTTAAACAAATATATCAGCCGCTTATTTAATAATAAAAGACTGTGTTTGTTACAGTTTTAGAAAATTCAATATGACAAGTCAATAGATGGTTTCCCACTGGATAATAACACAGTAAAAAAAAACAAAACAAAAAAAACACACACACACACAAAAAAAACAAAACATGAAGCCAAACCAGACCAAAATAAAAGAACTTACAGGAAAAAGGAATTTTTTGACCTCCTCCATGGCGTGTGCCATACGCAGATAGGCCTCGGGCACTGGTGCAAACACTTCAATGAACACGTGCAGCTCCATGGACAGGTGGGCGTACTTTGGCTCGCCGCCTTTCCTCAGCCCTTCCTCCTGACAACAGAAAGTGTGAAATGAAACAGATCCAGAGACTAATGCTGGCATTTCCACTGTTGTTTCCTCCCTTTATGTAGGTTAATAATTACATCAAACTGGTTCACGAACACATTTAGCAGGCGATCCTAAAAACACATCCCAGAACAGATGTGCAATGCACTGGTGCCCTTGTCTACCCTGAGTTTACACCATCTGGGCTCATGCTGCCGTCACTTCAAGTACAGACCAGATGTGTTATGGCTTCAGGTAGCCTGCTCACAGGTGTGTGTGTGCGTGTGTGTGTGTGTGTGTGTGTGTGTGTGTGTGTGTGTGTGTGTGAAAATAGTGTGTTACCTTGGTTTTGTCTCTCATGGATCCTTTGCCCAGCACGGAGATCTTTGCTCCGGTCTCTTCCTGCAGACGTTTGATTGTATTACCCTGAGGTCCCAAAATCTTCCCGACGAAATTAAACTAAGAGCAAATAGAGAAAGCAAGCACAACAAAATTTGCCTGTCAATCACAAGCATGAGAAGCTGAGTTTTAATGCTGGGAAAGAGTGTGTGTGAGAGAGAGAGAGAGAGAGAGAGAGAGAGAGAGAGAGAGAGAGAGAGAGAGGGAGAGGGAGGGAACAATCACTGTCAGGGGTCTTGTGTGTACGCTGCAGACTTAAGTAGAAGGGGTCGATACAAGCCCTTGACAATTCACTACAATCATCTGAGCACTGAGCCAAAACCAGCTACCTCTTCAATCTTGGAACACAGTAATTATTGTGTATATGAAGTGTCCTACAATTAGTTGTCACCTCAAACTCATTTAGCTAAAGAGTCACCCCAGGGGGATGCTATTCCACCTGGGGTTGTGTAAAAAGTCACTTTTGGAATATGAATCCCTTGTTAGTTTTGACATCCCTGACATGCCAAGGATCTGATTTAGAGATTTCAACCAAATGTGTGTGTGCATGTGTGTGTGTGTGTGTGTGTGTGTGTGTGTGTGCGTGTGTGTGCATGATGGCTGTGTTTAACCGCCAGAGCCGCCTTCTACAGCTTATTGATCTGAGGTGTAGGACAGTACAGCGCCTATAGAGCCTCCTTTTATTCAAATTGAAATTGAACAAAAAGGGCTTATTAACGGGCAGCCGTATAAACTGGAGTGACCTAAACTCATGCAATACACGTATCAACATGTAAATGAAGAATTTAGTCGTTCGAAGTCGTTTTGCACATGCCTTTCTCATGGATCAAGGCACACAATCAATGAGTGTGCATGCCAGAGTCAGATATAGATTAACTGATATGATGAATACACTGTTAGCTAAACACTCCCCCTAACACACACATCTACTGTGTCCAAACACAAGAACTAGTCCAATCCACTGTCTGAATTATACCACCATATGGGGCCGTCATACACATGCCTTTATTAACATTTTGATCCTTTTAGCGATAATTCAAAAACATTCTAGAAGTGGCTGTAATTATAGTCTGGAACTTAAGATCAAGGTTGGAAGAAGTAATTTTAGACTCTTAAGTAACCCCGTGGCTTTGTGTAATTGAAACCCGGCTGCAGGATAAATTAAATCAAGAGGGGTTCATTGTCGGAGTGAGAAAAGGAGGAGGAAAAAAAGCAGAAGAAGAAGAATACGGGAGCGAAAGAGAGAGAAGAGGTGTGGAAGCACAGATGCAAACGCTCACCTTCGGGTACTGTTTAACAGGTATAAGCACTCGTTCCTTGAGTTTGATGTTCTTTGTTGTGAAAAGGTCCAGGTATGTTTCTGCCTCCTTTTTAGTGTCGCCTTTTTGGATTCTATCAATTTCTAAAAGTGGGGGGAGAGGGAAAGTATTCATGTAATCAGGCAACATTCAAAGGCAGAATTCTTTCAATAAGTAAGTGCATATTTGGAGACTGGCTGTGAAAAGCATCAAGGTAAAAATCCGACTCAAAATTGAAAACTTCACTGACATTACACTGAGTTTTCTAGCTGATATTTTTTTTTTTCTACACTCACTTGTGGAGGAGTTGACATGATACTGACAATACACGTCACCTGACATGAACAAAAACCCTCTATTTTACCAGGATTAAACATCACTACCTTCTATATTCACACATCAGACTTCCATTTGGGTACTAAAAACATCTGGGTTTTTTTGTTTGCTTTTTATATATATATATATATATATATATATATATATATATATATATATATCCTACATCGTCTTCCTTTCCTTGTGCTACTCCTCCTGTCACCTCTTCCATGTGTCCACAGAGGCACAGCGCCTCAAACCACCTCCCCACTCCTGGCCGTGACAAATCTTGAGCCTGTGATGTGCAAACATGTCAGCTTCCCTACAGTCCACCAGCTGTAGAACAGGGAAGCCTCAGTAGATGTCAACCCCTGCGGGAAGCCACAGCCCACACTGACACGCTCATTGTTCATCTGGATCATCCTCATTCTTGATTTTTAAGATATCAAGCCAATGTTCTGAAGCCATTGAGTTAATTATTAATAACAGTGTCTCAAACAGTTACAACAAATGGAAGACCACTGACCAGTTACTGTTGGACACAAAGACATGGAACCAGAAGCTCAGAGGGGAGAGAGGCTTTTATGTTGCTGCACCGAGCTTGTGGAATAAACTGACAGGTACCTACACTGTCCAATTTTAAAAGTCATCTTAAAACACGTGTTTTACACTCTGGCCTTCGACTCAGTGACTCATTGATTTTAGTTCTTTTATTGCATGATCATTTTTTTTTTTATCTGTGTAGTTTTAGTACTTTTTATTATATTTTTAGATTTATTTTATTTCCTTGTTCTCCTTTCTCTGTTTTGTGTTTAATGCCTTTCTGTTGTCTTGTAGTGTGCAGCGCTTTGTGTCAGCTGTGTCTGTTTTAAAGCGCTTTTAGAAATAAAGATAATATGGTATGATATGGTATGGTATGGTAAGGTAAGAACCACTGAGCTTATTATCAAAAATGATCAGCCCTTAGGGAGTTTTTTTAATCACTGCTGCTCCCACTGGTGACTTGATGATACTCCTGCTGTAATTCCTTATATATTACGAGATTCTACCACAACTGAATGTAATAAAATGGGGGGAATGGTTCATATTCTGTCTTATTAGAATGATTATTACACCAGATTGAGGCCATGCTCAGAGCTACCTCGTAAACACAGCCTGGCCCATAACATAATATCAGGAGCAGTGAATCTACAGGGCAGCTGCCCCCTGAGCTGCCAAGGCTCAAGGACACTTAAGCAGACGCAGACAGCGGGACTTGAAGGTCTCAGTCACCGCTAGGCCGCCTCTCAGCTCTTAAAATGCTGAGGTGACCCCCCCCCCCCCTTTTAAACACACGCGCACACATACACTATCCAGCCACTGGTACTGACACACATTTAGTCTGCTGCGCAATGGAGCTGGCCGACAGTATCAACAGGGGACAAATGAGCGTGTGTAGGAACAGAGACGGGCTTTTAAGTTTGGATGTGACGCGCGTCAGGAAAGAAATGTGCGTAATTACTACACTTATGAACGCGTCTCACCCCCTGGTTGTTTAAAATATCACACACCGGTCATCGTTTTGTTTTTATTGAAATCCAACTGAACTAATTACAGGTGAGCCACAAAAGCACTTCAAAAAAATAATACCAATAATGTCTGCGTTGCGGCAAAACGGGGCACTCCGCGTCTAGTCCGTAAAACGCACGGCGCTCCAGGAGTGGAGACGCGCTTTAAGGTGCGTTCACGAACCGTGTGCGGCCCCTGTTTGTAACTACAGTACGGACACCTTACCCTGCATTCTGAATGACAACATAAACACCACATAAGGTGACTTTACCTGCGTTTAAAAGTTTGGTGGCGTGCGTAAACGACGAGTCCAGGCTGTCCTTCTCAGCCAGCAGCTCAGGAAGGTATTTGTCACCGTTCTCCATTTTGAGTTAATTTCGGTGCAATAACAAGAAAAAAAATCTTGAAAAAGCCCAACAGTAATAGAAAAAGTAGTCCAGTTATGTAACTAGGGAGTGCGGCGTATCCTCAGTGCAGACGGGGCTTTGCATGTGGCTACCGGGCGTTTCTGCGACGGAACGGCTCCGCTACTTTGCGCCTCTGTGGTTTCCACACTGGCTCTGCTCCTCTCCTCAGCTGGATGGAAATGGGAGAACAAAGGCTGTGAGAGACTGGAAGAAGAGCGATCCGACTCTAGCCGACGGAAGTGAGCTCAGAAGGACGTAGATGTCCGGACTGACGCCGCCTACTGTGGACTGTGTGATAATCCCACTATCACATTTTCAATAGGGGGGTGTGGGTGTGCCTGATGGAGTGTGGTCTATTGTGACAAAAGTGTCTAGACTGTTCAGAGGGTATGAAGTTAGTGTGTGAATTATTCCACCATATTTAGGGGGTCCTGCTCCTTCACCTCTTCTCTGACCATCATGGTCCACTACTGTATCAATGCCCACCATGATCACATAAACACATACAAAGGTCTAAACATGTCACAGTTTAATAATCAGGATCTCATTATTAATATTATAGATCCAAAAGAAGTCTGTTTGGTCAACTTCCAAAAGATAGAAGTTAAATACACTGAAATATTATTCTAAGTCATACATTTCTAAGAAGTTTCATGACATTTTGATTGGTTTCATTTTTACATATGATTAGATTAGATTAGATTAGGTTAAGTAACACACAACTCTCTCATATCCATTATATACACAAACCAATGTTCTATTATAGTCTATGGTAGTGTGTGGTGTCAGTAAATCTACACAATTAATCTGAGGTTTGTGAAATCTGATCAATTATATTAACGTGATTAAGGAGCATACTATGAAAAAAGAAAACCTACCACTACAGAAGAACAGCGCAGTAGTCGACACAAATCTATCAAAATGGTTTGGTCCAAAATACAGGTCCTGAAATAACAACATTAAAATGTTCCTACAGTGAAAATAGGAGTTGACTGCTACTCTATTGTTATTTTTCCCCACAATATCATCAAAATTATCTGACCCCCATAATTGATATTTCTGTTTCTTTGGGGGGTACTGGGTCTTCAATGGGGGGATATAGTACCCCCCCTGTACCACCTGTATTACACCTATGTATGAAGTCCCCCACTAAGACAAGACAAGACAAGACAAGACAAGACAAGACAAGACAAGACAAGACAAGATAAGATAAGATAAGATAAGATAAGATAAGATAAGATAAGATAAGATAAGATAAGATAAGATAAGATAAGATAAGATACACAGTGGGGAAAGTTCAGTGTTAAAGCAGCTCCAGAAACAGAGGGAATAGTGGGTTACTGTACTCTTTAGATGACTGAAGGATTTATGGAGCTAAACAAAATCCAATCATCTGAACCAAAACTGGCCTGTAACTTACCTTTAAATGTGTATTGTTTTGTGTCACTAATAATTATAGTGATTTATCTTCAGTTGCCACTTTACAGGGTTTCAGCAGTTGCTCTTAATTGTGGAAATGTGACTGCATTGTCAAACTGCATTTGCCTAATGACTTTGGGAAACCTTAAACTGTACAGGCTCATATACAATTTGGACATTTTTGCTGTAAAAAACACTTGGGCATCAAGAAAACAATCACAGGTAGCTATTTAATTTATCCCAATTTCTGCAAAGGGGGCCCCTTAAGATGTGGCATTTTCATTTCAGGCTCTCTACTGCCCCTTAGTGGCAGTGCTGATCATGACAGAATGTTGCTCATACATCTGGTCCATCACAGGAAACCATTTCTTAGTCTTATCCCACTTTCCCCTCCAGACTTCTATTGATTCAAAAACACTTAGAGAGAGCTGTGCACAAGTGAAAAGAATTCCCCGAATAGGCTTTTCATAGAATGATTACTCAACTCATAGGGTGGTAATGACCCTGTCATGCCATTTAGTAGAGCACAATAAGGCAGAGAGGTTAGTGATGGCCTAATGTGAAGAAAGAAAGAGCAGTCGTCCTCTGTATTTTAGGTACAGTTGTGTGGACTATCTTGCAGGCAGATGCTATTTGAACAAACAGCAGAAACTGTAGGTCATTTGTCAGTCCGCCACCAGAGTGAAAACTATTAGGATTGACCGCAGGTGTACCCAAGCATGCATCTGCTCAAAACAAATGAAGGCAAAAATTGTCTGCAATAAACACTTATGGGAGGCCGAAGACCCGCTCTAACTATCAGCGTTCAGCTTGATCTATCTCTGACCATTACAGTGTTATTAGTGTTGGGGGTGGCAAGGTTGTCCCGACTCCTCTTGTCATTGACAGAATGGATAGCCTGTGAGCTGAATTTCAATTGGCTCATAAAAGGAAGAGTTACTTCTCCTGGCAGGTGGAGAGGTTCCAATCCGATAGCTCGCTCTTCTCCTCCTCCTGCCTGTGTGGACTTCCCCTGTCCCTTAACATACAGAACCACAGGCTGGGGTAAACAGGGGCAGATGGAAGGGGGTAAACATTTGGTTTAGGCTTACATGAGCGGCGGCTGTTAGAGATCTCAGCAATCTGATCGTTTTTCACGTCCCAGTGATGCCAAAAAGTGGTAAGGATTCAGTACTCCCCTTGAGTTTTATCCTTGTTAGGCTACAAGAGTGGAGGAGAAAATACTCATATCATCAAAAGATCAATCAAAATTGTCAACGACATTTTTTTGTTACACTTGAAAAGGAGTGGGAAGAAGTAACATTTATAAACTCACAACTCCTTTTTACAAACTAGTAATCCAGCAGACTCTGCATTCTATGAATTAACACATTGGGGTTTTTTTTATATATCCATTCATCCTTTACACAAAACATCCACAATCATTTATATACATATTGTTTTATAAGTCACATCACACAATCCAGTTTATATAATCAACTATTAGTACATTTATATTCACTACAAATACATTATTTAATATGATAATATCTACGAATCATGATAGTTTATATTAATTTATCACAATAAAATCTTATTTTATCCACCCACCCACCCATCTATCTATCTATCTATCTATCTATCTATCTATCTATCTATCTATCTATCTATCTATCTATCTATCTATCTATCTATCTATCTATCTATCTATCTATCTATCTATCTATCTATCTATCTATCTATCTATCTATCTATCTATCACTAGCCGAGTGGAAATTTTTTGAACACTGTGTGAATCTGAAATTAAGGTAAAAGTTCAAGTCAGGAAATTCTTATTCTTATCCTTATGGCAGATTTCACTGCAGTATTTATACACTGCTCTATGATAGCCTCCTACACAATACTCTGGTGGTTCTCTAGTAAGACATTTGACATGTGCACAAATATCAGTAAAAATATATTGAATGAAAGCTGTCACGATGGGAAAAGAGGAGCACTAAATGCATTACATCCTATTTTATATGACTATTTCACCCCAGCCCACCTGGAGGAAAAAAAACATTGCTATTATACATTTCTGTATATTTCTGTACAGCACATATGCCTACAATTCCTGTTTCTCTACCAAAAGTATGTAATCATTTTAACATTTACATGTGTATAGCATAGTAAAATACACTAGGTCTGATTTCTATAATGTTTTTGCTTTGCTCAACAGACAAGAGGGAGAGTTGGCATGTGTACAAAATCAACAACTATGCATCCTGACTCCCTCAGGTTTTATAATGCTAGGCAATAAAAGCACTGAGTGGAGTTTGAAAAAGATTGCAGTTGTGGTTGCTAAATTGGCCCATTATCACCAGAAAAACTACAATACTGGCTGATTATTTGCTGTGGACCAGAGTACAGACGAGTGTTGGAGTCTAGTTGTTGCCCATTGAAGTTGTTTGCTTTTGTAATGTTTATCACACGTCATTTTATCCCTTTTCTACTCTCCAGCCAAACAGTTTTTGTGCTTAAGTCATTGAAATTGGAAAAAAATAAGTTGTAATAACTCTGCCATTAGCTTACTGTCTTTATCCCACTCCCTGAAGGGGAGGCAGTGGGTATTGTTTTTGGTTCTGTTTGTTTTTGTTTGTCAACACTCTAGCACCAACACTATTGATTGAATTAAAACCAAATTCAGTTCATAGATCACCAGTCACCTAAAAGTAATGTGAATACATTTTGGTAACAATAGGTCAAAGTTATTTTTTTAATGAATATGTAAAAAAAAAAAAAAAAAATCCAATTTACTTACTACAATGGGAGAAAGTTCAAATGTCTGCAGCAACAAAAGTACTGGTTGAATTCATACCAAAATGGAGTTATACATTTCCACCAGTGTTACATGGGTTGATGTCGATCCGCAACCAACGTTTTTTTTTTAAACTAGCCTGCCCGCAACTTGGACCGCAAGAAATATTTTTGAAAAGGACAGATCCGACCCTAGTCAATGGTCTTAATAAACATCACATGACCTTACTCACATACCTGCATTTATTTCTGTGTTAAAATCCAATATCATTGCTTGTAAGTTCATATGTTGAGAAAATATTTTTGTCCTGCTTCATCATTCAAAAGTTATCAATGCGCAGCAGCTAAACCAGGGGTCGACAACCTGTAACACCCAAAGAGACATTTGAAACCGGTTTTCACTGATCTGAAATAAAAAAAAAAAAAACACATTTATTAAAACGAAAGGGAAAAATATTCCACTCTCCCAACTTGACTTTCTCTCTTGCTCCCTCCATACCGTAGTATGGTTAGGTGCACCCAAATGTTTCAACTGCATTGCATTTAACACTGTAGCTTTACATGTTCACTTTTTTTCTTTCTTTCTTTTTCTTTTAATTGTTGTACATACAGACAATATTGATTTGTAAATGATTAATCACAAATTTTTAATAAAATAAAGTTATTTATTTGGAGCACACCTCCACAAGAAAGATAAAAACTGATTGAAAAGTGTTATTGCTTAAAGTATTTCACTGAGCTGAAATTTTAAATTAAAACATATCAAAATATATTTAAAAAAAAAAAATCTAAAATAAAGTGCAGCTGTGTTAAAGGCTTCAAACTGAACATCTCAATATCTGAAAATCTGAACAGCTATCTTCATATATACAGTAGAAACAAGTGATATGCTGACATTAGTACATGCATAATCCAAAATAAGCCCCAATACGTGAGAGGGGAGGGGTTTGTTATGCCTGGTACCACTGGTAACTGTTGTCAGTGTCACCCACACTAGATTAAACTATGTAAATGTCAGAGATAGAAAGTCAAAAAATATCTAAGTTGTTATTATAGGGATCTAACAAGTCGACTGGAAATGGATGTGTTAGTGGATGTTCTTTGGCAATAAAAGCTCTGTTCAGTTCTTATAATATGAAACTATCTGCATGTGATTATATTTCCCAGGACAGATGTCAATGCATGATCACAACTGATCAACACAGTCACCTCAGTAGAACTATACGGTCATCTCTAGTCTCACTATGGGTCGCAGAAGACTGATGTTCAATTAATCACAACATATTCTTTGACACATAGACAATATCCTGAACGGTGGTGTGAAGTATTTCTTTCTGGCTGAATGACTTTATTCATTCTGAACTAACTGAATCGTAAACCTGAAGTGGAATCTTTTTGAGCTTTGTCATGAGATATAAGTGCTGTTTTTTTATTTTTAATTTAAGTATAACGGTAGAAGTGGACCTCATACTGTTTTGAACATATGTACAGAATAGCATGTAAAGTTAATATATTTTTGTATTCATGAAGTGCACTTTATTATCCAGTACAGTGGTACCTCTACTTACGAAAGCCCCAGTTAACGAATAATCAAGGTAACGGAAAAAAAATGTACCTCAATTTTTCATCTCTGAATAAGAAAGAAAATTCAATTTACAAAACAAAAACAAAACCCCCGAAACATAAATACATTACTGTACACATTGTACACTACTACGTAATGTACATAAATATGTCATGTACATATTGTACGTAGCATCCCATTCGCCATGATGCTTTTGGTGACCCTTTGGGTGACCCTTTGACCCTCATTCATCACAGTTATTGTTGTTTGGTGAGTTTTTGCCAGTGTGTTCATTGAAACTTTATTACAGTACGTATTCATTATTCATCATGAGCCCAAAGAAAGTGATTCCTGGTGCGAATGAAAAGAAGAAGTGGGCTGCGTTATCAATAGAAGTAAAACAGGAGATGATAAAAAATATGAAAGTAGCACGCAGTTGAGTGACATCACAAGGTAATATGGTCGAAACCATCAGTACAATATTGAAGCAGAAGGATGCCTTAAAAGCAGCGACCCCTTCCAAAGGCATCTGTGTGATATGGAAAAAGAGGTCAGAGGTCATCACTGAACGACCAGATGGAGAGACGGTTACTCATTTGGATAAAGGAGAAAGAAATTGCAGGAGATACAGTGACTGAGGCGATTGTGTGGTCAACAAACACTGTTGAAGGTAAAATTAAAACAACCACAATGGTATGGAAATGATTTGCATGTCTTGTTTATTTTAATGGTTTAATGTTCATTCAGTGAAGACACATTTACCCACTGAGAACTATAAATTATATCTAAAATCTAAATCTACATTTTCGTTTATTTTTAACATATTTCATACAAAATTGGTAAAGAAAAAATTTTTAAGGGTTTGAGGGGTGATATTTGGGGCCTTGGAACAAATCAGGCCTTTTACATGTAAAATGTGACCCTATTTACAGTATGAAACGACCACTGTACCTGTGTTTTGTGCGTTTGAGGCATTCTACTGATATTCACCTTGACTCCCTTGTCTTGTTTCATTTTTGTCCTGTTAGCGGCTAGTGCTCACAGTTGTCTAGGTGTGGTTTGGTGTGACACTTTGAAGGCAGTGGCGTGGCATGTACTGCTAATTACTTGTGGTGACATTATTTCAGTGGTGAATCTGTTTGGTCGTACACTGTGCTGAAACCTGACTGCTTAATATATTTCATGGCCTGTTGTGGATTTCCTTTACCACGCTACCTTATTAGCATTAACTTGTAAAAGCTAATAGTGATAATCACTTATTAGATTACATTTTAATGAGTATTTGGATTTGGCTATGAAAAAGTCTTTTTGGGATTTTCTTTAGGAATCCATTTTATTTCCAGGGTTCATATCCTCAAATGCAAATGTTCCTAAAATCACCTTCCAGATACTTTTCAAAGACCTATAACAATCGAATTATTATTAGTGTTGAGTGTTATTAGTGTTCATGCAAGAATAAGCATGTTTATTCACTTTCTTGTACCTGGCCACAGTCTTTTCCTAAATTCAGCCCCAGTGGTTTTCATGCCTATACCAAAGAAAAACAAGTGCTATTACTGGATGGACAGGCAGGTGTATGCATGGATGGATGGACTGGGTGGACAGACAGAGAGATGCTTGCATGGATGGATGGATGGACGGACAGATGGATGGATGGACAGATGGACGGATGGATGGCTGGATAGACAGATGGATGGATGGATGTATGGACAGATGGATGGATGGACAGATGTACATATGTATGGACAAATGGATGGATGGACAGATGAACAGATGAATGGATGGATGGACAGATGTATGTATGTATGGACAGATGGATGGATGGACAAATGGACAGACAGATGGATGGATGGACGGACAGTCGTAAAACCACAGTGGCTGTCTCCTCATGGAATATCTTTGTAACCTGTTAAGTCAGTCAGAAGGATATAGAGATAGAATCAAAGTGTTTGAAGGACAAATAAAAGGAGCAAAGGTATTTGTTAAATCCTAAATCCCATATTCCACGCTGTGTCAGTGGAGGCTGCTCCTGTTCGTGGGTGACTTAGGCAAGAAAGCAAGGGTGAGGAGCGATGGCTTGGTTCAGTCCAAGGGTCACGCTCAGTTTAGCATCGCTACAAGGCCAGAGAAACCTTTTTTTTCCCCATGAAAGCTTTCAGAACTGTCACACCTGCTTAGGTCTGTAACACAGCCCCCCCCCTCCTTCTTCCTCCCCTACTCCACCTTCCCTTCCTTCATCTCCTCCTCTTTCCACCTACACTCCACACCTCTCCTCAGCCTCCCATCATCCGTAGAAAACAACAAGCTTCCTCTTCCTCCCATCCCTGTGACTTTAGTTGTGTCCCTGTCATGCCCACAAGGTGATTATTTTGTTGTTGATCAATGTCTCAGGGGAAGCATCTGCATCTGTAAAGGTCTCTGCTAGGTTTAAAAATAACCTTAGCACCAGAGAATTTGGCTATATATTCCAGTAGATGCCAGAATATGAACATCTTGTGTTTTGTAAAATGACCCGGCCATTTCCAGGAAAAGTACACTTATATTTGCACTGCAAGAATCGTTTTTTTTTTTTTTTTTTTTTTTTTAACATGAGAAGCCATTAGTGAGGGTACTTACATATTCTGCTGTTACTGCAAAAAAAAAAAAAAGACTGGCACAGATCCAGCAGTCAAAAACTTTAATTTACCCTCATATAAACACAAGGCCAAAACATGACAGGTGGAATCACAACACTATTTTCTACAATAAATAAGTAATGTGACATTTCAGGTTGCATTATATCTGACACATAAGAAAGAAATTGGTCAAATTACTTGAGTTTTCTTTGGAAAAGCAGTATATTTTTGTGCAAGACAATGTTAAAATATGCTATGTCCCAATAATAACTCTGCTTCTGTTATATTCATTGCTGAAATGACACCCTTATTAAATACACATATACACAACCTGTAAATCCACTTTTAAAGTGGATGGGGAAATCACAAAATCTACTTGAAACTGTCAGTTACAAGAATAAAAAAACAATATAATTTTCCTTTTCTATGTAAATTACCACCCCAGTTATCCCTGGGAATACTTGTGTCAATAAATCTTAGTATATTAGATATTTCTTAGCTATTTTACTATATACAGAAAATTAAATGATTCATTCCATCGGAGAAAAATAGAAATATTCACCGAGAACTAAATCAACTGCATGTCTCTATGTGGTAATTAGCAGCGTTTTGTTTTATTGCTTACATCAAACCTATTTAAAATGCTAATTCACTCATACTCATCTAGTTGGAGAGTCAAATTTAGCAACTAGCTAAAGGAAATATGCTAAAGGGGGTAAAATAGTTAGCATGAGCTCAAGAGTTTTTGTCTCAATAAAAAAAAAAAAAAACAGAAGAAAGAGCCTAGTAAATATAGTATATATTTAAATGTTACTTTCAGACATTTTATGTACTGAATAACATTTACATTTTATTAAGATTTATTATTTATTTTAGTAGATTTTATTATTTGTTAAGGAAGATAAAAGGTGTTGGGGCAGAAACATGACTGCAGTGGGATGCTAATGTTGCCTGCTGCTCATAGCCCAACAGCTTCATTAGCATTTGTTTTGACAGTATTCTGCCCCCCATTGCATAATTAGCATAAAACTACTGTATAATTTCAACGAGGAAGTAGCTGGGCTGAGCAGTACTTATCTGTTTAATTTTCTTAGCCTTATAATTGCCAATTCTATGAGTTATGAGTGATGTCATTTTATTTAGGGACATAATATAATGTGTTGAACAAAGAGGTAGTGTTTGTTTATGGAAACAATATGTGGTCAAAACCAGAGGTGGTCAAAGTACTCACATTATGTTCTTAAGTAGAAGTGTGTGGAAAAAATACTCTGGTAAAAGTAGAAGTACTGATTCAATACCTTTACTGAAGTAAAAGTAAAAGAGTACAACTTCTGAATTGTAATAAAGTAAAAAGTTTTTTTTTTTTTTTTGGTATTGCTATGGATGAAATAATATTAATTTAGAAAAAATATCCAAAAATAAAGCCTTTAAAAGTGAGTTACTGTGTAGATGATGTGTTGTATTGGGTCATGGTACTGAGTTGAGTGGGTATGGACAGAAAAGTTTGGAAAAATTCTAAAATCATAAATAGGAGATTAAAAATACAATTATGAGATTAAAAAAACCCCAATCAAAATCATCAGATAAAAAGTCAAAATATGAGATTAAAGTCAAAATTATGATATAGTAAGTCATAATTTTCTTATTTTTCATACTGTCACATTTGTCTAGTTTGAAAAAGTAATGAGTCACAATTGAGATAAAAATTCATCATAAGATTAAAAAAAAAGCATAATTTTAAGGGGGAAAAGTCAAAATTCTGAGATAAAATGGTACAATTACAAGGTAAAAAGTCAAAATTGTGACATAATAGTCATATAACTATAATATCTAAAGTCACAGTTCCTATCCTCCACTGATTTTCTCTCTGAAGTGACTTAGTTTTTGTACTGTTACATGTCTTTAGTTTGAAAAAGCAATGAGTCTATTCTGGGAATGTACAGAGTATAAAGTAATGATATTTATACAAAAGTGTAGAGAGTAAAAGTGCAAAGTTACCAGAAAAATAAACACTCAAATAAAGTACAAATACTTTAAAAAATGTACTTACACTTCACTTCATACATACATTAAAGAGGCAGGAATACAGAAATAAAAATGACCTACAATAAAATGCACAAAAATAAACATAATAATTAAACTAGTTCAAAACAGGTCTGGTTTAATTTGATTAAATTTCAGTTTGTAATGTATTCCAGCATTGGCACAATGTAATATTTAATTACCATTCAACATGTCTTTCTTTGGAAACATCTCAAAAGGGCTTCTGGGGTTAAACTAATACACTTCAAGAAACATTTGAGAAAAACAAAACTGAACAAAGCTCTTAAAACTTATTACTCAATGCTGCTGCTTGGGGCTGACCGGCCTATCTTCTGCTGTGAGTGACGTCTCTATACAGTTGCTTCATGTTGGAGAATTTATAGTTTAAGCTTCAAGAGTGGCTCTTTTCGATATAAGTACATGAGTGTTGTGATTTGTGCTTAAAGTAAGTATAGCACTTGTGAGCCCAGGGGGGAAGAGTATGTTTACTCACACTTGAGGATTTCACTCACTTTCTTTTCCATCAGTGTTGATTTTATGAGTGTATTCTGTGTGTGTTGAGTGTGTAGTGTGTGGTACTTGTGTGCGATTTATGTAAAATATACTCAAGATTTTTCATCTTGATGTAAGTGCTGGATACTTTCCAACTCAAGATATATATACAATACTGATTTATGGTACCTAACCATATTCATTGGGTGCAAATGAAAAGCCAATAAGATGTTTATAGACACACATATAGACCTCAGCGTAATGCCCCATGACTTGTTAAGGTTGTATATGCAGTGTTGCCTCTCAGGTAACAAATTGTGTTCAACTCTCTTTCATCTGTAAGCAAAAATGGTTTGGCCTTTAAGTATAGATGCTCTGCCACCTGAATGGAGACATCTAGAGTAAAGTCATACCTTCCAGGATTTTGTGTGATGTTGTGATTTGCAACTTCAACGTAAATTCAGCGCGATGTTGCAATGTGACCAATCATTTGCGATGTCGTGAGCTGCTCCTTCTGCCTTTTCCTGTTTACTTTACAGTATGACGTAACATGTGTGCGGCCAGTAGTTCACATTTGACAACTAAAATGATCCACTAGTACCAACAGGTGCATTTGGAAGAGTACTTTTTCTGCTGCATTTTTGTCATCCAGATAATATTTTATTTGCCATATTTGAAAAGGTCGTCTTAATATCTCAGTGTCTTTGTTCTATTTTTGTCAGAAAATGTCTCTACTACACAGTACTAGTAATGTTTTTTTTTTTTTTTTTTACTGTTTGAGACATTTATATTATGTTTTATAACTTCATGTAGTGTTGTGAGGTCATATGAACTTTAACCTTTGAACCAAGAGGTGCATTTGGAAGAATTAAAAAAGTACAACTGTAATAAAGTACAAGAGTAAAAAAATAATACTGTTTTTTTTTTGTTTTTTTTTTGCCATGAATGAAAAAATACTTGACCTGCAAAAGCATGTAGAGATGGGTAAAAAAAGATGTAGGTCTTAATATACATCTACTACCTGAGGTAGTAGATGTACTACCTCATGTAGTAGATAAGGCACACCTGTGCACTAATCATGATGTCAGATCAGCATCTTGATGTGGCACACCTGTGAAGTGGGATGGATTATCTCAGCAAAGCACAAGTGCTCACTATCACACATTTAGACAGATTTGTGAACAATGTTTGAGAGAAATGGTAATATTGTGTATCTGGAATGAATTTTATATCTTTAAGTCCATCTCGTGAAAAATGGGAGCAAAAACAAAAGTGTTGCATTTATATTTTTGTTGAGTGTATATATATATATATATATATATATATATATATATATATATATATATATATATATATATATATTGTTGCATTTTTGTAATCTTAGTAATTTATTTGCCATCTCTGTAAAAGGTAGTTTTGAGGACCATATCACAATGACTTTGTATAAATTTTCCAGTAACTAAATATTTGAAATATTAGTTAATTTTGATTATAAAAAGAGAAAATCACAACTATTTATTGCAACTTTCACTTCCTCCCGCAACAAAAGCATGAAAAGCACCGCAACGTTTATCGCAATTTTTCAGAAAAACTCATGCAACATCAGACATTTTACGATGCAACAATCTCAAAAAAGGCCCATGAAATCCTGGAGCGACTGTAAAGTGTACCATACTTAGCCCCATTCTGTGACAAAAATGTTCCTAGAGTGACAATTTACCCTGAGGGAGAGGGATATTGTTTTTTTTAATTTTATTTTACTATCTGTCTTTTTGTCAGTAACTTTACCCAAAAACTACTGGATCAATTTCTATTAAATTTTCAAGAAAGGTGTGAGGTAATTGAGCTCATTACATTTTGTTGAATGTAGATCAAAGGTCAAGGTCACAGTCACCAAAAACATCTTTTTGCAGTGATAAGAGATAGGGGAAATCACATAAAACAATTGCAAGGGGCAGGGTTTGTTGTGTGCTGTCTTTATCCACTATTTGGTCAAAATATTACAGGGAATTTATCAAGCTAATGCTACTGCTAACTCACTGACAACACCAACTGCACTGCTGAAACTGTTGTAGTGAAAGTAGTAATGCCACTTTCATAATGTAATGTAATGAGCACGCTAATAGAATTAGCCATTAGACGCCACACTAGCTGATGGACCATCCATTCATTCCTCCTTAGGGATCCACTGATCCCACTTTTTCAGTTCTGATACTGATGGAGAATGGACTGATGCATAGTGAAAATTATTGAGAAATATTAGGTATGAATATATCTGTGCTGTTGTGAGTAACTGTAATGGGTAGTGGGACTGATTGTTTTAAATTTATTATTGTACAATCCTTAGTGACGGTGCATTTTAAATGTATTTATCATGTAGCCAGTGACGACAGATGGAAACTAGCTACGTAGCTATAATCTGGTACAGTACATCTCCGTCTCTGTCTTCTGTATATATTGTCCTTTAAATAAAAGAATAAAAGTAAGAATGCTGGCACCTTGCCTCATGGTCGCTACTGACGTCAAAGTTGATGTAAGAAGCTCCAAGCCTTACCTAGTGTAGTGTTTCCTGTGGAACTGATCACTAAGTATGTCCATGGATCAGCTACTTTCTGTACTTGTTCATTAAGTACCCTGTGCGTACCCCACACCCATTAAATCTCCACAAGTGTCTGTCATACACATCTCTCTCTCTCTCTCTAATTTCATGAGGTACACACAACTATTTTGTGTTCCAGCGAGATCCTGCAGCAGCTAATTGGAATCAGTCAATTAAGAAAATTTAAATTATGGTTTGCTAAAAATAAATTGACTATTAATTTAGATATGTTTATTTTATTTTGAAATCAGAAAACAGACAGAGTGGTTCAGCTGGAAACACAAAATGTGAAAATTTAAAGAGTGTGCGACACTATTGATCACAAACTCTGCTGGAAACTGTACATAAAGTGTTCGTGTACAAAGGTCTCCAAGAGTATTGGGATAATAAATTAATCTAAATACATACTTAAGATGGGAAAAGGAAAATGAACAGCACAATGGTGGGAGGTCACTCATTGTGAGGTACGTCACAGACCCCCCCCCCTTTATGGATCAGTTGTTTTTACTGATAGCTGATCCATCTAAAATTTTGATATTGGATCCAATGTCCAATCCTAATATTAATTGGAGCAACCCTAGGGTCACAGACATGATAGAGCATATCCCAACTACCTATGGGTGAAGTGGAAGTCTATCCCACTGTAGGGCAAACGGCCACATTCACACTTATATTGAATATTTTTGGATGGTGGGGGGAAGGCAGAGTACGAACAGAGAATCCATGTAGACATGAGCAGAACGTGCGAACCCAAAACCAACTTACTGTGAGGTCATATTGCTAACCACTGCACCACCATGTTGTTCCTGGTCAACCATAAACTCTAAAATAAAAATGTGAATTGCCAAAAATACATTGAAGAGGGATTAAAACTGTGTTTGTGGATACAGGACCCAGCTCCTGTAATGGGTGAAGCCAGTTTTAGTGCACCATTAATGCTGAAACTATAGGCACCAGGATACAATTACCTCAGTCAGTCAATCTATCGTATGTATCAAGTGTCACAAATACTGATGTAGATGCGAGTATGCTGTTCCACACACACACACAGACGCTAAGAGGTCATTTTCATTAGCACATTCATGTTCATTCATGTCAGAATTTTCAATGACTGATTGATTTAATATATTATTTTGTCAGACATATAATATACCAGCTCATAATGTGTTAACAGGACGTCGTTAATCAATCAAGGAAAGCAGAGCCAGAAAACAAACACAAAATACATGTTAGAGTGAACAAACAAAACCCTCCAGAGGGCTTTTTAAATGTTATTTATTTATTTTTTTGTTCTTAAGTCGGGGAAACTAGGCAGCCGGCCAATTCTCATCTGTTCAGAGCAACAAGACGTTTGTGGATTATGAATAAATACTACATTAATTATTTATGTTATTAACTCATAATAATAAGAAAGACACAAAAGAAAATGATGTGATCCTTTGTCTACTTCATTCAATCCACTGATTAGTTGAATCCTAACTAACCCTAATCTAAATGAACAACACCAAGTGGTGTTTAGAAATTAAAATATAGCTCCAAAAACAGGTCTAGACAGGTATTGATTTTACTTCTACCCTTTTATTAAAGGTTTTAAATAGGTTTTTATGAGTATTTGCACACGTTGTACTGGCCAGAGAGAAACAACATTTCGATTCTCTGTATGCTGTATGGTGGATTGACAATAAAGTTGAATTAAATTGAATTAAAATAGCCTCGTAAACTAGCCCGCTTTAGTGGCAAAAAATATTTTGCCTGAATCTTTGGTCTAGCGACATTCCATAGAGCTTCAGCCAGAACCGGTTCACTTTTACCGGTCCAATCACAACGCTCCATTTGTGTAGATAGTAGGGCGGGGCTTAGCACAATGACGACAAGTAGCAACTTACATACAGTCTATGGTCGGATAACCAGCATGTAAATGGACCCGTCTCATCTACAAATGGACGTTCATCTATAGCCTGTCCGTCCATGAGAGTGGATCTCTCCTTCAATGTGGTTTTCCCCAAGACGACTTCTTTTTTCCCCACTGGGTTTGAGAGTTTTTTCTTGCCGAGAAGGAGGGCCTAAGGACAAGGGATGCTTGGGACTTCATCTATTTCTGTGATTGATTGTTCTCTTCAATCAATTCTGTAAAGCCCTGTGGGATGACGTTGTTGTGATTTAGGGCTCGATAAATAAAACTGAATTAAATTGAATTAAACTGATAATTTTCCTCCACTGTTACCAGTGTGTTAGCGTTAATTAGCCTAGCCTATAGGATGTTAAAACAACCAGATAGACGCTAGTTTAGACTTGTTTTCGTTGCTCTGTATACGTCACATTGTTCGTTGCTGTGATTGGTCATAGCGCTGGACTATTATATGCAGAGCAGTTTGAAAGACAGCCATTGATCCCACTCATACCCTTAAGCTCAGTCTATGGATCACATCCAGACTATAATTTCATATCATAGTTGGGCTTGCCAGGCTAGTGCGAAAGTGAAAATAGAAGTTATTGGTTCAGTGTGTTTATTATCAAGGTTAAAATAAACTGAATAGTTAAGATCTTTATATGAGTGTAATATAGTATTTTTTTTTACTCAAAGACCATTGTACTAAATGGCTGATTATAATTTATATTTATTTCCATATGTATACATTTCTAGTTCAATGTTTTTACAGTGTATTAATTATTTTCCAGAAGTGTCTAACCTCATACTTATTCCCTCACTGCTGTCTCTGCCATTACATCAAACCATTAAACTGAAGTGTCACAGTGGTTTTGTGTCACTAAATACTGACCCCTTTATATATATTTTTAGCAGAATGATTTGATAAGAATCATTTACTTGAAGTCGCAGTCAACTCGAGTCTTGATTTGAAGTACTGTGACTTTAAGTTAAGTTATTCAACTACCCAATATCTTGTCTATAGTTAAATTGATGACTATCAGTGTTAAGCTCAGCCATGAAGCTTTTAAGACACTGAAGAATATAAAAGGTGTGTTTGACCAAGAACAGCAGTCTTACACATATATCTCAGAATCAAAAGCCTTGATAAGATATGCTGGTTAGTCAATTTGACTGAAACACTAGACCGCCTCTAATGAACAGCATAGCGATCCAGGGAAAATAGTGGCTTTTTTCTTGGATTTCCACTATATCGATTGAGTTTCTTGAAGCTCATTATAGTCCTTGTTGAGTTACACTACAAAAACCTAAATCTTCCCAAGTGTATGCTTGTCATTTCTAGTCAAATCATTTCATCACACTTAAAATAAGGCATAATCACCGACAGTAAAGAATACATTTTCAGTGAGATATAAGCACTTCTTTTTAGACAATAGATCTTGACAATCCTATTTTTACTTCTTCCATTGGTAGAGTTTTATTTATTTATTGCTTGAATTAAGCAAGATTTAGATGTTTTCCAGTTTACACTTTAGAGATTCTCAGAAACACACTTGGACATAAGCAGTTTGTCTGTAAAGGTTCACTCAGGCCTGTACATATAATTATTGAAGGCAATTCATTTAACAGATAGGGGTATATGTTTGTTTACCTGCTTTACTCAGTTCAGTCACTTCCTGTTTGTAGACTTCATCAGGAGCGTCACAATAAGTAGCCTATAAAACACGTCACAGCAACATCATTAATAGACAGCAAAAATTCTACTGATTAGCTCTAGTAAGACGTTCCAGCTGATTACAATTGGACTCATCTACAGCTACGTGGAAAATTGTTTGTGCAGTTACCATGGAGACAATGCAAAGAGAGGTGTGTGCCGCTCTCATAGGTTAATACAATTACAGTAGAATTACAGGAGACGTATCCTTTGTAAAAACTTAAGTGTTAAATAAACATTGCAGTCATGCTTGTTTCTTTCATATTGCATTGTATGCCAATATTTGAAAATTCTTATAAAACCAGCACATACCTGTTAAGTACATTTTAGTGTTTTAAGGAAATAACGATACTATAGTTCAAAAACTTATCGTGATAGAGAAAAACAGATCAGTTTTAGATACTGCACCCAAAAGTGAGTTAAAAACAGACCAAACTCAAATATAATCATGTTATTACCTTCACCAAGGATGTATTAAATTTGAATCTGTCTGTCTGTCTGTCTGTCTGTCAGAAGGATTATGCAAAAAAGTTCTGAACAAATTTTGATTAAACTTTCAGGAATGATAGATAATGGGTCAGGGAAGAATCCATTAGATTTTGAACAATGAAGGTCAAAGGTTAAGGTCACACTAAAAGTCCACAGCTAAAACACATCAGTGGTAATATCTCAGGATTCAGACAAGATAGAATCTCACTTTTTTTTTTCTTCCATTCACATCGTCTCACCTTCGGACATCACATGGATCAACACCTACGGCTCCATCTCGTCACGTGTGAATGAAAGATCAAGCCTTGGTGGAGGTCTGCTGTCTCTGACTGCCTTGTATTTCTGATACAATGGATAATGAGTGTCTATAATATCAAACTGGAACACATTTCTACAATTATTTGTAAGCACAGTGGATATTTCTCATTTTCTTTTATGGATCCAGTGTTTTGAAATGAATCTTCTTTCCCTTCTGTCCCCTTTCACCCATAACTGTTGCACTGTCACAGCCAGAACTCCAATAGCTTGATGCCTCAGTGACACAGCAACATCAAACAGGGCTCACAGCCCATTTAATATGTCAAACCATGGTTTCTCCTGCCTCTCTTTTCAAAAACCATCTACAAAGCGTAAATACTATGTATAATCTCTGAGACCAACAGAGGCTTTAACACTTGGTTTTTAGGGTCTGGTAATTAGAAATGCATTTACGCCTTCAAAGGCTGCTGCCGATGGAGATCAGAGGCCTTTCTTAACATTTAAAGCTCTAAAGAAATGTCATAAGTGCAGAGATTTTTTTTTTACTCCCCTTCACCTTCTTTCTGCCTTTGGGCCATTTATAAAAAATACAGCCGTAACTCATCCTGCATTCAGTTTTTAATGATTGTAGATGATATACCTATTTTCCATAGTGCTTCTTCAAAGTTGTTATTCTTTTAAGGTAAAATAGAAGAGTAAAGGACGAGAGAGAAATCCTCCCTTTGAGCTTCTTTTCAGGGTTTCCTTTGATCAAGTTCTGGTGTGTGTTTGCAGTTGCATGCATGCAGAAGCATTTATATGTGTGTGTGTGTGTGTGTATGTGCACATGTTCATGTAAACAGTAAACAGAAACATCATGTTCCAAGGAGTCACAGATATGTGATCAAATAGAAACCTCTGAGGTGTATGAGAAGGTGGTGGGTGTTCATGTTTGTGTGCACATGAGTGAAAATGAGGAGGTTTGCTTCTTCCCGGCTAATGACAGACACCCCAGAAAGAACTTTGGAACGCAAATGAGGAAAAAAGAAGAAAAAAAAAAAAAGAAAGCCGCACTGCCACAGCCCCAAACTTTCCTTGCATCATTACCCCTTGCTTTGAATGTTTCATGCACGCAACAAAAGCAGAGAAATGCAATTCATCAAGTCTTCGCTACACATATTGCTAAAAATTATTCATGGAAGTTCGCAATTATATGGAGGAGACATTTCCTTGTTCATTCCCCATGAACAATATTCATGTTATGACTCAGCTCTCTGGAACCATTACAGTAGAGGAAAGAAGCATTTCCTTTTGACATTTGGCTCATTTCTTGCACATTAACATTTTGCCATCTTTGTTCCACAACCGTGCACTGTTTAATTTATCTTCCCACTGGTGCTGTATGTTAAATGTATGTGTATTATCTGTATTCTTTTTGTATTTAGCCCAACCACAGATGGAACTTAGACAAAATTAAAAGTAAGTTATTAACTGAATACATTTATCTATCAATGTGTGATAATACATGAAAGATCAGGTTTTTTATGTCTGTATGTGAACCCTACACTCGCATGTACTTATATAATGTGAGCTTCACAGGCATTTATGTTATATCTGTATTTCCCAGGATCAAGGCAAGAGTTTGTGTTATTATTTCAAGATGGATCTCATCCCCAGTTGGTTGTCTACTGATGCTTGATCATGAATATATTCTGTTTTTAAGCCTGGAACATCCTGATAGTGTTAATTACACTGGACAAGAAAACACCAAATTGAAAATCAGAGTCTTGCCTTTTACTAACCTGACTCATGTCGTCTGGCTGTGTTTCACTAGGTTCATGCAACCATTTGAGTATCGTACAGTTCAGGCTTTCTGAAAAACAAAGGAGCCAATCAGTGTGGACTTCCCATGACTGGTTAGTGTTGTGTCTGTCTGTGCCGTCTTCATATGTGTCTCTGTTACTAACATTACTTATTGGTTGTTCTGTTATTTTGACATTTCAATCCTTACAGTCAGACTTTGTTCCTGTTCTGTATGGAACATTAAAGTGCATTTTCTTAACACTGTCAGTAAGAGAAGCGACGTACTATTTTTAGTTATGCTTTAGGTTTTTTTTTTTTTTTATGGGTTGTGAACAGCTCTGTTGTACAAGCTATATTAGTGCTAAAATGTGTGTTGTGTATCTCATTCTCATTTCTTTTTTTTCTCTTTTTTTCATGTTTTTCCATTCCAAGTCTTTTAGAGTTAATTAAACTGTCATCTTTTAACCACTTTTATGAAGTCTGTTTAATTAGTACCAGACATATTATGAGTCTTTGTTGTTAAATTTGTCTGTTATTTCCCAAGTGAAAGGGCAAATGTTTGTTGTCTAACTACTTCTGACAATAATGACAATATAGTTGAATGTAATCTAAAACAATCCAACCTAATGTACTCCATAGGCATACATAAACATTACATTGCATGAGTTCTTTTTGGACGTTTTTACCAACATAAACAACAAAGAGGCCATCAATCACAGCCATAGAAAGGGTTTGTCGTCAGGAAACCCACTGCTTTCCTGACGTTTTATTTGATCTGATTGGTTGCCGGCCGTGACCCCCTCCTCACGTTAAGGTTATGAGGTCCTTCTTGGTGTCTAGTCAGATTTGTCTGGTTTGGCCTTTAGTATAATGTGTGCACACAAATACATGTACAAGACCAACAATGTGCATAGAGGACCATGCATAAATGAAGCCACACACACAGACACACACACACACACACACACACACACAAGCTGTGGTCAGGTGGTGAGGACTCTAGAATCAGACAACACCTGAATCCAGACAGCTGGCCTGTTAAGGTGTGATGTGGCCTCGGGTGTCTGAAACTCTGCATTCTCAATAGACTCACTCAGCTACCTACAGTGTACAGTACCGAGGTCGGCAGACCATCCAACCTCCGCAACCAAGGGCGTACCCTGGATGAATTTTAAAGAAACTCTTTTTTGTTACAATGCTCCAGCAATGTTCTGTCTGCATTAAATCCCTTTACATCATTTCTCATAGAGGAATGAAAGTTCCTTAAAGGGGACATATCATGTAAAATGAAATTTTTAAATATTTTTACAACACAAATATGTGTTGTCTGAGGACACTCTAAAATTATGAAAAAACACAAAAAACATCCATGCTTCTTTTCTCCTGATCCATTTCTTGTTGGAGTGGGGTGAAAATGCTCCATTTTGGATTCTCTATGCTTTGTACGTCACATACATAGATTAATTTGACTACCCCACCCCACCAGCTCAGCTAACCTCACCACTGGTCAAAGCAACCTCTGCTTCAACTTGGAGATCTGCCATTATTCTCTATCAGTAGTCCCGGTGTACGTCCAGTGCATTGGGGTCTGCAGTTGGTCCGACCCGGGTTGATTGACGGGCTGGTCTATGGGTGGCACTGCAACCATGGTGTTGTAGTACATCTGGATGATGGCCTGTAAAACTCAGCACTTGGTCCACTTTGATTCTTTCCAGTTGATTTTATTCCATCTGTGTCTTTGTCTCTTTTTCTCTGCCTCAACTTTTTCAGGTTCCATTCTTTCTCCTCTTCTGTTTTGTAGAATGTGGAAGAGAGGGTCGGAGTCAGCTGTGGCTTATTTGCATGAAAGTATTAGGCAGTAAAACCAATCGTTTTAAAAAGGGCTGTTTCTCCAGGTTGAAGAGGCTGTTGTATCTTTTCATCAATGTTGTATTTTGACCAAAGCATGTGACAGACTGAGACACCAGGGAACTGTGGAAACCTGTGGAAAATGAGCATAATATGCCCCCTTTAAAGTTTTTTTTTTTACTGGCAACGTGTCTGAATAATTTAGGACCAATAGTACTTTCAATAGTGGTGGAATATAACTCCTTTCCTTTATTACTCTGCCAAGCAATTGGCAGAGTTATGCTTTTGTCTGCATTTATGGGTTTGTTCAATACTTAGCAAGAAAACTCAAAAAAGTTATAGATGGATTTGGCTGAAATTTTCAGGAACTGGTGATACTGACACAAGGTACAAATGATA
The DNA here is from genome assembly GCA_020466265.1 of Siphamia tubifer. Lineage (NCBI taxonomy): Eukaryota > Metazoa > Chordata > Actinopteri > Kurtiformes > Apogonidae > Siphamia > Siphamia tubifer. Next base: position 29,747,784 of record CM035793.1, read on the forward strand.
AAAGTTTGGTGATGATCAATGGGGAGAGGGGTCTTCTTTCAGGGGGTGGGGGGGCTGATCTGTCTGTTCTTTCCTAGTGCTTGTCTAGTTTAGCATTAGCATTAGCGCTTATCTTTTTTTTTTTTTTCCAAAAATTATTAATTAAATAATTGATCTACTTAATTTATTTTTCATGTCACCTAAAATTGCAGATAAAAGTCCATAACTTAAGGTGTTTTCATTTAAATTCATAACATTATTGTGGCAAATCAAAAGACTGATATTTAACACAAAAAAAGCTTCATAAAGACTTTTTTTAACAGACTTGAACAGATGCAGTTGTAGCCATTTACATTTTGCTGTATTTGAGACGAATCCCAAGTGTTGCCTGTAACCGTTAGTTTCCACCACCAGGGGGAATATTGCTGTGTTGTTTTGTCAGTCTCTAAATAATTAGAAAATAAAACTAAAATAAAACATCAGGTTCATGTAAAGTGCTATAAGTTAACACTGATCCAAAAACAGTAAGAATATTTTTTCTGAACAATACAAGGATTGAACACTGAACTTGTTTTTCCTGTGCTTCAGATGTCGAATAAATAAAACACACCCATCAATCACAGTGTTTTAAGTTAGTGCATCAAAAAGACAACTCACATACAGAAGAAGTAAAGTTATACATTAAAAATTACATTAATGCAATTAATGCAAAAAGTACAAATTATAACTAACTAATTCATCTTAATCAATGCATTAATTTAACAACCCTAATCATCATATCAACATATCTAAAAGAAAAAAAACTAAACAAAACAAAAGCATGTGTTGGATTTACTTCTATTTTATCAAATGCTTCCATAAATGCTCAGATTTGCAGAAATTTGCAGTTTATTAATTTTAATACCCACATTTGCTTTCGTGTAATGGTGTTATATTCCTCATATTACTTCAAACAAAAGATTAAAAAAAAAAACATAAAAGATGTCACAGAATTTAAATTATTTGGCATGATTTTTAAACTATACTATACTATACATATTTTGAAAGCTCATCATGTCTAAAGTCGATTCACACATACATCACTAACGACAACACCACAAATTTAATTATATTTAATTCACATTGTGATTCAAATTGGCCGCCTGCAAGTTTGATCTACTTATTTCCAGGTAGCCTGAACTTTGACCTGTGACATCAGCAGAGGAAGACTGCTCCACTTTGGTCGTGTGGAAAAATGGACGATAAAAACAACAACAGCAGTGATTCTAGCGAAAATTAAAGCAATTTTTGAGTAGAAATAGGCAACAGGTGATTCAGTTGAAGAGGAAAATATTCATCATCCCTGTCACCGTTGTTGCCATAGCAACATAGTGTGTATAGTCTTCCCCTTTCATCTGAGTGTCAAGGCCTTTACAGCCCATTGTTCCTAACGTTATGTCTTTACCATATACTTTACATAGCGCTTCATATTCACACCTTGTTTTTAATAACCAACTGTTGTATTTTATCTCCTCAAACACACTTATCACAGAACTGTCACTTCCTCGTCTTGATTCATGTTCATGTACGTCTGTTCCAACCACTTCTTCTTCGTCTGTTCTACTCAATGACGTAAATACTGGTTAAAAGGACACACTGCCCCCTGATTCCTGCACTACTACTTTTGTGACCTGATCAAACACATTATCTCACTTTTAAAGACTTTATTTTAGATACTTTTCACACCTTTATGATTTTTCTTGTTTAAATAAGTACTATTGCATTCACGGCAGTATTACTTTTCACTTTTATACTTTATTATAATTGAGAAGTTGTACTTTTTTACTTTTACTTCAGTTAATGAGTATTTTTCACATGAGTAGCTGTACTTCTACTTAAGTACAGAATGTGACTACTTTGACCAGCTCTGTTAGAAAGACCCTTAAATCCATCATTAATTATAAGAAACCAAGAATCTTCCAGAATCAGAAACTTGTGTTGAATTTCACACAAAAACACTAAAACTTCTCCCTATACGTGTTTGCTGTAATTAACTAATATCTCACCTTCACTCTCATTTCACTATAAGATCATGTTTATTTTTCCTTACAACAAAGATTTGACAAGTGCCATTGCTTTAATCTTCAATTTACCCCTATGCATACACCAGCAAGAAACACAGTGTACTCAATCAAGCGATTCAGTGATTCAGTCACCTCTAAACTTTAAGCACTTTTCCTCCCCTACTTACACACTGCAAGTTAAAGCTGTGTGAATTCTATTAAGATATTCCACCCCCACCACTTTCGCCTCATGGTTTTGATTATGATATGAGCTGAGGAGTTAATAAGCGTATTAATTACCTGTGTAGGAGACAAACCAGCTCCCAGAGCGAATCCCCACAATCCTGTCCTCCTCCTCCTCCTCGCTTCCTCCCACACACCAAAACGAAGATCGTCACCAGTGTGTTTAAATGAGCCATCACCATCCAACTGTCTCCAAGGTCACACCAGACGCCGCTGTTTGTGCAATACCTGCGATGGCAAGTCTCTAAAGTCGAGCAGTAATGAGAATAATTAGAATAATACAAGGTCAAGAAGGACGGCAGAGGAATGTATGGAACAAGATGAAGAGATCGAGAGTGGAAAACAGGATAAAGTAGGGCCCAAAGAAAATTGTATTCCACAGGGAGACATGATATGATCAGGATTTAATATGTGAGTTTCTAATCATCTCCTTTATTACACATTCCATTAGACAGTCCACATGGCAAAACTCTGTATAAAGATGGAAGTGTTCATATTCTCACAGGGAAATTTGGTCATCTTCATTTCAAAAGCAAGTGATCAGATTTAGACAAGAGGGTAAATTTACTACTGCTATTGCTAAGTTACTGTAAAGACCAGAGGTGGCAAAAGTACTCTGTACTTAAGTAGAAGTACAGCTAGTAGTGTGTGTAAAAAAAAATGCTGGTAAAAGTAGAAGTACTGAGTTAACTCCTTTATTGAAGTAAAAGTAAAAATTTAAAAAGTACAACTGTAATAAAGTACAAAAGTAAAAAAAAATAAGACTATTTTTTTGCCATGAATGAAATAATACTTGACCTGCAAAAGCATGTAGAGATGGGTAAAAAAAGATGTAGGTTTTAATATAGAAACATGTTACCTGAGTTCGTAGATGTATGTGCAAGAATTATATATATATATATATATATATATATATATATATATATATATATATATATATATATATATAAAGCTGGCTATACTTATTGAGTCTTGAACCGAACCATTGGTCTACATTATATAACATTTCAAGCTCTTCAACTTGCCCTCTGACATTTATCATCCATGGTGGCATTTTATTGATGCTTCCCATTTAATATGGCATTTTGTTACTTAGATTGATTTCGTAAATATTGCAGTATTAGTCGTTATTGGTCCACACAGACTCTTAACAGTAATTTTTCCAACTCACTTTTGTTTGTATTTCAAGGTTTGTTTAGTTTAAAGTAGCTTGGGTTTTCCAATATCACAATGTTTCCATTTGGGATGTTTTTCTCTGCAAAATGAAAAACACCAGAACTGAAACAACCATTGGGATTTGGCCTTCTTGATCGCACCTGTCACTCAAAGGGCAGACTTAAGACATTAAACCCAATCCCTACAGCCTCTTAAAATGAGAATACAGTGGTCCTTCATTTATCATGGGGGTTATATTGTAAAAACTAGAAAAGCACCACTCAGAGAGCAGAAACTCTGCCAAGGCAGATCAGTCCCCACCCCCTCTTTCATGTCATTTAACCATCAGATTCCAAAAGGAGTGTGGAAAAGTGATTTCCAGTAGAATGACACCTTTTTTATATGTATATTTTTTGCTTTAATCAGTTTTATTTGTTTGAGTAGAAAGTGTTTTTTTTAAACCTTTTGAAGCAAATCAAATTCCGTACATGTTTTACTGTTGATACAGTTCATTTATGGGGACTGTCTACCTTACAATAAACAAACAAACTATTGGGACACTTAAAGTTAAATTATGACACACAGTGGCTCCTGGAAACAGAAATGAGTTTGTATTTCTACAGAGTTCAATTTCAGTGTAAGTCAATTTTTTTCTTGTTTTTTCTTAAGGGGGGCGTCATCATCTTCGAGCTTTCAGGGGTATTACACTTCAAGTTACTTCCTGTATTGGCTTCAATTTGAAGTGGTGATCGTTGTTGCCCCTTGATAGACACATACACCGTCAACACACACCTCACCCAGAGCCTGACAAGTCATAAACCTGTCTAGACATCTCTGAAAAAAATAAAGTGTCAAGTCTCACAAGATTCACACAATGTCACTGTTGCCCCTGTCACACTCAGCCACAAATATAATACACATTACAATAATGTGCTACAGTGGTACCTCTACTTATGAAAGACCCAGCTAATGAATAATCCAAGTAATGAAAAACCTTTACATCAATTTTTCGTCTCTGAATACGAAAGAAAATTCAATTTCCGAAATGAACCCCCGAGACATAGCATCTCATTGGCTATGAGGGAGCTACCCATGATGCTTTTCGTGAGCCTTTGACCCTCATTCAGCATCAGACGCCACATGTTAAGGATAGAGCCACCGCTGCCTTGTGAGTCCCTCCGGAGTGCGCCCACCGAAACCCCACCACAGCATGATTTCATTATTCCTCCTGAGCCCAAAGAAAGCGATTCCTGGTGCGAAAGAAAAGAAGAAGCGGACTGCGTTATCAATAGAACTGAAACAGGAGATGATAAAAAAGGAGGAGGCAGCCATCACTCGACCAGCAAAAAAAAATTAAAAAAACACCCCGAAAACATGCCCACAAGCTGTGCCATCACGCACCCGATGATGTATATGTCCTGCGCACCTCAGGAAGATCACGGAAACTTGTCAAAGGCAATCGTTCCTGGATGTACACCCCATCAAATGTCCGTCAACAAACACTGCTGTGACAAAACAACCACATTGGTATGAAAATGACCCACATTTTTAATGGTTTAATGTTTCATGTTCAGTCAGTGTAGACACATTTCCCCACTGAGAACAATAAATTACGTCTAACATCTAAATCTACATTTTCTTTTAGTTTTAACATATTTCATACAAAATTGGTCAATTTTTTAATAATTTTTAAAAGGTTTAGGGGGTAGTATTGGGGGCCTTGGAACGAATCAGGAATTTTACACGTAAAATGCGACTATTTACGAAAGATTCACGGTACAAAACCACTTTTGGAAAAAATTAATTTCATAAGTAGAGGTACCCCTGTATTTTTTTTGCATTGCAATACAGGGCCTCTGTGGTGATTTGAGGCATTGTGGGGCCATAGGTGTCTTTTGGCAGCAAGTTCCAGTCGAGGAAGTCAAAAGCAGAGTGGGAAAAGACGAGCATCAGCTTAGTGTGAGCAGCACATACAGCCAGAGGTCAGTACAGTTCAGCACACAGGAGTAGCTCAGCGTCCAAATAACAAGCAGAACAAACAGCAGGATTTCATTTCTCAGCTGTAGGCGTTGCTTATTGAATTCTTACAGGAATTGGTATGCTGTCATTAAAGCAGATGTTTGACGTCCACAGAAGGCAACAGTCCCATAGTTTGTGTTCAGCAACATTATAGTTGAAACAAACCATGATGACCTCAAGACCCAGAGGCACCCCTAGATAATTATGCAGGTTTTGTTGTTGTTGGTGTTGTTGTTGTTGAACCTGGTGTATTGCTCATTATAGTAGACGTGGTTCAATGTGTAGCACTACCTTGCACTCTACTCTAAAATTAATACTGTTTTCACACACTCCCTATGTTGATCTCATTAAATACAACATACATCCCTCATTATAATCATAATAACTACACATGGAATGTATTTCATCTAAGGATGTTTTCCTAAATGTCCACAAATCAGTAGCAGTAAAGTGTTAAGGAGACATAAAGTGCATATTATTACAATTTGAGGTGAACTTCTAAAATATGCACGCACACACAGACACACACACAAATACTCGTGTTTATGTCTCATGAGGACCAAGTATGTAATCAACTCACCATTGGGTAGTGAGTGTAAGCACACTTAAAAAAAAAAATAAATAAATAAAGATAAAAAAAATGTATAATAAAAACAATGCTGAAAATTTGAAAATTAAATAAAAAAAATACAAATGAATGAATGAATACAAAAATGGTATTCATGTAAAAATAAAATAAACAAATACAAATTAGTAATAATAATAATAATAATATTTAAAACAGATAAATAAAAAATTAAAACATAAAATAAATCATTCAAACCTTCAATCTTCAAACCTTTGAAAAATACATGTTTCACTTTGCACCTGTTTCCCTCATGCTCATCAGAATGAGGTTACATACACGAGCAGCAGCAGAGTTAAAATTGTGATGATATTTTATTGATGAGTCTTGAGTCATTTGGTCTTTTCATCAGCCCACATGTACCGCTTCATTGGAAAAACGGTCCAAATAAACCAGTTTTCTGTATGACAAAATAGAACTTACTTGGAAAAGTTGTGATTTTTACCAACAATACCATGAAAGGATGTCACATGGCTTTTAGCTCCTGCAAAACAAAAAACTGTACTTATCACTTTTTTTACTTACTAGAGGGGTTTTTAGAATAATTTAAATTTAGTTGTACAACGTTATTCAAACAGAATGAACTGATTTCATTATGCTATATTTTAATAAGGAAAGGCAGTAGAAGAATGCAGCCAAGTCACAAGTATTCTACTCACAATCAACTTTAATTTCCTGGCTTATAAGTGTTCAATGTGTCCACGACCAACAGTATGGACAACATCAGTGTTATAAGATAATTCCTCCCAGATGTGTATCAGCATATCACAAACTACTGAGTTGATCAATGTTGTTATTTGCTATTTAACGTCATTGAGATTGGACATTCACAGACATGCACAGTGTGAACAGTTTGGTAGTTTGGCAGAGGGTGGTGCGTGCCTTTCTTTGGTCGTCTGACTATTGCGTCCATGGTGAAATGACAAAACTTGCAGTGCGCCTCGCTGCAGCGACTTTAACGGCTTGGAGAGGCGCTAATGTGATTGGTGGAGATCTGAATTGGCTGTGTTAAAACCATTGCACGTCCTTTCTCCTCCCTCATTTCCACTTACACCAGTGGAAGGAAAGGGGGACTTTTCCAACTGCATTAATGTTGAAATCTGTACTAAAAAAGGCAACATCTTTTACTGCAGTAACACAAAAAGTCACTTGATAGCAAATGGAAACAGAACCAGGTATAACTTGCATATATATATATATATATATATATATATATATATATATATATATATATATATGTGTGTGTGTGTGTGTGTGTGTGTGTGTGTGTGTGTGTGTGTGTGTGTGAACTACAGGGAGTTTTCCATCTCAACCATGCCATCACTTGAATAGAAACTGAAACTTATTCTGACCCAATATTCACATTCATCTTTATAGTTTCATAGCTGCTGGACAGACAATCAGTATAGTCTCAGAAGCATCCACTCTGCAGAAAAGCAATCAATTATTTTTTCAGATCATAATAAAAGAATAATTATTTTTTTTATGCTTTTGCACTGAATTCAAAAGCTGCAGTGGGCCACAGAGAATAGACATAATAGCTTAATCATAATATTATTAAGCACAGTGTGAATATAGAGTAGAATTTTTGAGGTATTCCATACATATTGAACTTTTGTAACATTTATCTCAACTTTCATGTGCAAGGATGTGAACAGAATCGTGGTAAGTTTCACAACAAACTCTAATGCAGACTTTGTCTCTAAAAAACAGATTTGTACTTTGTCTGAACACCTAATGTTTTAGAGAATGATTAACTAATTCAATCAAATTAATTCTTCAAACTAAAGTAGGCTGTTCATGGGCACTGGTCCAAAATATTAGCTTTGTTTGCACCAAGGTATTTTTATACAGTGTCGATCATATTACAAGAGGTGTGAATGACTTGAGCTATTGCTTGTCTATTTAGAAAAAGAGCTGAAGCTTCAATATAGGCGCTTTCCCACAGAGTAGTTCTAAGAACTTAGTTCTCAGAACTACTATAGTTCCTAGGGAACCTTCGGGTTTACATTATGACAGGGCAGTAGGAACTATGGGTGGGGCCAATGTGACACTAACATCCGCCACAATGATGTGTTCGGGGAGGCATAGTGGTGCAGTGTTTAGCACTTGTGCCTCACAGCAAGAAGGACCCTGGTTCGATTCACACACCAGACCTTTCTGTGTGTATGTTCAGCCCTGAGATAAACCGGATTTATTCAGGGTGTACACCCATTGTAGCTGGATTAAGCCCCCAGTGACCCCTGTGACCCTAGTGAGGATAAAGCAGGTTCAGATGATGACACAATGATGCATTCCTTAAGCACTAAATTCAACAATCATACAAGGAAGTAGAAGGCAGCGCTACTAGAATAGAGAATGTGGAGGACCAAGTGTTTATGTTCTGTATCACAGAAATGTTAATTATGGTCAAATACAGCGTCTAATGTCAAGAATGGAGGAGTTTACAGAGAGAGATAGTAGACAAAGAATTCAGTGGCAGGTGATATTATGACATATGTTAATCTCATCTATTTCCACATTTCCTTATCTTGCAGTCTCGCTAACTTTAAAACCAACTGTGTAGCGTCAGCTGTGTGTTGGAAAAATTACAGAGAAAGTAATAAACGGACCAACGACGCAGTTTTGTTTTTGTGTTAACTACCAATTACCAAACATCTGTCATATAATTCCTAGAGAACTAAAAAAAAAAAGATTATTAAAAAGGTTCTAGGAACTATGTAGTTCCTATGCTGAGGGAAAAGGGTTCCAGGAACTAAAAAGGTTATAGGAACTACAAATGGTTCCTACAGTGTTCAGTAAGTACAATAGGTTCGCTGAGTGGGTTCATGTTAATGCAATGTTGGAGGTTTTCGCTCCCTTTGTTAGTTTGTTAACACTCTCACAGCAAAACAATTGGTTTAATTCATACCCTATTTGGCTTATAGATTGCCAGTGACCCAGAACAGACCTGATTAAATTTTGGGAAGATGAAGTCAAATTTTTAAACACATTTTTAACAAGCTTTTTTCCCCCCCATTTAATTATAATGGGTGAAATTTCAAACGCCTGTAGCAACAAAATCAATTGGTTGAATTCATACCAAATTCGGTTTATAGATTAGCACTAATCCAGAACAGACCATGTTACATTTGAGGAAAAATATGTCACAGTTTTGTGACATATTTTGAGTTTTGTAATTCTTTTTCTTGCCATTTTCTTCTAATGGGTGACATTTCACTGATCTGCCTTTTCACTGGTCTGTGCGCTCTGAGTGCTTTTCTAGTTTTCCTGAAGAAATTTTGTTACTTTTTAGGTTCTTTGATTGGTTAAAATTGGAACATCGCACTGAAGTCACAGGGATTGGCTGAATTTTATTTGAAGTTGCAAATCGCAACGTCGCAAAATCGTCAAGAGTCTGTCTGACATTGGAATTGTCCCCCCCAGTCTGTAATACAGCCCTGGCTCCACCACAACCTTTCCTTTACTGAGCCTCAAAACACTGCTACCATCGCATTTTATCTAGTATATAGTGACAAAATCCTACATTTGTTTTGTTTTTTTATATTGAGCATTTGAAACATTCCTGGACAGAAAATACCTCCAGCTTCCACTTCTATTCCCAGCTTTGTCAACCAGTTTGTTTGGACTAGGATCCAGGTGACGATATTTTGGACTGTTTGATGCAGAGGCGGCTATGTTTTTCCATCTCTGTGACCCTGACAGACTGCTGCAGCAGCACTGTGTATTCCGGTCATCCTCCTATTGTCCTCTTGCCTTCTAGTCAATCTATACCTGGCCTCTGGCGCTGACATTTGGTGCAAACATTAACCATATACGAAGCCAGTTCAATCCCTTACAATAACAGAGATTGGCTGATCTGCTGTTTTATTTCGATTTTATCAAGCAAATATCAATGCAAGTGCAGTTACTGAGGAGAGTGTGAGTTGAACCAGCACACACAGGTTTTGGCTCTGACAGCGATGAGGTTTTATTTTCAGGTTGTTGGTTGTTGTGCGTCTGCTGTCTCATCTGCATTCATGCGACAGAGCTGGGGCCATAAAAGTGACATAGGCCGAGGTGTAATATAATGGCCTTTTTTACAGTAATAATGTACTGAGTGGGTATATTTATATGAATGTCACAATGTGGATGATGGTAAAAAGGCCAAGAGTTACAGTGCCAATGTGTGTGTTCATATGTGTGTGTGTGAGGGGAGGTTTAGTTTGCTGCTTCATGTGCTTGCCACACATCATCAGTGAAGTGAAAGACAGCATTCTGGCATCTTTTACACTCCAATACACTGGAGAATAAATTCCTTCTGCAGACCACCCTACCTTTCACACACATGCATGCACACACATACAAACACACACTGTATAAACGTTAGGCACAAGGAAGTTGCTGAGAAGTGAAAAGCCATCATAAGCTGTTGATCCTGTTTGCTGCTGAGAAAATTTCCAGGAAATCTTTCTTTTCAATCTTTTTCACCCAGGGATGAGCACGTGGTGAGGAGAGCCGTCAGAGAGGGGGTCTTATCTGTGGTGGGGCAGAGTAGGACTCTCTGAAGCTCAGCAAACTCAGGTGCTTCATCTCATGAGTTCTCTGCCAGTAAGCCTAAACCTTTATGAAACGGCAGGGCGACTGGGACATCAAATCATAAGGAACTGGCGTCTGTTAAGCTAGTATCCATGGGCAGCACAAAGAGTAATACAGGGGTATAAATGCTCAGATATCTGGAGATTAGGCAGACTCCAAATGGAAGGGTTGTGGGCTGACAAGTCCCACAGTTTTAACAGAGAAGAGTAAAACAACCCATGCAGGCATTAACAAATTACCGTTGTGCTCATAAGTTTATATACCCTGACAAAACGTGCATAGGACAGTCGACCTGTTATTGGCTACAGCAGAAATAGTGAAGGAGTGTCCGGTGGACCAGTCATAGAACATGCCAGCAACAGCACTCTGTGACTATGAAATGAACCCCCGGTTTATGGGGGCATCTGGGCCCCATGGCCAGGAGTTTGCAATATTTTAACGTATTGTGTAGGCAGCTGTGGCTCAGGTGATAGAGCAGGTCATTCAATAACTGCTCTGTCATGTGCTGTTGTGTCCTTGGGCAAGACACGTCACCCTACTTCCCTCCAGTGCTGTTACTCATACTGGTGTATGAATGCATATAAATGTTTGGTGGTGGTCAGAGGGGCTGTAGGCGCGAATTGGCAGCCACACTTCTGTCAGTCTGCCATAGGGTAGCTGTGGCTACATGTATACACTATATTACCAAAAGTATTCGCTCACCTGCCTTGACTTGCATATGAACGTGACATCCCATTCTTAATCCATAAAGTGATATGGGTTCCCCCTTTGCAGCTACAATACCTTTAACTCTTCTGGGAAGGTTTTCCACAAGGTTTAGGTGTGTTTATGGGACCATTCCTCCCAGAATCATGTGTGAGATCACACACTGACGTTGGACTGAAGGCCTGGCTCTCAGTGTTTGCTCTAATTCATCCGAAAAGTGTTCTGTGGAGTTAAGGTCAGGACACTGTTCAGGACAATCACATTCATCCACATCAAACTCTCTCACCTATGTCTTTATGGACCTTACTTTATGCACTACTGTTCCCACACATTTGGCAGCATGAAAATATCCAAAGTCTCTCTCTCTCTCTCTCTCTCTCACGCACACACACACACACACACACACACACACACTTGCAGGATACATGAATTTCATATTAAACTCCATAGATTAAGAATGGGATGTCACTGGAGTGCATTTTAAGGCAGGTGAGCGAATACTTTTGGTAATATAGTGTAGTTTACCACACAGTGAATGTGTGAGTTAGAAGCCAGCATCCAGTTTTCCTGATGTCACACTAAAGTGTAGAGCTGTCTCATCACAGCAAATGTTTTTACTTCCTTTCGGTCAATCTAAAATTACTTCAGGTTCAAAGAACTCAATGGCATTTATTCTTTGAGCCCCGTCTTTGTGAAATACCCATTTATGTTGCATTTCTTTCTAAGTGCTGCAGCCTACACATAAAGAAAGAAACCAAAATTTTCCAAAGTTGCCAGGAATCCATGTAGCTGTATTCACAATAACAGCGGGATGTTTTGTCACACGTTATGCTTGACGGTCATTCAATAATGGAGGCACATTCAACAATGGTTTCCACCCTTGGCCTTTAAAGCATTGAGATTTCCCTAGACTCCCACAATGTTCATACAATAATATGTATTATAAATGGTGAAAGACCAACACTTTTTTTTTTTTTTGTTAGATATTCATTCTTTTTCAACCAACTGATAATTCTCATGTTTGGCCCAAAGTGTTGAACTAAAACTAAGCCTTAAATTAATGTTAATTTTTTGTCCTATCATAAAATTACACCCATTCTGTTAAGCACAGAATATATTTGAGTCACTTAAAAAAGTCCCAATTAAAATATCACTATGAGTTCCAGTTTGGCTCTATTTAGTAGTTTTACCATCCCTGTCACATTCCTACAGACATGTCTAACTATTACTGCTTCCAACAGGTGGTTGGTTTATTTGATCATATTACATCTTACATCTCTCATATGTTGGTTGATATTCTGGCTTCCTCCCACCATCCAACGATAGATTAATTGGTCAACCTAAAATTGCCCATATCTGTAAATGTGAGTGATTGGTTGTTTGTCAACGCTGTAATGAACTGGCAACATTCCAGGGTGTACCTTTCCGTCATTCATAGGTCGCCACCATTAACCACATCAGTGCCCACCAGTAGAGATATAACTGTGTACTCAACCATTCATTCATTTTATAAACCCACTTTATCCTCACTAGGGTCACGGGGGTCAATTAGAGCCTATCCCAGCTACTGAAGGGTGAAGGCAGGGTACATCCTGGATGAGTCATCAGTTCATCTCAGGGCTGATAAATAGAGACAAACAATCACTCTCACATTCACATTCAATTTAGATTAACTGATTAATCTATCAGTGCATGTCTTTGGATGGTGGGAGGAAGCTGGAAGCTGGAGTACTCGTACAGAACACACTCTTGTCTAATGATACCTAAAGAGGTGAAAGGAGAAAATAAAATGAATTCTAACAAATAAAAAGAAAAATTTTGCTGTTTTCTTATATTATTGAGCCCTTGTCATCTACTTTGCCCAATTGGTTTGAAACCATCTCTACCTAAGAGACAGGAAGTGCACTGTTGCATATCTTTGGCATCTTGTGTTGGGTTTACCAGAGTTCCCAGTTCATCATGTCTACTTTTTCTGTCCTGTTTATTCACAAAATGTAGCTTATACCGCCACCTTATGACAGCTCTAAGCACTCAGGTTTATTCCATACACACTTGGTGGGTTACAGTTCTCTTTTCAAATTTCAAGTATTTGAAAAATACAGAAAAAAATATCTGAATTGAAAAATACAGGTGACATCCACTTCCATAAACATCAGGTTTAGCATGAGTAGACAAATAGTGAAACATTTATGGACAGTATCACCTGGTCAAAATTCAGAGATGGAAGTAACTAAGTAGAAGTACTTCCTTTACTGTACTTAAGTAGATTATTTTGGTATCTGTACTTTACTTGAGTATTTATTTTTCCAGAAAACTGTACTTTTACTACCTACATTTTTGTATGAATATCTGTACTTTATGCTCTTTACATTCTCAGAATATACTCATTACTTTTTCAAACTAGACAAATATGACAGTATGAAAAATAAGTCGTAAATCAGAAATTGTGACTGACTATATCATTATTTTGACTTTTTATCTCACGATTTGGATGTTTTAATCTCATAATTCTGCTTTTTTTTTAACTCCTATTTGTGACTTGAATGTTTTGTAATGTACTGTCCATACCCATTAAATTGAGTAGCATGACCCAATACAGTAACTCACTGTTAAAGGCTTTAATTTTGGATATTTTTGAAAATTTTTCTGGTATTTCCTGTTTAAATAAGTATTATTTTATCCAAGGCAACAAAAAATGCAGTTTTACTTTTTACTTTATTACAATTGAGAAGTAGTACTTTTTTACTTTTACTTCAACAAATGAATTAAGTACAGAATGTGAGTACTTTGACCACCTCTTTGAAAACTGCAATGTCTATTGGGAAAATGTGGACAGATATCCACCTACTATTGAAAACTACAATTGTTCTTCTAAACAGATCCCACTGCCTACAGGTGTAATAGTATGAAGAGTATAAATCTGGGAGTAGACTGTAAAGAGCAAAACTCCTCCCTTGTGAAAATGAAGGTTAAAAATATATGTGTAGCTGTCGTTTGTGTCTCATTTGAACATTTGATAGTTGATTGGGCCGGTATACCAGTAACCATTGCTTGGATTTCTTTCAACATGAAAGGAGGTTTTTCTTCTTCTTTTTTTTTCTACATTTGCAACCCTACAGAGGAGGATGATAAAAAAAAAGAGTAAAGCAAAGAAAAAAAGTTCTAGGGGTCTGAGAGCAAGAGGGGGGAGAGAATGAAAAAGAAAAAACATATCTAGCTCAGAGGAGAAGCCTCCAAGGAGAGACGGGTTTTGCTCATTTTATTTGAACTTGCTCGTGTTCATTTGAGAAGTTGCTACGTAGGTACTGCTGAAAGATGTTCTGAATTATGTGGAGAATAAGTCAGAAGAGGAAAAAATACTCACGGCAAGATTGCGACAAGTCCTTTGAGGAAAGTCTTATCTGACTGGAGGAAGGGGGACCGAGGCCCTGACAGATTCAGGGCACAGCATGTCACCGTGTGTGTGTGTGTGTGTGTCTGTGTGTGTGTTTTCCTTCTTTTATTTGTCCTGCAAAATAGGACATGGTAAAAAGGTTCCTACTCATCTACTCTTCTGTCACTCTTCCAAGGGCAACTGACCTATGTGAGTTGTGCCCAAGCCTTATTTAAAACACAGTTGCACTTACAGTACACACACACACACACACACACACATACACACACATGCATACTCATTTAAATGTCTCACGAGGGCCGAGTTTGTAATCAAGTTGGCATTGGGTAGTGGGTGTAATGGAGGTTATGTTTTTGCCAGTTTGTTTGTCTGTGTGTTAGTTTGCAAGAGAACTCAAAAGGTTATGGAGGGATTTAGATGAAATTTCCAGGGGTAGGTTGGTAATGGGGAGATCTGGAAATGATTAGATTTTGGTGGTGATCAGCTGGGGGGTGTGGGGGGTGTCTACCTACCTAAAAACAATGATAATAAAAATTTGAAAACTAAATCAATAAAATAAAAGTGAATGAATAAATAAAAAGTATTTAAAAAAATAAAATAATGAAAGTAAATGAATACAATATAATAATAATAATAATAATAATAATAATAATAATAATAATAATAATAATAATAATAATAAATTTGAAAAAAATAAATTTGAAAAATAATTTAAAAAAATACAGAAAAATACATTTTTAAAAAATAAAGTAAATGCATCTTCAAACCTGAAAAATACATTTATAGGGCCCTATCATTTCTGTTTTACTACTGGGGATCTTTATTTATATTTAACCTTTGTGGGGACCTGAATTATGGTCCCCATAGTGTCAGAGGTCCCCATGGTGTGACTGAAACTAAAAAAATAAATAATAATAATAATAATAATAATAATAATTATAATAATAATAATAATAATAAATACAAATAATTTAAAGACAAAATAACTAAAATAAAATTTAATAATAATAATTTTAATAATAAATAAATAAATAAAATACAGAAAAATAAATAACACTCTCACTTTGCAAAATGCGTTATGGGGACTTCCAATCCATGTATTTAGAATGTAACATCATTTCTATTTCACTAGTGGGGACCTACATTTATATTTAACCTTTGTGGGAACCTAAATTTTGGTCCCCATAGTGTCAGAGGTTCCCATGGCGTGACTGTGTAAACACATCAATGCCCCCATAAAGATAGGAATACAAGCACACACACACACAAACTATAAAGGAAATCAGAAGACTAGATGAGTTTTCCCTCCCACTTGCACAGAATCTCGTCTACAGCCAGTCTGAAGGTAACCTTTCCCTTCCTTCCTTTATCTTCGTCTGTGTAACACCCTCTCCCCACTTCGTTTCTCACCTCCTTTCTCTTGCTGTACAAAAGGACACCTCGCTAAAAGGTGAGACCAGCAATGAGATGAAATTTAATCAGACAAGAGCGGACATTGAATACATCACCAAAAAGAAGAAATAAACACTTTTCTGCTTTAAACACAGTCTGGTAAAAGCCAAGTCAACAGAAAACGACCGTAATCAAAATGTAACTGTTAGTGTTCGTAGTACAAAACCAATGACAAATTGAATCGCATACTTTTTATGCCACTTGTGTCATCAAGTGTTTTGTGAGGCAACTAAAATAGCTGGGAAATCGTTTACCAAGGCAGAGGATGGCCTGTGCAGTCAGCAAAAAAGGTGGCGGGTCATGAATTCTGTTTTCCACAGGGGAAAAAACAGGATGAAAAACACTTCTGAGGGAATGAATGATAGAAGAGCCACACTGGACTCAAAGCCTGACGCTGCCAAAACACACTGGTGCTGTGTCCGTGTGTGTGTGTGTGTGTGTGTGTGTGTGTGTGTGTGTGTGTGTGTGTGTGTGCATCACATACTCATGTGTGTTTATCTGTTGGTGGATATGAGCATTTTTGCATTATGGTGTGTATACTCCTGTACCTGAAAGGACCTGATGTTTAAAGGAAAGGTATGAAGGCACTGTGAGTGTGTGTGTGTGTGTGTGTGTGTGTGTATAAAACCATTAATGTGCACAAGAATAAAGCCGTGTTCATGCTGATGGTAAAGACCTGCTAATACAAGTCAAAGTTGGGTTTTTTTTGCTTGCATATTTTAGCCCGAGATGGAAGTAACCAAGTAGAAGTACTTCCTTTACTGTACTTAAGTTATGTACTGGAAACGTTTTACTTTTACTCTCTACATTTTTGTATAAATATCTGTACTTTATACTCTTTACATTCTCAGAATAGACTCATTACTTTTTCAAACTAGACAAATGTGACAGTATGAAAAATAAGTCATAAATCAGAAATTGTGACTGACTATATCATTATTTTGATCTCATAATTATCAATTTCTTGTCTCATGTGATCTCATAATTTTGATTTTTTTTATCTTGTAATTTTTACTTTTTGACCTAACAATTTATAATTTTCATAATTTTGACTTTTTTCTCATAATTTAGACTATTTGTGTCATAATTCTGAGTTTTTTCCCTCATAATTCTGACTTTTTATCTAACTATTTAGATTTTTTAAGTTATAATTATGTTTTTTTAATCTCCCATTTATGACTATCTCTATTTAATTTTTCCTAAATGTCCAAACTGTCCATGACCCAATAAAACACACCATCTACACATCTACTCACTTTTAAAGGCTTTATTTAATATTTTTGAAATCTTTCTGTTTTTCCTGGTTAAATAAGTATTATTTCATCCATAGCTAATTACAATTCAGAAGTTGTACTTTTTTACTTTTACTTCAATAAAGGAGTTGAACCGGTACTTCCACTATTTTTTCACACAAGTAGCTGTAAGCTACAGATTGTGAGTACTTTGACCACCTCTGATTTTATCAGAAATGTAAAAAAAAAAATACATTTAAACAATTCATGTATTGAGACCCCCATTACAAACTAGTGTTTCACTTGCTACGGTTTTAGAGTCTCCTCTACATTATATTACAATAGTAATATTTACAATATTTAAATTAAACCACACACACACATGCACACACAGATGGGACACATAATACATCAGCCCAATGCAATAAAAACAGATAAAACAAGTAATTCACCAAATAGCTGTCTGATGCAATTCATAACACATCTTTCATTATTATCAATATTCTAACAATTTCATGTCCATTGTGTAAAAAAAGTTTTACTTTCTTTGAAAACATTTTCTATTATTTTCCAACAACATAACCCCTGGCAATCCATGCCAAGCAACCATGGCCACATACTGGTTAATGTACGGGTCAGTCCTATATTCACTCTCTTTCTGTTTTCGTTAAATATCAGTTAGAGACATGTTAGCTCTCAGGTCCCCAGCTGGATGTTCATTTTGTCATTATTTTGTCTGCTGAGAGCAACATGTCATTTCCAGTGATATCATTTGGAGTTCATTTGTACACAGCAGGAGGAAACAACCATTATGATGTCCACCTTTATATACAGCTTATGGTCTGAATGTGTCTCCATTCTTGACACTCGATGCTGTATTCGACCATAATTATCATTCAAACGATACAGAACATAAATGCTGTGTCCTCCTCATTCTCTTATCTAGTTTATAATGGTGCTGTCTTGTACTGCCTTGTGTGATTGTTGAATTTAAATACATCGCTGTGGTGGATGTTAGTGTCACATTGTTACCCAACTTAGGATGAATAAAGTCTGACCGTCTGTCCGTCCGTCCGTCCATCCATCCACTACAGATGACAAAAATGCATTGCTGAGTCTCTGGAAGATATTGCAAATTTAGCATTTAAAGGGTTAATATGATGAAGACCATGACATTCTTAGAAACACATGGAGCAGGAAGTAACAAAGATAATTTAATGCCTGGAGGTGATGCAGGTAGCATTGGCATCTGCTAAATTTCAGACCACACGTGTCAAGAGAAATTATTGCTAAAAACACAGTAATACACCCCATACACACTTATCTTCAAACTATAATCCTGGAAGAGACAAATGAGATGATGTAAAATAGTTTTTTGTTGAGAGATGATGACTTTTAATACTACCCAACATTGGCTGGGAGAGATTATTGTAATCAGTGTGTGTGTGTGTGTGTGTGTGTGTGTGTGTGTGTGTGTGTGTGTGTGTGTGTGTGTGTGTGTGTCCCCACAGAGACATATACTATAACTTCATGAATATTGAGGTATCAACATGAAATTGCATGGGCATATACATATAGCTAATGCGCATCAGATGCAATGATCCATTTGAGTAAAGGTCAAAGGTCACAATTAACTAAAAGGTAAAAATCAAATTATCAGTTATAACTCAAGATCCCTGATCCCCTGTCAAAATGACAGGGTCAGGCACCTGCCTGACTGTTCATTTTGACAGAGGATCAGGCACCTGGCTGACTGTTCATTTTGATGCATAAATACACATAACAAAATTGTTAAAAAGGTCAATGTCACATTTAGCAAAAAGGTCAAAATCACATTATTGCCTCTAATAACAGGTTGTCATAGAAACTTGAGATGGGCACAAATTAGGGACGAGATTAGGCATTCTCTGAATACTGTTTTTTTTTAAGTTGTACTGAACTCATATTATTCTTATAACAAAAACCATGACCTCAAACAACGTGTCCACTATCTTTATAATATAAGGGAATATGCTGTTATCTAAGAAAATAGTTTCTGAAGGTCAAAAACATTGATCTTTGGTTGCCAACAGTTCAACCTTGAGTGTTTGAATCAAATCTGATGACATCATTGTAATATTGCATTTTTAAACATGATGGGTAGACACACAGACACACCTTCCTATAAAGATACATGAACACATTCAAGAAGCCAAGTCAATTTATCCAGTTAATAAAATTCAAAGTGTACCTAAGAGTCCACATTCCACAGGAAATGTTGTCCTTCCCTGATGTAGTTGTCTTCTTGAAGTAAAGCTTTTATATTAGCTGTAATCTGCTCTCTCAGGCCACGTATGAGATCGATTCAGGGCCAAGTAGCAGCTTCACACCCAGAAAGTTGAATAGCTGAAGGTGGAGCCTCCAGCTTCTTTAACGAATCAATAAAATCTACAAACAGATGGGAAAAAAGATGGGTTTTCGGACAGGGGGGTGGATTGCAGAAATTAGCAAAGAAATACAGATTGAAAGAGTTGGTTTATACTATACTGAGTTCCCCTTAGGCAGTTAAACGTACCAGATGGTTGAGGTTTTACTGCAATAAGACATTTCATTGGAGCACCAGACAACAAGACAAACACTGAGAGCTCCACTAATTTGACTTGCAAATATGTTCGTGTGATTGCTGACACTTGCCGACAGTCCTCATATTGTCTTACCCTGTATACCAAGAAGGCGGAAAGATGTGAGTGTCTATTAAAACTTTTTCCCTCAGTTTTGAATTGAACTCACAGTTCAATTCAAAACACTCATAAACACTCGCAATGAGTCCAGGGATTATTATAATTTCCTTATGTAGCTGTAACTGCCAAGTGTGTTTTTATTCCATCAGACTAAATAAATCCATCTTGTAATCAAAAACAAGCAGTGCAGAATGATGTTAACCTTATATCGAAATATAGAGTTAAAGGTAGAGTTAAATGGTTCCTGCAGCTATAGTTTAAAAGTATACACACCCATGCCTCTTCGTCAGCCCACCCCTCAAAACCAAGCCTTGAAAAATACATCAGAGAACATTGAGAACTCAACGTCAATTATCATCCTGAATAATAAAACAATAATCAACATTTATCAGTTTGTGTCACGTGAAGCTTAGCTAACAAATGGTTTAGTAACATGAAATAAACACCATGGGAAAACTAAGGGATAAGGACAATAGTTGATGGTGTTACAGCAACAGTTTACACACAGTGAGAAAATGTCAGATATTGACCAAACAGAATGTTCCAGCAGCTTACCAACACTGACGGGTGAATATGATAACCATAAGTGATTAGTATGACAAAATATATAATCATAACGGTATCATCTTACCTATGGAGTAGAAACATGGTCACCTTAGCATCAGTTTTGAGCCCCTTTTCCTTTTTCAGTTGACGCCAGTGCTGGAAAGCCGTAGTGATTACCACCCTTGTCCTGTTCTGTTCTTCACTCAGCTTCCTCATGGCCGTAGCTTTTTGAGACACAGTTTTTACTTTGGTTTTGTTGCAGGTTGTCATCTTTTCCAACATAGTTGTTTATGTGAATGCACAGAAGGGGGAGGGAGGGGTGGACTGATATTTGATGGACGTATCAATAAATCAATCATTGTAAAGATGATCAGTACAATGATTGACTGTAATTTTCCTCTGGTTCCACCCTCTAGACTGGACTAAAACATTCTATTTCAGTGTGTGATATGGGATCGTGAAGAGGATTTCAAGCAGTATGGTAAAAAAAAAAAAATTCCGAAAAAATATCTCCCACCCCACTTTTAAGGTATGAACACAAGCTCATGATTAAGCAAACACACACATCAACACAAACATACATGTACACCTCTATACACCAAAAAGGGAAATTGGTAGGACTTAAGTGCTTCATTTCACAATATAGCAGCCATCTGAGGGACACAGGATGCAGATTCATTATGTTGCCAGTACATTACATCAGTGTCTGGGGGGCAATAATACAGTAAAAGTCTATATAAATGCCAGTTTCCTAAGACAAGTTAATGTTGCCCTGCCAAGTCTTGATCATTCCTCAAATGGAAATCAATTAACAAGCTGGAAAATATATAAGAGCTGCCCTGTTTTTCTGGGTTTTATAAAGCCATATTTTTCTGTATGTGCTTTAAAATGATCATTATATTGTTGTTTTAGATTGCTCCTGTTATAAAATGTGATGTTAAATTGGCTGTGGAGCCTTGTACAGTTCTGCGTCTGTCCTTGGAAATCTTGCATGACTGCAGATATTATATAGCAGATGAAAACCTCCCCATTGTACATGCGTCGGTGCATGATTTCGAATCAATCCAACACCTTGCAGGTCATGCCGGGACCAGCTTTTTATTAGTGTGGAATGACCTTTCTTACAGCTAGACGGGTGGGTGTTTAAGAGTGAGCTTGAATTGAAACCAGAAGATACAGCCGAAATAAAGCACAAATCATTTCATATAGTTGACTTTACACATGAGCTTGAGTGTGTGGCCTTCATGATGACTTCACAGGCTTGTAAAGCTGCATCACTCCAAGGTCAGATCCCGACGTCCAAGTTCATGGATTCACAGAAATGGTAGATTCTTGTCAAGTCTGCGACAACTTACAGGTCACACAGACATAAAGGCGTTGTATTGGTAAAAATTTTACTAATACTTTATATAATTAAGTAAGCATATTTAACTCAATTATATTTAGGCCTAATAGCAGTTGGTTAAGATCTACCTCTTTGAGTCTTCTCATTATTTTAATATCACAATCATAGTTTACAATCAGTTACAGTATTACAAAATATAATTTTTGAGGTTATATAATCAGTTAGTCGTCTGTTGTTGAGTGCAGTTGCTTTCGGAGCAAACGAGACACTGGTGACATCATATGGGCAGGGACTTCCTTGGCTTTAGTTTTCCGTTGGGGGTTGTCGACTTCTGGAAGCTTCCATTGTTTGTTCTTATTCTAATTTACCCCAACCTCCCACTAGGCCTAGAGTCATCTCAAACTATGCTGACCTGTCTTTAGAGCACAGGCTTAAACTCCAAGAATGTTACATTTATATGAAACATTACTTTAACATATATATCTCTGGTCCCATTGTAATTTTCTAACGGCGTTCTCACTGATTTTCAACTCTGTATGCATTATTAGTTAGTAGTATTATTAGTTAGTATATTGAATTAGTATGTTTGATGCTTCCTTGGGTCCTTCCAAGATGGAGTGTTCACAGGTCAAACATGAGTTGTAAATATTGAGCACATAATGGAACAGTCTAGCAAGAGCATAGGTTGTGGTCCTGGTCCTCATGGTTCAGTAACACTTATTTTTAACAGTTATTAATAGAGGCAACATTTGGATGTGGTTACATTCCATTGCCAAATCTCACTTTGTACTGTTTTGGTGGAATGACAATAAAAGGAAGTCTAAGTCTAGAGGGGAAGAAATAACTAATAATTAAGGTGGTAATAACTCAGCTATACTTTTTCAGTCTGTAAACTGATTAAATGTCCTGTCTGTTCTTTTGACATTTAGCGCAGTATACCTATGCATGATTTACCTTTTGCGTGTTATTAAGTATTATTAATCATATTATATAAGATGCACTTGGTATTGTCTTGTGTTCAGTGTGAAATGCTTGTATGTTATCTGTGTTGCAAATGTTTAAATCTTTTGTATGAGCAGAGATCACTTGACTGCAAACCAAATCACTGCAACGAGAGGAGACGGTCACGAGGGACACAGTTTTAATTTTTGTTTTCTTTTTCCAAAAATATGGTTCATTTGTAGCCTAGTCGCACTATGCCTATTCATTACATGTATAGGTCTAGGA
Source organism: Siphamia tubifer (assembly GCA_020466265.1). NCBI lineage: Eukaryota > Metazoa > Chordata > Actinopteri > Kurtiformes > Apogonidae > Siphamia > Siphamia tubifer. The sequence continues at coordinate 29,771,046 of CM035793.1, forward strand.
ATGCTTCATAGTCAGAGGAGGCGGGGCTAAAAGGTTGTCTTTCAAATCCTCTGTATGTAATAGGATGGTACTACAACCAATCAGCGTAATCTTTAGGATGACGTAGTTAGATGCCGAAAAGTTCACAGAGGAGTCTGGAGAAAGTTAGGAATGACTAAACAAAATGGTGGATTATGGAACTAATAGAACAACTGTTGTCGCTTCTGTAAAAAAAAGATTTTAAAGATTACTGACATTTTCTCACATTCTTCACTCATCTCTGATTAAAGGAAATCACCACCCGTTGTTCTTCTTCTTCTATGTTTGTTTCTGGTTGTTTGTCTCCAAATCGCTGCAGTGTCACTTTGTTATTCCCGCCCTCTGACTCTGTACTTCACCGTAATTTGTTGGCCAGTTTCAGGGAAATCTAGCCAAAAGTTGAATCGAGCGTAACTAGACTACTACTGTAGTCATTTGAGAAAAGTCAATCAAATTCCTATGAAAATAAAATATGCCAAATCTGGTCCACCCAAAAATGTAGGTGTCAGTTTGCTTCAAGTGAATCAAATACAGAAAGTACATTACAACGCAGGGCATTGTGGGTAAACACAACCTGAACAAATATGCTTGTACAATTTCATACAGCTCTTTGTTTTGTTTATAGGATAGAAACAGTTATTCTGCATTAACCAATAGATGAATGAAGGTTTGTGCTGTTGCATCTTTCTGTAACTCTTAATGCAGTGCAAGTACAGGCAAGGAAGGGGGTGGGTTATTCAACAGGGTTGGTTTGTAACAACGAATTCACACCACCCAATCAAACCAAGTTTAACAGACTATTCGGTATAAAATAACTAAACAGCTGCCAATGACCACAAGCATCTGCTGATCCAAAAAGTGTCTTTGATTCACTAATCATATTAATGCATGTAAATAATTCAGGTGCAATGTAGTTTCTCAGCTTTTTATCATCACCAGATATGACCCATTTAGATGTTCAGAGGTTCTGTAGTGAACGTGGAAATATTGACAGTGGTTGTAGATGTGTTTTTATGTTCAGTTAATGACATATTTCTGTTGAAATGGTCCTTTTGTTAACAGTTTTGATATAATAATGTTTTAGTTTACTTTAAATTTTTATCAAGATCTACAAGATTATTGAATTAATTACAAGAAAATACTAAATTTTCAATAAAAAAAGCAGAAGAGTATAATACATGGTGATATGACATTTGGAAGAATAAAGAAAACAGTTCAAGGTCTTTCACGGTTAGAGAGCACCAAGAATCTACAGAGAAACTCTACAAAAGGACTCAGCGCTCACTTGGAGTCTAAATATCACCACTGTATGTACTCCTGAACTGAAGCTGTTAAAGATCTGTCCTTGACTTTGAGAAAGCCTTGTTGCCAGAGGGAATTACCAACAGTTCACAGCATTGTGGCATCAAAGGCCTGTGGCATTAAATAACGGTAACTAAAGATATATTGGGAGCTGCAGTATGGTTAATTTTTTTTGTTTGGTTTTTTACATAGAAACATTATATTAACAACAATTTCATGTGTACAAAAACATGTGCATTACATTACAGCTTAATTATCTATCAGTGCTTTCTAGTGTTTCCCGATTGGACAAAAACAAGTCAAAGGCAGAGGGTGGAGGGAATTCACATCACGCATTTGGTCTTTTCAGTGATCTATAGGTGATAGAAGAAAAACATGTGAAGTGTCATAATACCCACCATTCTCAGAAATAGATCTGTAGAGTTTATAGATGAGGCCAGAGGAGGATTGGGAATATTTCCACCTGGTAAAAACTAACATGGAACACTGTCACCACCTGGTGGTTAATCATGGTCTGTTGCTGAATGGAGGTGCAGATTAGTCTCCAATTTGGTTCATTAGTCAAATATACAAAGTTAAGTACAGTCAGTTACGCATGAACACCTCGTGCAAATAAAAGAGGTAATAACTCTGTGCCCATTCTGGTTTTAAACTTGCTCAGTGTTAGCAGTCATTCCACTGTCAACCCCAGAGCTGGAAGTAACTATGTAAAAGTACTTCCTTCTCTGTACTCAAGTACTTTACTGGAGTATTTATTTTTATATTTATTTTTCTGGCATCTTTTTACTTTTACTCCCTACATTTTTGTATAAATATCTGTATTTTATACTCTTTACTTCATCTAGACAAATGTTACAGTATGAAAAATAAATCAGTAAATCAAAAATGTTGACTGACTAGATCATATTCTTGACTTTTTATCTCATATTTCTGAAATTTTACTCATAATTTTGACTTTTTATTTCACAATTTAGACTTTTAAAATCTTATGCTTTTTAATCTCCTAATTATTACTTTTGAATGTTTCCAAAATGTCCTGTCCATACCCACATACCCAATAAAACACATCATCTACACAGTAACTCACTTTCAAATGCTTTATGTTTGGATATTTTTGACATTTTTCTGGTTTTTCCTGCTTAAATAAGTAATATTTCATCCATAGCAAAAAAAAAAAAAGTCTTACTTTATTACAAGTGAGAATTTTTTATGTTTTTACTTTTACTTCAGTAACGGAGTTGAATCAGTACTTCTACTTTTACCAGAGTATTTATTTCACAGAAGTAGCTGTACTTCTACTTAAGTACAGAATGTGAATACTTCGACCACACATATGTGTTTTTATCAGAGCAGGTTCACAAGATTCACACGCAGTTTATAGCAAACCGGCTGAGAAGACTTTATACTGTTTGGAGGTTATAATATTGCTCAACCTGTTCTTCAGCTACCTCATTTATCAGCTGACATCATCTTCTCCGAGTCTGACCTTCTCCTCTGCCAGATATGATCACAACACACAGCCTCAGAAAGCAGCAATGGAGCATGTGAAAGGAAACACACACTGGAATTAGTTATTGAGTTAAAGAAATCTGAATCAAGCAAAACAATTGAAATAAATACAATTAAAAAGAACTAAGTAAAGTTGAGTGGAAAACTGTTGACTTGAAAGTAATAATGGATTAGATTTATTGAGTGATTTTCTATGAACCCATACTCAAAGCGCATACAGTGGATCCATTATTCATTCACTCACATTCTCACTCTGGTGGTGGTGAACTACATATGTAGTCACAGCTGCCCTGGGGCAGACTGATGGAAGCATGGCTGCTATTTTGCACCTACAGCCTGTCCCACCACCACCAAAGTTCCAGACACATTCATACATCAGTGTGAGTCATAGCACTGGAGGCAAGGAGGGTCAAGTGTCTTGCCCAAGGACACAACAGCACATTCAACCAGCCAACCCTTTGGTCATTGGACGACTCGAGCCACGACTGCCCACTTACTCCAAACCACAATAAATTAACCCTATTTTCGACAAAGGGACCATATTTTTTTCTACTAGAATTAACTGAAGACATTTTGCTTTTTATGTTCATTCTCACAAACATTTGATTAGTTTTATCAGTTGTTAAATGCCAAATCAAACCTCTATGATTCACTTAAGACACCAACCTAAGTCACAATGTGTTTATTTAAAAAAACAAAAATACGGAATTATTAAAAACTAAAAAAATCAGAGAAGCCAATATGTTGCCAGTTAATAATGCTCCGTTTAAATCCACTGAGAATCAAAAATACCCCATCAGTTCCTATTGAACAGGCCAATTATTTGTGCTACTTCTACAATGAAATAGTTTCCTGTGGAGTCAACTTGAATTTACTTTCTAAATTTTTCAAGGTTAAAGTATGAGGAATCACCAGCTGTGATAATTAAGGTCTCAATCTATAGTAACAACTATATGTTTCCTTAGAGCAACTTACATAAATAATCTATCGACCAGGTTCTTATGTTTCTCAGTTGTTGCATCGTCACTAGAAACCATCACACTGAAATTTTAAGGTGGATTATGCCCCCCTTAACAACAAACCCCAAAGCAAGACAAAGACTGGCTCTAATTTGTTCCATTCACATTTCCTGCTGCCACCGAAGGGGAGGGTGAGGAAAGGGGGGTTTCCACGGGTTCCGAAATGAGTTACCCAAATAAATACAGACATATGAGAATCCATGGTTCATCATTTTATTATTGTTACTGTTTTCTCCTTGTCAGATAAAAGCAGATAGAGAGGAGCATAATAATCAGAAACAGCGTGCAGCTTTGGGGGTTCCTGTCCAAAGCCAGACGAGAGAACTGTCCGAGGTGAGTATGCATCGACAATACAGGGAAACCCCACTGTCCAAAATGCTACATAAAACTGTCCATGTCATAAACAGTTACAATAATGGCTGCTGTCCATGTTTACAGTTAGCCTGTAACACATTCATGACACAGGGTTATTCTGAGGTAAGCTAGAGTTGGCTAGTGTTGTACTGAGCAAATAAACATCTATGTACTGTAAGTCTATGACTGTGTCCTGTTCCTGTAAGCACAGTTGACTCTGTAGCTCATCTCTACCTTGGCATAGCTTTGGCATTAGGAGGTAACATGTTAGCGCCCTGCCGAGGGCTGTCGAGGAAAAAAAAAAAGCATATTTTGTTCATTTTATGAACATCCAGGGATTCTCTCCCAAGGCCTTGGGCCAGTCAATGATAATGCAGTTTACATAAGCTATTCATATTTCAAGTTTGACAAATAACAGTTTTTATATAGTACTAATATCATTTATAAAGCACCCATAGAATGTATATTTTCTGGGTTATGTACAGTACGTGTCTAGGCCCAAACACTCCCCTCTGAATTATAGTGAGATCCACTGAAGTGCTTCGAAGCTTTGCAGTCAAACCTACATGAGCTTAAGCTTTAGCTTATTCCAATAAAGAATATGAAGCAGATGTTGCTGTGTTGCTTGTTGTGACAGAACGCCATCTTCCGACACACGTCCTCTGTTATCTGTGCTGTGGTTTAACTGCTCTGCTTTTGCCTAAAAGAAATGTTGAGAAGCCAAATGCTCAAATCAGTCAAATTTGATGGAGAAGGGAAACGAAAACAGCATAGCTTAGACTCTGTTACTTAGACTTTAGTCCATGTTACTGAACAGGGTTTCCATTGGATTTTTTAGATGCATCCAAACATCTGCATGTCTTGACAGAAGAACGTCTTCAACTTTGGCACGAACATTCACTTAGAATCGGAGACGAACAGATCAGATTTTCATGCCTAGATTCATATTCTTACTAAAGACTGTAATAGTAAACGTCGGGGAACATATGCATTAGCAGAGGCATCTGACTGCATATATGGTGCAATATGTTTGTTAAAACATGAATTGGTTTCAAATGGTTAGTTTCCACAGTCTGTTGAAAAGGCAAATATATTGTAGGTCCATGTTGAAAGAAGGGCCAATTTAACTGTTCCAATGCACTCAACTCAGTATAAAGCTGTTCTGACTTGAACACTAAGCTGAGTTTTGGGGCTTTACTGAAATCTGACATTTGTATATGATCAATCAACTGAGATATGTACGTATATATTAGTAATTTCTTTGGATGGAGTGTATGTACTTTACATGCATTTAATGGTTTTGTTTAATAATACTCTTTAATCAGAGTAATAACTACGTAGTTTATTCAGATTTCAAGTATGAGGAGAAAGTTTTGTTTTTCCTCTTCCCAAACATATTTGACCAGTTTAAGTTTTTGGCCAAACGATAAGCAGGCAACTCACAAAATACAGGTAATAAAGGGTGGGCCTCCAAAAAAAAGGAGCCCTGTCCCAGGATGCAACACAGCATGGCGTACTTCATAATCCCTGTGTGAAGACAATGTGCTTCTAGCATGAAGGCCGAAGCGTTAGAACTTTTAATCACATTTGTTTTAGCGTTCTTTTAAACGTTAAAGTAAGAAAAAGCCGAGCAGACTAACTAGTCTAGCTTCACTGGCTGAGTTCAGGACTTGGAAATAAAGGCAGGGCTACAAAACTGACCAAACAGCAGCATTCAGTCAAATAAAGACCATAAAGATATGATCACATATTCTGAGAGGCTTGTGTTGCGAATATAAAAAGGTATAAATAACACATCCTGTTTTTGGTTAAACAAAGTTAACATGAATAAAGTCTTTTGAAGAAAACAAAGCGGATGTTAAGTCACAAAAAAAAAAAAAAAAAAAAGAGGAGGGAAAAAAAATTATCTGATGTAGGTCTTTCACTGTCCTTATCCACCGGTTTTTGGGATTACCTGAGATTCCAGTTGTCCCTCAGGGCTTCACGGATTTGACAGCAACAGCGTTCGGTGATTGATCGACTGATTTCATCAATCGACTGAGGTTAGAGTCTTCTTAGAGGATAGGGTCGCAGACAATCAAGCGAGCAGAGGGCTTTCAGATCACCACAGACCAGATCCTTGATTGCCATATTTACCCCCTCACCTTTTGTCACCTAAAACTCACCTGACCTGCAGGCTCAGCACATTCATGTCCATCAATCAGCCGCTCTTTAAAAATGCAGAATAAAGCGGGTAGCGATGAGGAAAGAAAAAAGCTTAGCTTAAAATGTGCGAGGTATCCTTTACATAAATCTCCCTCTAAGGATTTTAGGCTTTTTAATACCATCTTGGAATGCACTATATATATATTGATGTTATATATTTATATGTATACTGTATATTGCCGTTAATATAAGCAGGATTACTGTTGATAAATACAGTGGCCTCCTTACCATCAGAGGCACCTCAGCGAGCTTCAGCACCCGTCTCCCTTTGATTATTGGGTGTCACAGACCTGAAAGGCCATACATGGGTTATCGTTTGCCTATTTCATTTGATTAAATCTGATTATGATCCAGACACCGCCAGCTTTGGTCACTCTTCGTCCACGGTCTCCCTTTTTGACAGGTCCTCTTTCTGTTCCAGCACCTGAGAGGTGGGGCTTGGCAGGGCTGCCACCTCTGTCGCAGCCAGAGTGGAAGGGTCCTGTTGGTCAGACATCCTCTGAGACGTGTCTTCCTGTGGACAAGCGGGAGAAGAAGCAGAGTTGTAGTTTATGTCCATGATTGTATAGAAATATTAAAAGTGTCACTGACATGATTTTACAACTATACATATTTTGAAAGCTCATCGTGTCTAAAGTCAATTCACACATACATCACTAATGACAATGCCACACATTTAATTATATTTAATCCACAAAGGGATTCAAATTGGTCACCTACAAATTTGATCTACTTATTTCCGGGTAGCCTGAACTTTGACCTGTGACGTCAGCAGAGGAAGACTGCTCTGCTTTACTCGTGTGGAAACATGAACATAAACAACAACAGCAGCGATTCCAGCGACAATTTAAGAAATTTTTCAGTAGAAATAGAAGGAGCAACAGGTGATTCAGTTGAAGGTGAAAATATGAAACAGACCACCAGAGTGTTGAAGTGGAGGAAGAACAGCTAAACACTGACTGGGACCAGACGGCTGAAAAACACATAATGGTAGACATACTGGTAGTCTATAAACTTATAAACTCCCACAAATTTACTTATGAGTGTTATTCCTATACATTCAGTATACCGTATTCTGGATTTTCCATTATCCATATATCAAACTTTTTCACAGGATTTTTTCTGAACTATAGACGGCTGATTGAGCCCTAGTCCGCTGGGCAGATTACAGCCATGGGGAAATTGACTGTCACTATGGACTGATACTACTGAAATACTTAATATTTAATACTAATGAATCAATACTTCACCCCCCCCCCCCCTTTCAAGTTACCCCCGGTAAATATGAAATCGATTTCAGGTTAACCCCGGGGGTAGCCTGAGCGCAGTTCCACCAAACTTTCAATATATGTATAGGTGTAAAATCATGTCAGTGACACTGTAAAGTCAGTTACAGTATTCTGCTCTAGATGCTCCGAGAAGCCTGGTGGTGAGATAGGCCAGCCTGAATAATAAAAATTGCTGAGTCTTGAGAGTCACATGATGCCTCCTAAATCATTTCATTATTTCTCACATTAAAGCTTCCTCCTGGTAGTCATCAGGTGACTGCTGAGCCTAAAAATAGTGATGAGACACTGCTTTATTTGCTGAGAGACAAAGACAACCAAAGCCCAACTGAAGTGCAAACTAGAGCTGCACAATATATTGCGCATTATTATCTTGATACACGTGTGCGCAATAGTCACATCAGAGGTCCTGTGATGTAGGAAGCGAATCGCATCTCATTTCAACCTGGGTACCTGATAAGACACTATACAAAGTGGTCCACCAATCACAATTATTCTTAATCAGTTTCCTGAGGCAGACCACGCCCCCCGCACATAGAGTGAGTCGCTGGTAACAACATTGACAAATGAGCATGAGCAAAGACCAAGAGAATCACCAAAAATGTACCAAAATAAAAGCAATGTCAAGTTATGTTATTTTGGTTACAACAAGGATGAAACTGAAATATGCGTTGTGTGTCGACAGCGCCTGTACCTGTAGACACAAGGAGAAGTGACGACAAATTTATTTGATCATTTATGGCATGACCACACAGATATATCCTACCGAGTGGTATTTCATATCGCAATAGAGATCACCGGGTTATTTATTTATTTATTTTATGTCTATTTTTTTTCTCAATACTGTGCAGCCCTACTGCAGACATTTTGCTTCAAATAAATGTGTGCTCAAAAAGACTTCAACCCTACAATGAACATCCACTGTTTCTCAATGCAACAACAACGAAAACCCATTCAGTGAAATTTCCAAAATGGCCAGCATCAAACCACTGAGGGCCTTGTTGGTTTTTGAAGAGTTTAGTGAAACAATTTAATAAAGCTAGAAAATTATGAAAATGAATGACAGTATTTCATTTTTTTTTTTAGTAAAGGATGGTCCAATTCTCTGTTCAAGTTCATATGGAAGGACTGATGCAGCCTTCCTTACACTTACTGCTATTTAGTTCAATCAAGGCCATTGATTGAAAAACAGAAACCTTGATTCCAAATACATGTCTGTTCTAAATTTGAAAGAAATCCCCTCAAGGTGACCCTAGGGTGTCGTGTAGATGAAAATGGGATGGACAGGCGGGCAGACAGACAACCTGAAAACATGATGCCTCAGGTTGTGGTTGTCATGGTACAGAGGCATGAAAGCATCGGGATCAGCAAGGTCCAGATTTCCACAGTGTCCACTTTATTAGACAAGCCCAATAGAGCCTGTAGAGCAGTTTGGGTTGCATGAGGTCTCCAAAAAGCGGCCGTCAGTCTTTATTGTCCCCACTGGCACTTTTCATTGGGTCAGCTTGTTAAAACTGGCAGAGCTACAGGCGAGACTCCACACACTGTGTTTATGTCCTCTTGCCTGCTGTGACCGGCTAACAGCTGCTCCGTGTTTGTGTTGCTGCCCCAGTGACTCCCTGTAATTTATCAATTTGTACTCATTGTAGCAAACCCTGGCTCCCTTATAATCAAACACATTTGAATTGGCTGGAATGAAGTTCCAGCCAATTCAAATCTGAGGAGATTTTGTGACAGAAAAGCATCATAGAGTTTAGAGTCCAAAACCCTGGAGATATTACTCAGAAACTGTTTTTCCATGTTAAAAAATAACATTTCTACTTTTAGAGGAAAACTACAAAAACTATGCTTACCCCAAGGACTGGCACAACAGCTATTAGATGGTGAAGAATTTGAATATTACACATTTATGTTCCACCAACACACATTGAGGTAACCAGCAGCTGAATGTTACATGTAATTCCCACATCTCTGCTGTCGGTTGCCAAATGAAGCACATATGCATATTTTAACAGTCAAAGTTGGGTTAATGTGTGTAACTAACACAATAGTATCACGCACTGGTGCCTCCCTTTGTTTTGCTGTGCTGTACCAAAGTTCAGTATTCATTCTCTCCAAGAGCTCTCTGTAGAAATGACTGCGTTTAGGTTATGCTTTAAAGAGTCATTCCACGGTTATTTCATTAATATTGCTGTGTTCTCCATTGTTATTTAATGCATTGTGTGTTGGTTCTATTAAAAATAAATAAATGCCCGGATCGTTTTGTTTCTAGCAAAATGACTTGAGGTCGAACAACAGAGTTTACCGGTACTTCCTCACACATGTCCATGATGAGGCGTCTCTGATTGGCTCAGAGAATGAATGTGTGAAGGAACACTAGCCCCTCCCCCTCACTCTGTGTGTGTTTAGCATCCCAGAGTAGCATCCAGTTGGGCTTCGTGCTGTCATTCGTTTTGAAAACATGAGAGCACATGAACCAGTTTGATCCGCCATTTTTTTCCAACTTTGTGCAGCAGCTACTGTGGTGCCGTCTTCTCTTGTAGATGTTAATGCTAATGCTACTTTACATTCGCTGCAATGGGGGACGGGCTTAACCCCACGTGGGTGATGCCAATGTCCCTGTGACGTGTAGTGGACAGACTTTTTCGGAGTCGTTTCTCTGTCGTTTTCTATGAATGGGAAATACAGCCAGTGGAGGTGACAAATATGCAGCAAACACAGCATTTGTTGGTAACTTTTTCTGGGTCGCTAGTTCCTCTTGTTGTTTTCTGTGAATGCGGTATGCAGCCAGTGGAGGTGACAAACCACTTTCAAAGGCAGTGTGTTTTGATAACTCGGGGTGAACCATCAGATTCCAAAATTAGCATGGAAAAGTGCTTTTCAGTGGAATGACACCTTTAAGTTTCTACCCATGTATGACTGTGACATGTAGATGTAGATCTGTGAAGATGTTCAGTGTATCTTTTGGTAGGTGGATTTTCTTTTCAGAAACAAATTAAGAAAAAAAACGAACTAGGGGTTAATTGATTTTCGTTTTACAATAGACAACTTAAAATTTAATTTCAAGGCATTTTTCTTTTTCAATGTCAGAACAGATAAACCAAATAAAAAAATTCATTAATTTTCATTTTCTCTTTCTAATAATAAAAAAGGAAGTTACATGACCAGAATTGAAAAGCGGACCAAAAACTGCTGTTTTTTTCTTTTTATTATTTTCTGACACCAGATGTTGTCATTTTCAAGGAAAGAGTGCTAATGTCTAGGTCACATAGATCCCTACGAACGATGAGTTTGTTTGAAATCTGCACATTGTAGACATTTGTGGAGGGAGGATTTCTACAAACTTTTGACAAAGATTTTAAACTGGAAAATTTGTACAAAGCCATTGTTCGCAAGAATCCATGTGACCTCAGCATTAGTGCCCTTTCCTTGAAAATGTCAACATCTGGCCTCAGAAAAAAACAAAGCAGTTTTTGGTCTGTTTTTACATTTCTGTCAGGTTTTTGTAAGTAGGAGGAAAAAATTTAAATCAACCATATATTTTTTAAATGTCTCTCATGTGTGATGACACTGAAAAACAAACATTTTTTTAAACAAAAACCAATTAACCACAAATTTTTATTTTGTTTCTGAAAAGTACATCTAATTGGATCCAAAGACCTAGTGTGGTATGAACAATATTTAGTGTGTAAAAAAATGACACCTTTTCGAGTCTCTCTGGGCTAAGCTACACAGTTCATAGCCAACTACCCTCCTGCTGCTTACATTCTCTACCTCTGTACAATACATTTAATACAAACTATGAAATGTATTAGCTATGTTTTGAAATTTGATGATTCACGTTGATTCTTATGTGGAAATCAAGCTTAAACTAACAAACTTTAAAGTCCAGTTTGAAATTATTGACGCTGTATTTCACACAGCATTTGAACAATATTTGTGTCTGTGACCAAATGTTAACACTTCAGCCTTTTTAGAGTCCTTTAGTGTAAATCTGACAACACTTGCATGACTTACTTGCTCTGAGAAACGATGATTCACCTGATCTGCAAACTCCTGCATCTCTCCCTCCTCACCGTTTGAATGGCAGCTGGGACTTGGCACCTCGATTCCATGGCTCTCCAAAATGGCAGCTTCTAGGCAAGTTAAGAGGAAGGAGACGTTAAGACATGTGACAGATACAAGCAAAAATATGAACTGTGTGATTATATATAAAAGAACGTCTACGGTTCTTCATTTTATCGTTTGTCAGCTCTTTACCAATGTTGGCTCTTCTCTTCATCTCCTTTCGACGGTTGGCAAACCAGTTGTAAACCTTTAATGCAGTCACGCGCTCAAATTCAGACAGTTTACAACCTGAGGATGGAACAAAACCTCTCATTTATAATGTCAATAATGGTTCAAGACCTTAATGTTGAATATCTCACATGGTTTGTGGACACATTTCTTATGAGGACATTTACATGCAACATACTGTAGCTGAATGTGTTAAACATGTCATGTATTTTATCAGGTTTCTTGGCCTAAAGATAATCCTGATTTGTCGAACTGTAATGCCATTACATCCCCCTCCAGGTTATGTCATATGTAAAGACAATACATTTGTTAAGTGTACATTTTTGACTGAGAAATTTGAGATGAAAATTTGTCTCTGCTATTCTTCGAAAATAGTTCTTTTAACTGCTTTAACATACATTACAGTGCAAAACTCTTGGGCCAAAATTGTGTTCATCAGTTTATTAAAGTTATGACCACACATACATTTCTCAATTTTTTTATTAAAGCGGTGATTTTTGCGTTTTTAAAAAGAATTATTCATTTTAAAAAGTTTCCCTGTGGTCTACATAAACTGTAAATGTTATGTTTGGATCTGAATTCTTCATTAATTCAACTCCACAGGTCCATTTTCAACCCTATTCTGAGTAATGACACTAGAAATGTGGCTTTGAGCACTGGCCCTTTAAATGCAAATGAGCCAGGTCACATTCCACACCCTCCACCTTTCAGTATGGACTACAACTGCTGCTACTTAGAAATATTTATGGTATACTCAGAGAAATACAAGGCCAATACTTCTGATGGACATGTGTAAATGATGTAACTACTTAAACACATGGCAAGTTATGAAGGAAACAAAACAGGTTGTAGAAATCCACTTCATTTTTGCCAAAATGAAAATAAAGATAGCTTTGCAGCAACTGGTGGGTTCAGGGTCTAAATACACAAATAAATGAACCAAAGACTAATAAAAGTGGGTTTAACAAAGTATGTACAGCAGTTTCAAGGATAAAACAACTTTTATAAACCACAGTGGTTATATTTAATGTGTCCCCTTTTGTACTTATGTCTTTCGGCCTTCTGTTCAGGCAACAATGACATTTACTGCATTGATTTTCTGATGTTTTATACCAGATTTCATTCAACATGTCAGATGTTTCTTACCACTTGTATTGCTTCTTATGGGTCAGGGGTCACACTGAATGGTGACTTAACCTTTAGAACAAATTTAGTTCAGTTTTTGTGTCTTAAGGCTGCACACGTTATTTTTTTGTATCTGAATGAGAAATAAGTATGCACATAGAGGTGGAGCAATATTTTTGCACACAACTGTGTGCAGAAATGACAAGTTTACATGCCATTGTGCATGTAAGCTTTTAACATCGACTGAAAACTAAAGAAAATGTGCGAATAATTAAATTGGAGAATTCTGAGAATAACAGTAAGTGGTTTGTTCAAGACACTTCCAACCCAAGGACACATTAGAACAGATGAGAGAACAGGCTTTGATTCACACTGTACCTGGTTTCTGGATGACTGAATTACAAGCGTTGGCAATCTCTTCACGTTTTGCCTCGTCTGGGTACTGGTTCTCTATGAAGAAACTGGAAGAAGAGTGGAAACAGTTAAACATACTGAATCCCAGAATCCACATTGATTAGAAGAGTGCATCATTGTGCATGAGGCCAGACGCGCCCTCATTTTACACCTCATTACCTTTGAGTCTTTATACTGAGCTACAGAAAAAACAAGACCATATTTATACAGGCAGTGGGGTCTTTAATGTACAGGAACAGATTCATGGATGCATTAAGTGGATTAAACTCTGTTTTTTTGGGGGGGGGGTTTAGTATTACGTCTTTAAATCTCTTACTGTAGTTATAAATATGAAAACTCAGACAAACCATTTAAACATCTAGCTGATGCTCATCATGGCCAGATTTTTTCCTTTGCACATTTTCCTTACTCATGTCTTGCTTTTGAATATCTCACTGAGGCTGAAAAAGGAGGATTATCTCGCATTACAAAACATGCAGGGATCAATTTCTTCCAACCCTCTCACCCTCCGAGTTGTCCTATCCTGTCCACCGTCTCACACACACACACCATCTTAACCTCCACTGTATCGTCCTTGGGTCTAAACTAGCTCATAAGGATCAGCACTGCAGCAGAATTGCGTAATCTGGGAGCGCTGCTGTTGGTGAGTGTTGTCTGGCCCTGCGTGTGGTCTTATTATTGTGAGTGCCCCGACTGCTCCCTATACTTACAGCAAGTATGTAATAGAGAAATCAATTACATGCAACGGGGAAATAGCTGTAGAGGAATGTCTGCATCTGTTTCGCTGCATTCTCCTGGGTTCTGTCTGGGACAAATATTATGGTACGGACAAGCAGACTTGCAGCGCTCCAGATCCCAAATCACGTAATTAACTTGAATGTTGCGTTGAGCATCAGGAGTAGTACAGGGACAAAAGGACACTGAGCCTGGGATGGTTATTAAAATGGACAGCTACATGTTTTATGCAGACCTTGGCTGGTCTTGGTTAGTCATTTCATATTTTCATGCAAATTCTCAAACATGTAAAACCAACTAAACGATGAGACAGTTGAGCCAATACAAAATGTATGAAATCATCATATCATTTTAACAGAGATAAAACCACATTTTCTACATGATATGAATACACCGCATACTGGTCTCCTTTTAAAAGTAAGTTTGGTGTCAGCCAATTATGCTCCTCTGTCCTTTAGTCTGACCCGGAAATCGATCAAGGTCTTGCTATGACTGAGAATGTTCTGATCCTTCATATGCATCTCACAAGACGGAGCGAATCATGGCTTTTTTCTAAAGCTTTATTCAATGTATCTTTGTTTTTAAAAGGTGTATTTTATCTGAATTCCTAAAAAGACAGGACACAATCTCAAGACAAGCTAATGTCTCAGTTTTATTCACATTATGATGTTCTTTTATTTTCATAAAACTGTACTGTTGCCATGGAAGAATAGGTCATGTTCGTGTTTTGATCCAAACACAACCTGTCAAGGATCAGTAAGATAAGAGCGCATGTAACACCACTCAGACCAGAGCCCTCTCATCATTCATCATGTCGAAGCGTCCTTGGACATGTCACTGAACAAGTTGTTCTACTGGTGTGTGAATGTGAGTGTGTCAGTGTGCATGATACACATCAGAGGTGGTCAAAGTGCTCACATTCTGTACTTAAGTAGAAGTACAGCTGCTTGTGTGAAAAAGATACTCTGGTAAAAGCAGAAGTACTGATTCAACACCTTTACTGAAGAGTAAAAAAAGTACAACTTCTGAATCTTCTAAAGTAAAAAGTAAAACCATTTTATTTTTTGCTATGGGTGAAATAATACTAGTTTAAGCAGGAAAAAACTGAAAAAAAATGTCAAAAGATCATGTGTTTTATCGAGTCATGGTTTAGTGGGTATGGACAGGACATTTAGGAAAAATTCAAAAGTCATAAATAGGAGATTAAAAAAAACAATTATAAGATTTTTAAAAACAATCTAAATCATGAGATAAAAAGTCAAAATTATGACATTAAAGTCAAAATTATGAGATTGAAGTCAAAATTATGACATTGTAAATCACAATTTCTGACTTACAACTTATTTTTCATATAGTCACATTTGTCTAGTTTGAAAAAGTAATGAGTCTATACTTTGATTCTTCATATACATTCTCAGAATTACTCCCTACAAAAATGTAGGGAGTAAAAGTAAAAGGTTTCCAGAAAAATAAATACTCAAGTAAAGTACAGATACCTAAATTACAGTAATGAAGTACGTCTACTTAGTTACTTCCACCTCTGACACACATAGTAAAACACTTTGAATGTAAGTAAGGTAGCAAAGTGCTGTGTAGAGACCATCTATTTACCAGTTTTATGACGTGTCTGTGCAAGACTTGCTCACCTCTCCATAATTGATTGGCACTCCTTCCTCCAGGTGAACCTGCTTCCTCTGCGCAGCCTCAGAGGACCACCCACTATCCCTGTCCTGTCACCAGTCATGATACCCGTCCTCCAATCGGGCTCCTCTTTCACCAAAGAACGCATTGATAAAGTGGCTCCTACATAGAGAGGCAGAGGAGAGTAACTGTGTTTCAAACAGGCCACACAAAATGGTCCACGTGAAAAAAGCGTTTATAGCGTCATGTACACTAAAGTGGCAGGGGTGAGTGACAAGCGGTTCAGCTGATGTGCAGGGGTCTCGGGTAGCGAGCGGCCGGGAGCTGGGTCAGGATGTAGTTTTACCTGTCTGGTTCTGAGCGGCTGCAGCAGCAGCAGTGTACCAGGGCAGCAAATGCATCAGCAGCTCTCTCTGCCTGCTCCACGCAGGGTTGGGGTTCAGGTTGGTGTTGGGGTTGGGGAGGATGTTGGGGAGGATGCTGCCACTTGCCCCTGCTACCGTCCCGTCTTTATCCCCTGCCCTGGCCCTGGGCGTGGGACTCACGCTGTGCTGGCTTTCACTCCACTTCAGCCCTTCGGTCAGGACAAAACCAACAGTCAGGCAGGCCATAGCCAGAGATCAGATTATTGACACCAGCTTTGGCTCATTTGAGTTTCGACTGTTGTTTTATTTAAGTGTATGTACATGTGTTTCTTTAAATTAATGGACTCCTGTAGACCTGCCTACCAGATTTAGTCACAATGACGCCAGAAAACCCTTTGGATTGTTTTCCAACATATTGGCCAATTTGAAATCAGTTTGAGTGAGTGCAGACTAATGTTGGGCAGGTCAATAGGAGCTGAAATCAGAAGCAAAGCATTGTGGCCACTTCGGATTGCAAAGAGAAAAGTTATTGTTAGTATCAGCCTGATTGTTAGCCATGTAGGAATGAAAACCAGCACCAGAGTACATCCAGCATCAGGGCTGAAAACTACAGAGGAGCTAAGGCAAAGCTTGTGTGGGAGGGGAGCAAAAATAAACGGGAGTAAGATGAAGCGAGACAGCAGGTGGTCCTTTCGATAACGTAAAGTTGACACTAAAGGCTCTTTTCAAGTCTGGCATTAACATGCATCTTCACTGATCTGATCTTAAGTGGACAACTGTGCACATCAGAGGCTCATCTAATGGCCCGGTCGGAGCTAAACCAGCTTTCATTTCCTGCAGACACTGGATGCAGCACAAAGTGACAGGTTGAATAGTCACAGTGAATGATAAATGAAAGGATACTTATCTGCCTTCTCGTCTTTGCATGTTAAAGTCAGCAAAGCAGAAAAAAAAACCTTATTCAAGCTCAAAGATTACCTGTTAAGGTGGAATATTTGTGTGGCTGTTACTCAGTGTATAATTTGTGACTCAATCAATACAACTCATGATTCAATGTTAATGTTTTTCCCTACTTGCTCATTTGGAACAGTTGGCCAGGCTCTACTTTTACCATTTTAAGTACCAATGTAAACTGTGCAGTCAGTGAGCACACTAAGCTACTGTACTTGTGGAGGGATATTGTTTTTTCTATTAATGAAAATTTAAATTATTATGCAAATTCAAAAAGATTTGGCTTAATAATGGTATGTATTGCTTGGTTAAAAAGGGCAGAGAAAAACTCAAATTGTGTGAGGTAGAGGCATAGAGTCCCATCAGAAGTCAGAAAAAAAGCACCATAAAAAGCTGACACCTAATGTGTACCTTTCATGGTCAGTTAGATATGTAGGTCAGTAACTACTACTTGTCCAGAGTCCATTTTTATCTGTCCCAATACAATATGGCATGCCTTTGAAAAATGACTCTGTTTTATCCTTGCTCTCAAAGTTGTGTCAAACTGCAAAACATAACTAGAGTTTCATCCAACTCCTCTAAACCTGTTCGCTTTCATGCAGCACATAAATACCCTGCTGACATTTATTTGCTACTTTCTTGACTACTTCCATGATCAGCTGTGAGTGAATCATCTTTTCCTGAACTTTAAGACCAGAGGGGTCTTTTTAATCACATAATTATCCATTTCTTGTCTCATAATTCTGAGTTTTTTTCTCATAATTTGGATTTTATTATCTCATACTTGTGACTTTATCTAATTATTTTTACTTTTTATCTGAAAATTGTTACTATCTCACGATTTAGATTTTTTTTTTCAGCACATAATTATGTTTTTTTGTTCCTATTTGTGACTTTTGAATTTTTCCTAAATGTCCTGCTCATGCCCAATAAAACACATCATCTACACATTAACTCATATTTAAAGGCTTTATTTTTTTTTTGATTTTTGAAGATTTTCTGGTTTTTCCTGCTTAAATAAGTATAATTTCATCCATAGCAAAATAAAAATCCAGCTTCACTTTTTACTTTATTACATATGATTAAGAAGTTGTAATTTTTACCTCTACTTAAGTAAAGCAGTTGAATCAGTACTTCTACTTTTACCAGAGTATGTTTTGAAACCAGTAGCTGTACTTCTGCTTCATTACAGAATGTAAATACTTTGACCACCTCTGTTTAAGACATAATGGGTAGTCTTTACTAGTGCAAAAAATTTTATTCTGGCTGTCAGCTAAAGCATCCAGTCAGTCAAGAAGTCTTAACCAATGAAAGTAACGTTTATCTGACACTCACATGACCAGGCAATAAGCCTGGCTGGAAGACACAGTGCAAAAGATTTTTAATGTCATTATAAAAACTGTAGAAATATTTTTGGCTCATTAGGAAACTGTGGATGGACAAATTAAACTGTGGCAGGCCGCCATAGTTGAAGTAATCATTGTAATGAGAAACACTGATGTCATTCACTAGCAATAAACCCTGCGTATATTATAATTGAAGTATATCATGCTCTATCAGAGAGACTTCTCTTGGAAATTAGTCTTGGAAAATGAGAACCGTGTGAGATTTGCTTTTGTTCAAACAGCAAAAATATAGAACAATGTTGTGACTACTGTCAAAGTATACATCAAAATGAAACAATACACTGTGCTGTCCTATTTGAGCTTCACACATCCTTATAATACCTTATTAGGATGCTGTTGGAGAGAATTGGTATGCAAGTCAGTTTAGACAAATGTAGACTACTTGCAAATGGGATCTATGTGGTCAAAGTGATCAGACCTCAGTGGGGCTCAGAGCTGTCGACTTGTGATCAGATCAATAAAAATGTGTGAAATGACAGGCTGAACAGGGACATTGCGAATGATTTCTGTATATGTATGATTAACGTTGTGAGCAACCGAAGTAGCTACAAATCTAGCACATTGTAGCCATATCAAATCAAATTATCTGTTTAAGTAGCTCCATCTCTGTATCCTAGGACATAGAGAGGTCAACACCAACCCATGCTGTTACTCTAGCCTGTACAGACAAACCGCATTCACCCACTAAAGTTTCATCCCCAAACCAGAAGCCTTAAATTTATTGATTAGCATCTCCTGTGACAGGACTACCTTTATCATTTGTCTTTCCTCTGAAATTATAGATTTGTCTCGTGTCCTTCCTTGACCTCACAGTCCTCAAGGACCAGGATGGAATTAGCAGGGTGAGTGAAGTGGGCGGGTTTACCATGCAGGGGGATGGAGATAAAGAGGGGGACAGATGGAAGAGGGGAAGGTTAGCAAGCAGTGGTTCACATTCATGTAGGACAGAAAACATTATCACTTTTTCAAATCTGTTATGATTAACCTAACATTCAACCTTGCCGCCCTAATCTGTGCTCCATCTCGTAATTAGTCTGCCAGTTGCTACAGTAACATCCATCATTCGTGTTATCGTTTACAGCTCTGGAAAAAAAATTAAGGTTATGTGATCAAGAGAGTGATGGATAGTCACAAGCCATCAAACAAAGCCAGGCTGTTCGCAGATTTGCTTCAGGAGTAGAATGAAGCAGCGGGTGGCACCATGAAATACTGATGGATAGCACTGAGATGCAGAAAATCTCAGACTAAAAAGAGTTATGCTACCAAATATAGATAGGCCTACGCACACACAGACACACACACGCATATTTCAAAATGAATATGAACTCATTTTATTCTATTCAAGGTGTTAAAACAGAATAGTCATCATTTCTGAAAATAAAATGTCCTAAATACAAGCACATTACTTTGGAATTTGATAGAAACACAGTTCTAGGACTAAAAACAATATAAATGTCACTCGGGCTCATATGAACTGCTGTTTTTGTATTTTTTTTTCCAGAGCTGTCCGTCTTCTACTTCTGCTTAAACGTCAAATACTACAGTTTGGAAACACTCCGAGTATGTCCCTAAGGTCCTCCTCACCTGGGTTATTCCTCTCCAGCAGGTACCAGCGATAGAAGGCCCTGCGTTTGGAGTCGCTCATTTCCAGGCCCTGCTGCAGCAGCCACTGGGAGATATAACTCTGGCTGATGCCTGCATCAAAGACACCAGTCATGTCATGATTCATGTGCTGTGTGGTGTTAGCTCAGTTGTGATTTTGGACTATTGTGTCAGAAAAATACAATTACAAGGTGTGCTACCCTGACACGTTTAAGGTAAACACACTCCAAAGGATTTAATAACAATGAAAGTTTCATAGAGCCATCTGCAATATGGAGGACATTCTGCCAAAAATAAAACAGAAAAGGGACCAGCTTTTTCAACACTGACATTTAATAGAAAATGACCGAGAAAGCTCTATATGATGTACATGCTTTCTGACACGGACCATGGTTCAGGGGGCTCCAGCATTTTTAGAATTGTATTAACTGATCTTCTGTCAGTCGTTAATGAGTCTTAAATAAAATCAACTACATTTTAGGCCATAAAACGTCTAAAACATGTCTTAACTGATTAGACTATGATAGTGACTTTTATTCTATAAACTAAAGAATGAAGCATTAACTGCAGTCTCGCTTTAAAGTTAGCGTTTTCCAATATGACTGAATTACTGATATTTCATAGTGCACTGACCACATTTGTACAACTGAGACAGGCAGAGAGAAAGATTTGTTTATTTAGCTGCTGATGAAGCAAATAATTGATTTATGTTATTGTCTTTATTTGACAAATTAGTTTTCTGATGCATTATACATCATATATGTGGCTAGAAGCATAGATTCATTTTAAACACCTACATATTTGTCTGAATTAAAGTGATTCGTTTTTAGAATCAAAGAAAAATGCTGAGGAATGCAGAAGAATACATTCCAAGTGGTGTGATAAAAAGGTAAAGACCGTGTGTTTGCATTGAACTGAAACTGTACATGAGTAAGAGATCCCACAGACAAAGTAGGTTACCTGTTACTTGGCCGACTATTGCCTGAGAGATCCTACGGTTGTTGAGGAAGGTTTTGATCTCTTCTTTCACCAGGTTGCTGTCTCTCCTGTAAAAGCAGCAAAAACTCCATCATGGCATTAGACCTATTACACTGTGTTTAACACACCTGCCTATATTTGCACTAACCTTATTCACTGATGCCTCTCTTTTTTCAGCCATCCCTAAACACCTGACCTGAATTAACTCGACTACAATTCTGGAGTATAAGCCTGCAGCTCTAGGGACATTTACTGTCATCATCTGATGTTCTAATAGTCTCTTTTTGTCTTTTCAATTCCTTTTGCTCTGCAACTCATCCAGCACTAATTCATCCCTACCTCTGTTCCCCATTCTCACCTAGGCAATTCCAGGACTGTTTCCAAGCCAGTGCCTTTAGTTAAATCATTTATTTCCTTTTTGACAGACACAGCACCACATTTCTGTCAGGAAAACTGGTTACAGTGTGGCCTTAAAAGAGTGTGTTGCTATTAGACAACTTGCATTAGTGGTTGGATTGCCAAATTTATGTAGTGTTACATGGTGAAGAAATGGTTCGACTCTTTTTATTATACATGCTCAAAGTCATTCTGTGTATCAAGTATATGAGGCGTTACTTGGTCCTAACCCAGCCTCGACCAGGATACATTAATGATGGAATACATTTCCAAGTAAGCTCCATCTTGACAAACTGACCATAGATATAAAGGACAATTAAACAGATTCTCTTCTGAAAATACTCACGAGTGTATGACCACCTCCAAAAATGTTAACTTTTCTCTTTACAGTTTAGTAACATTAGATATTGGTGCACTTTTATACTACCAAAAGGAAAATTAAAGACAGTTTAAACATCTGCATATAGTCCTTCTAAAATGACTCATTTCATTATTTAGAATAGCTTAAAAAAAAAACGGTTCCTCAGTTAATCTTTTTCTAGACTTCTATTTTCACTTTAAGAGCTCTGCCAAAAAAAACCATTTTGGCATATTGGTCATATATTTGACTTTGGTTTTCTTTCCCGTAGTGACTCACAAATACGAAAGACGTAAGTAGATCCATGGTAAAGTAATCCAGTTCTTAGTCAGTCCACAAACTGAACCAACTTCAGAACAACTCCAGTACGATGTTCATGCTGGTGTAAAAGGGCTCAATGATATTAAACTCCACCTTCATTCTTACCTCATATATTCCTCCACCTTCTCCTCCAGGTCCCACTCCTCCTCACCCATCATGTCATAGCTGAACGACCGCTGCACAGCCACAGTGGGCGGGTAGAGGGGAGGAGGTGAAGCTTCGTAGCTGTTGCTGGGGGAAAGCGCTGCCCCATCCAGGCCGGAGGTCTGTGTGGTTGCAGAAGCCAAGGAGAGGGACGAAGAGGATGATGAAGACGAGGATGGGACGGGGGCAGCTGTGGTGGGGGCGTTGTTGGATGGGGCAGGCTGGGAGTCACAGTGAGATGGGCGGTGGTCTGGGTCAAGCCTCTCCAGGGACTCCAGAGCGTGGATGATCTGAGGTTTGGTCATGCCAGACAGACGTAGGCGCTGTAGGAGGTCGATCTGCTCTATGGTGTAGCGGGGCTCCACCTCGCAGCACTCCATTCTGGCATCTGTATGCAGAAAGTTGAGGTGTAGGTTTAATCAAAGAGAACTTGAGCCTAGCTTCTGGATGAAACATAAGACCAATTTTGCACGGCAACATGAGCCAACTACAGTCCCATTAATATACTGAAGGCCTGCGAGTCTAGTTTGAGATAAACAGAACTTCTTCACAAATAAGACATATACTTCTAAATTTATCTATCTATCTCCCTTTATAGAACTTGAATTTGGATAATGTGTTGCAGGCTTTTACAGAAGCGTCAAATGCACCAATGAAAGGATTATTAATAGATTCAAACCCAAACAAAGACAAGTACGACTGAATTCAATCACTTCACTGCCACTACTGAAGTTGATTTATCTTCAATACACTCTACATGCAAATGTGGCAAACTGCTTTTAATTATGCTAATTTGAGAAAGGTTCCAGTATGTAGCAAATTGTTTTATAAAACTTGGGGTGAAAATAACAGACTGCATTCTCCTCTGAAAAACTCTGGGGTCACTTGAAATGTTGGCACTTGTTCAAACACTTGGCACACACTCTAACCTTGCTCCACTTGTCCAGGGTGAAATAAAGGAAAGATCAACTGAGTATATAAACCTAAAATCACTGACAGTCCACCTGGTGAGAGTCATGTCTATATTATTGCCACAGGAAGTCAGTTTGTTTAAAGTGAGTTTAAACATCACTATACAGTCATGGGGGGAAAAAATTAGATAATCAAAAGTAATCAAAAACAATGGTCATGCATTCAAGTAACTAACTCTTGTGTGCATCATGTGACAAAAACAGACAGAAAACATGGAATGTTGAAAAGCACTGTCTTCGTCAGTACAATGCCATAAATATTGATGGAAGAAGAACTGAAGTTATTTGGGTTATCAAGAAAACCTGGGAAATTGATAGATATCAGCTCTGAAATCACCATCATCACTACCAGATGTTTATTTCAAAGCTGCAAGCACAGTTTACATATAACAAATAACAAGTGGACAACCAAAAAACAAACAAACATGTTTTGAAAAGGAGATGGAAGGAGCATTTCTTTTAAATTACACCCCTCACGCCACACACAACTCATGAACCAATATGAGCTGCTTTTGTTATTAGATTAGATTAGATTGGATTAGATTATGTTATTGGTACCCAAAGGTAGATTTGGTTTGCAGTCAAGTGATCTCTGCTCATACAAAACATTTAGGACATAAGCATTTCACACTGAACATAAGACAATACCAAGTGCATCTTATTAAGAAACATGACGTCACATATGGTGAAGATTGTTAAAATATAAATTAAGATAATTGTGTGATTTATGAATATATAGTAAAATGAGGAAGTATATAAGACAATACAAATGTGCTAAAACAATAAAAACATGATCAAATACATTAAAAGTGCAATCACAGTCTTCATCCCTTCGTTATCATTATATTTGTCCAAAAAGTTACCTTTAGCTGTATCAAGGATTGCAATTAAGAAACTGATGAAAACAAGGGGGTGGTCAAGTAAGATTTTCTGCGACTGTAGTCAACAGTGTAACAACATGACAGCCCAGGAAATCCTAAATTCCGTATACTAAATGTACAATAAAACCTATCAAGGCAGACATGATTGCATTAATAAGTGTAAGCCAAATGTTTGTAAAGTACCTAAAGACCATTTCTTATTTTATTTTTTCTATTATCTTTGTTCATTTTCAGGATTTCCGCAAAAAAAAAAAATCACTACACAAGAAAACTTATCTCAACAAACACAACAACATGTTCTCCTTCAGATGTTAATAACCAACAATAAGCTTTCTTTGTCTTCTCATATAGGTGTCCCATCATCTTACCTGACGGAGGAGGTGACACGGAGAGGTGCCCCGGGAGTGGCTCAGTGCGTGGGGTCGCGGCGGGGACACACCACTGTCGCATGGCTCAGAAGAGTTCAGCTCAGCGGGACCTCTGAGGAAACAGACGGCAGACAGCTGCAGTGGGCTGCGGTTAAGCCGCTTGGCGTAGCATACTGACAGCCCTTAGACCGCAGCTCACTTTCTACTGGGCTATGTGTGCTAAGCTAACAACACCAACTCCGGTTCATACTTAAAAGCACGGCGCACCAGCGCTAGCCGCTCGCTAATGGTAAGTTAAGTTATACATTACGTGCGGGCGGAAGTAGTCCGACGTGTCGTACAAAATAAAAGCACGAAGAAAATCACAGCTCTTTTGTTCTTTTTGAAATATTTAATTCTCAGATTAAAACAGTTTAACGCAATTAAATAGAACAGTTGTTGGAACTGTTAAAGGTGTTCAATAAAATGTTTTAATATATTTTATTAACGAGGATATTTTATCACATTTTTGTGTTTTTTCTGTATTTTAGAAGAGGTTGGGCTTTTCATCCCTTCCGGTTTTTTTTGTGAATTTAGTGGATTTTAGGATGTTTTGTATATCTTTTTTCCCTCTGCTTTTTTTTTCTAGGTGAATTTTTGTGGGAAATTTGAGTAACAGTTTTCTTTTCACTGAAGCACTTCCAGCTTAAAATGTCACATTAACAAAAAGTATACATTAGTTGGGAATTCTGTTAGCACTTTAACTAAGGTGTCACCCAGCTTGCAACAAACGTTAGGGGCAGATATATTCCCTTCCTTCTTAAGTTTGTTTGTACATGCAAAATTAAACACAATTGATATAGATTAAAAATGTGAATTTAATCATGATTCAAATTAATCCAAAGCAACCCTATGATTTATCTGATTAAAAATGTTAATGATCTGACAGCAATCATTTTCATGGACATATTTTCTTACAATTCTACCCTGTTGTAGAACTGTAAAATGTTTAATGTGTGACCATAAAGAAGAAGAAAGAAAGAAACAATTAAAAAAAAAATCACTGCTGTGTCCTCAAAGCTGAAGACAGGGGTGTTAATCTATTTTTAGTTCCGGGACCATATTCAGCCCAGTGTGATATCAAGTGGGCCAAACCAGTTAAATATTAACCTAGAAATAATATCCACATTTTCCTCTTTGTTTTAGTGTGACATTTCCAAACAAGCAAAATATTGTTAAAATTACACACTTTGCAAACTCATCCCATGGACCACACTGGGCTATTTTCCTTGCCAGTTTTGGCCTGTGAGCCTTATGTTTGACACTTCTGGTCTAAGACATAATTGACAATAATAGTCTAATAAAAATAAAACAAGAATACACATTAATGCATCATGTCCTGACTGTCAACAATAGCAAATACAGCCAGTTTCTGATATGACATTTATTTGGGCATTAATAGTGGATAACATACTGTTAAGTACTTATTGTAATCTTTATCAGCAAAACTCCATTCTTTACAAGTTCACTGATTGTAAACAATACTGTTTTGGTCTATTAAAAGAATAAAATGCTGTTAATTTCAAAGGTTATTTGGAAATGCATGTCCTAGGTGCAACACACATACAGTAACTAAAATGACAAATTCTTGGTAAACAACATTAATAGTATGCCAAATATGATACCATTTTGTTGGGTATTTTATCTACAAAAAATGTGTTCAACAGTTACTGCTTCATCTTCTACACATTTTGTGGTAGATTATTACATTTGCTGCAATACTTTTTAGTTACTCATGACTATTTCTTAGTTTCAAAAAGGACCAAGTTCAACAGCTACACTTTTTAAGTGACTGCAAGCGTAAGTTTTAGATTACTTCAATATAAGAAAAACCTTACGAATGACAAATAGCTTGGAGACGCACACACAAAAGGATTATCTGACAACTTCTAACATACTGTATATGTCATATAAGAACAAATAATAAGCCCCAAAACATAGCCATGTGGAATCCACACAAGTTTTTCCACTAAACCAACAAACTGTAACTTTCAGTGGTAAGAGCAAGCAAATCATACATCAAGTAAGATCGTGCAGACATAATATCATCCATCAGGGTTTGTAATATAGAGCTTAGTTTCATCCAGTGGACAATACAAGCCCTTATATTTACAATGTCAACCTATATTTATAGTTGATTGAATTGATAGGAATATATTTTAAGATGGTCTCATAATCGAGGTGGTCAAAGTACTCACATTCTGTACTTAAGTAGTACAGCTACTAATTCAACTCCTTTACGTAAAAGTTAAAAAGTAAAGTGTTTCAATTATAATAAAGTACAAAAAGAAAAAGTAAAACTGCATTTGTTTATTTATTGCCATGAATGCAATAATACTTATTTAAGAAGGAAAAATCAGAAAAGTTTCAAAAGTATGTAAAAATAAAGGCTTTAAACGTGAATTACTGTAGACGATGTGTTTGGTCAGGTCACAGTTACTCAGTTTTGTGGGTATGGGCAGGAAAAAATCACAATTGAGATTTTAAAAAGTAATTGTGAATTTTTTTAAAGTTATAAATATGATGTTAAAATCCATCATTTTAAGAAGAAAAAATCAAAATTGTGAGATTAAGTCAAAAGTATAAGATAAAAGGTCAAAATTATGAGTCATATAACTAAAGTCAGTTCCTCTCCTCCACTGTCCCTCTGAAGCCACTTTTTTCCGTACTGTCACGTCTGTTTAGTTTGAAGAAGTAACACATCTATTCTGAGAATGTAAGGAGTATAAAGTACAGATATTTCTAGAAAAATGTAGGTAAAAGTAAAGTTTCTAGAAAGATAAATACTCCAGTAAAGTACAGATAGAAAACAAAACATCTACTTAGGTACAGTAATGAAGTACTTTTGCTTAGTTACTTCCCACCTCTGCTAATAACTAAATAAAACAAACACATTTTATGATTAACACCAACTGTTAATCTGTTATACCACAGAAACCCAATCAGTAACACTGCTTCCACTATGTTGATTATGCATCCATACAAGTTACGCTTTTATTTTGAAGGACGTGGATAATTAAGTCTGTGCGTTTCTACCCTGACATTGCTGTCGTCGGCTAATAACTTAACCAAAACTTGCACTTTAGAGATTAGCATTCCCCTGTCATTGTTATTAACAGTAAGTCATGTGTATAACACGTATGCTCACACGTAGTTCCAAGGAAATATTCGGGGTGTTTGCTCGAGTAGATGGGATACAACCAGATGCTAGCTAGTTAGCCTGCTAGGTGGCTAGCTGTATTAGCAGTTAGCTAATAGCTAGCAGCAGATTGTCCCACCGCGGACCTCCACTCGCTCTTACCTCCAGTTGCTGTGGAGAGATAGCCGCAGCCAGCTGGACGGAGATGGCAGATGGTAATAATAACTGTGGAGAAAGTAGTGCACCACTCAGCCCTGTCAAACAAACTAACTCTTCTGTCTCGAGGCGACGGGTAACTAGCGAGCAGAGGGTGAACGATGCAGGGTCATATTGTCTTTCAGCTATGCAGTGGGGAAATACTGTATGCAAATGTGGGGAGTCTGTCTCAATTTATGACCCCTCACCCGACACCGCTGTAAAGCTAGACATTATAATAATAATAACTTCCGGTTATAATGTACCTACAAATTATACCATGCACTCATAACATTCCCTCACCACTTTGTAACCCTGACAAGAAAAGCTAGATTTTTAGTATTTGATATGTTACCAATGACCCTTATATAAATGTGATCAGATATTGTATGTTCATTGGATTAATCTAATTTATTCCTGTAATTAATTTCCCCCTTTTATTTTGATTAGTTCAAGGAATTTTGCTCTCTAAATCTGTCTCTTTTGACACTGCACCACCCATCACATTAAGTGGGTCTACAGTATCTACAGACACACTTAAAGCTGTGTGTCGAATTTGTAAGTACACCACTGGCTGAAGAAGCAGTTACATGAGATGCAGTTTTATAATAACACACATACAAATCATCATCAAATGAAGATCAGTCAGTGAATACTCAACAGCCACTGACTGCCCATAATATGTAAGGACTGTTAATACCATTTAACAAAAAGTCCATACAGCCACTCGGTGGAAGGATTTTATTTCATTGTCTTTATTTTTAAAGCGGTGGTTCTCCAAGTGGGCTCTTGGGGCATCATATATATTTAATAGCTTCATTAATGAAACAAAAATACCATGACGTTTACTTGGACTGGAGTTTTTGGCTAAAAACAAAACAAAACAAAAGGATCACTTCTACCCAACTGTTTTTAGTCATAACAAATTAAATTGTTAAATGTACAGTACAGCTTTTTTAATGTAAAAAAAAACCAACATAAAGTTAATTAATTCAAAGTTCATTCATTCAGATGTGTTTTACTTATTTGTCAGACAGATGGGAAAAAAAAAAGTTTATTCTTTTACCTTTACTGAAAACCTCAATGGGGGACTAAAATGCAAAGAGTTTGCTTGTTGCGTAATGAGCCAAGGTGGGTGACTGAAGCATACCATGTGTTTTCATTTATTGGAAACATGAAGCCAGGTTAAAATTAACATTTGATCACAAATTGCTTAAAGCATAAGGGTTTATTCTCATTATGGTATCTACTGTCAATTATTTAACATCTTAAAAACTAGCTTTAGACTAGTCAATATAAATCTTTGACACTCAAACATTTAAGATAATTGTTAAGTTAGTCCATAATGTTCCATCTTATAAGAGTCCTCTGTGCTAAGAAGCTTGTTCCTTTAACCATGAGCTTGTGTGCAATTTAGTGTCTTTCCTTATCTCACCTGCATCTTAGTCAAAATGTTTGCTATGACCAATGCCAACAGTAGCAGTAGTAAAAGAATTAGTGTGTTTGCTTTTCACAGAATTCTTCCCTCCCCTTCAGCCTGTGCCAAGAAGGCAGCAACAACAAGTACTATATTAAAGAGACTTTGTGTATGTAATGCTCAGTCAAGTGTGTGTTTCAGTTGTCTTAGCACTCAGCAGTGCATGCTGAGGGTTAGAAAACTTTAGAGATTTTTGTGGCTTCTTTCCATTTTGAAAACGTTTCCTGGTTGATCTTTTGTAAGACATCGCCATGAGTTCATGGTCCTTCCTCGAGGGTCTCCTTAGCGGAGTTAACAAGTACTCCACAGGTTTTGGTCGCATCTGGCTCGCCATCGTTTTCATCTTCCGCCTTTTGGTCTTCCTGGTGGCTTGCGAGAAGGTCTGGGGAGATGAGCAGAAGGACTTTGATTGCAACACTCGTCAACCAGGTTGTCAGAATGTCTGCTATGACCACTACTACCCTGTGTCCTACACCCGACTCTGGGCTCTTCAGCTCATCTTCGTTACCTGCCCGTCCCTTCTCGTAACACTCCATGTGAGCTACAGGAACGAACGTGAGCGCAAACACCGGCTGAAGTATGGTGAAAACTGCACCCCTCTGTACAGTAACACAGGGAAGAAGCGAGGAGGTCTATGGTGGACCTATTTCTTAAGCCTGCTGTTTAAGATAACTGTGGATTCTGTGTTTGTGTTCCTACTCTTCTACATCTACGAAGCCACTTTCTTCCCACCGTTAGTCAAATGCAATGAAGACCCTTGTCCTAATGTGGTGGACTGCTACATTGCCAGGTAAATATCTTCAACTAAGCTATGACTTCTTGTCCTTTATATAATCAGTCATTCTTAATGTTGTGTTGTATGTTTAACCTTCTGTCCTCAGGCCCACAGAGAAGAAAATCTTCACCGTCTTCATGGTGGTCACCAGTTTCATATGTATCTTCCTGACCTTATGCGAGGTTATCTACCTCAGTGGGAAAAGGTTCTCAGAGCGTTGTGGAGGAGGACATGATGGCATGAGACAAAACTCCTTCAAGATGGTCCAAACTCCTCTGACAGTGAAGGAAAAGTCACCGTATGAAGAGAACATCTCAGAGAAAACAGGGAAAGGCAATGGAGAAGCAGGCAAAGAAAGTATAACACCGCCATACAGCCTGACTGTGTCCTGAGAGACAGAATAGAGTTTGACACAAACTATTTTGTTCTATTGACCAGAATGTTTGGAAGAACCTCCTTTTAACCCTTTGATTGTGTTTGATTGGATTTGATCAGAGGTGGTTTAAAGTACTCACATTCTGTACTTAAGTAGAAGTACACCTACTGGTGTGAAAAATACTGTACACTGTAGATTTTGCAGTGTTAATTTGGAGACAATGGGACCAAATACACTCTAGAAGAAGTTAAATAAACTCTCTAAGTGTTGATTTAACACTGCAAAATTTACTGTGTAGGAGTATAAAGTACAGATATTTATGAACAAATGTAGGGAGTAAAAGTAAAAAGTTGTGAGAAAAAGAAATACTCAAGTAAAGTACAGATACCTAAAAAAATCGACTTAAGTACAGTAATGAAGTACTTTTACTTAGTTACTTCCCACCTCTGATATAGATCACACATTATCCAACAAAAGTATTTTATTGTTAAATATTCTGTTTAATTGTGAGGATAAAACATCATTTAAATTTGACCACAAAACAGCACAATATGAGGGTTAAGAAAAATGTTTACACGTGTCATGTTTTCTTTTATTGCTTTTTATTCCCTGTATGTAATACTTTTTTATAACCTTTAATCTGAGGCACACGGGTGATTTATTTAGCATATTTACATAAGTACATGTTACATGGAATTATTTTCTGCATATAAATGTCATGTAACCAAAATAAAATTGCTAGATTTATTTTCATGTGTACCTAGAATGTAAACTGAAACACACATATTTGTTTGTATAAGAACACATAACATCCTGGATTTTATTATGAAATAAAGACTGGTCTAATTATGATTACTATTGTTGTTTTATTTGGAATTTATTACATGCATGTATATATTATAGTTTGTGTTATATGAGTTCAAATATTGTTTATATATAAACCCAACACATTTCAGAATTAATTATACAACCTTAAGGATATCAACTAATATTCATTTCATGTCATTTGGTGTTTTCTGCTAAAACTCATGTACAGAAGAGACTCAGAAATGGCCAAATATGGCACATAATATCATGCAGAGGTGGAAGTAGCTAAGTACAAGTGTAAGTACTTCCTTTACTGTACTTAAGTACAGATTTTAGGTATCTGTACTTCACGTGAGTATTTATTTTTCTGTCAACTTTTTACTTTTGCTCCTTACATTTTTGTATAAATATATGTACTTTATACTCTTCACATTATCAGAATATACTCATTACTTTTTCAAACTAGACAAACGTGACAGTATGAAAAGTAAGTCGTAATTCAGAAATTGTGACTTACTATATTATAATTTTGACCTTTTTTTTTATCTCATAATTATCCATTTCTTAACTCATAATTCTGATTTTTTTATGTCATAGATTTGACTTTTTCCTCATAATTTTGACTTTTTATCTTATAATTCAGATTTTTTTTCTCATAATTCTGACTTATTATTTCACCAATAGCAAAAAAAAATACAATTTTACTTTTTACTTCATTACAATTCAGTAGTTGCACTTTTTTTACTTTTCTTTCGTAAAGGAGTTGAATCAGTACTTCTCATATTTTTTCACACCAGTAGCTGTACTTCTACTTCAGTACAGAATGTGAGTACTTTGACCACCTCTGATGTCTTGAGTACAATTGTATCTCTGCAGTTAGTGATGGGAGTAGTATTATTGACCAAAGTTGATAAAAAATTGCCACTCCTCGGTCTCAGAACACCTGTGTGTCAATCAACCACATCCTTCATTCCATTAAAACAAGAACCAGCGTCATAAACATGACTGTTCTCACCATGGCAGTGGTTATCAGAGAAAATGAACTAGGTATAATATATGTTTGTGATACTGCCACTCCATATCATAGGTGTATGTTGGTACCAGCACTTGCACAAATAGCTGTTAGGTGGTGGCCCTTTTTAATCACGATTAGTCCAAGATTACAAACTTTAGTTGCCTAATGTAACTGATAACAAGTCACCTGTTAAAAAACGTGCCACCACTTTGACCGTATGTCAATGGGGTCTATGCAGAGGTCGATTTTTTTTAGGTATCTGTACTTCACTTTTATTTTTCTGGCAACTTTTTACTTTTACTCCACTTACATTTTTACATAAATATCTGTATTTTATACTCTTTACATTCTCAGAATATTCTCTCTTTACTTTTTCAAACTAGAGAGAATGCTAAAATGCTAAAACACAAAGACTTGAGAGGAAAAATCAGAGCGAAATTGTGACTTTCTACATCACAATTATGACTTCTTATATGAATTTTTGCCATTTTATCACATAATTTCAGATCTTTTACTGATAATTATGAATTTCTTATCACATATTTGTGACTATCTCATAATTTAGATTTTTTTATCTCACAATTTTGACTTTTTATCATAATTATGCATTTTTTATCTCATATTTCTAACTTTTTAAATCTTATAATGATGGCTTTTTATCTCAATTGTGACTTTTTTTTCAAATCTTTTCCTCAATTTCCTGCCCATACCCACAAAATTGAGTACTGTGACCTGATCAGACACATTTTCTACACAGTAATTCACTTTTAAGGGCTTCATTTTTTGATACTTTTGAAACTTTTCTGAGTATTTCATGCATGGGAAGGAAAAAAGAAATCCAGCTTTACTTTATACTTAATTACAATTGAGAAGTTGTACTTTTTTACTTTTACTTCAGTAAAAGAATTGACTCAGTACTTCTACTTTTACCAGAGTATTTTTTCACACAAGTAGTAGTTGTACTCCTACTTAAGTACAGAATAGGAGTACTTCTACCACCTCTGGTTCTATGACACTGTCCTACTTTTATTTATGGTTTTTTTTCTCATTTATTTGTACAAGGTCATGTTGCAAATTCAGTTTCCTTGCATCATTGGCTCAGTTTTTAATAAGACCATGATTTTACTACTTACAAATTAGCTGAAAAAAGCTAAATCATTCTCTATATTGATTGTTCTTGGAGCTTAGAGTATCACTTAATTGACAAACGTGTCATTACTATCAACAAGAAAAGGGTTTGGCATAAGGAATTTAAACAGAGACGCTGGGCGGAGTCCACCTAAAAGTGGCCACACCTCCAGGTAATGTCCAAGAGTTGATTCTTCTACCCAGTCAATATCACAGAACCACTGCACGAGAACAGTTGACTTACTAAATTTGGGAAGACATCTACAGATAATGGACTGAGCAGAACATCAGTACTCCTCTGGTAAGTCTGGACAGTTTTATTTGACTATTGTGAAGTTAGTCTTATTCAGATTTGACACTTTATGCAAAATAACGTTGAGTTCAACACTGACTACTGTACTCAGACGACGTGTTGAAAGAACTGTCAAGACTTAATCTCTAAGTTTACTCACAAAGCTGAAATCTCGAGTTTGTCAGCACTTCGGGGGGAATTTTCTTTGCTCAACAAACAAACATGTGTTGAATACATAGCTTGTTAAAGACGTGGTTCTTCAAAGCACTAAACTTTTGAAGCAGTACTTCCAACTGTTAGAAGTGAAACAGGGGATTTAACTTTGATGTTGCTACTGATGACTAACAAACAGAACACCCATTTAAAAATGAAATATTGAACAAGCACCACTGTTCGGTAGCAGTAATTACGAAAATAAAACTGTATTATCTCTGTTGATTACCTAGTTTTTCCTGGGGTAATTGCAAAACTATATCTGTCTTTTATTTCCACAGTGTTTTAGTTTTTGTCTCCTGGAACATTTCAAGATAGACCTTAAAAGACTCAACAAAGTGAATTAAAGCCAAAGTCATGGATTGGAAGTTTCTCGAGGGTCTCCTAAGTGGAGTCAACAAATACTCCACTGCCTTCGGGCGTATCTGGTTGTCGGTCGTCTTCGTCTTTCGGGTGTTGGTCTTCGTTGTTGCCGCAGAGCGCGTTTGGAGTGACGACCAAGGACACTTCGACTGCAACACTCGCCAACCAGGTTGCACCAACATCTGCTATGATTACTTCTTCCCTATCTCACACATTCGTCTCTGGGCCCTTCAGCTTATCTTCGTCACCTGCCCCTCGTTCATGGTGGTTCTGCACGTGGCCTACCGAGAAGAGCGTGAACGCAAGTACAAGGCGAAGCACGGAGAGAGCGCACGTCTGTATGACAACCCAGGACAGAAGCATGGCGGCCTCTGGTGGACTTATCTAATGAGTCTCTTCATCAAGACATCATTTGAGATCACGTTTCTCTACCTGCTTCATCACATCTACGATAGCTTCAAGCTGCCCCGGAAGGTCCAGTGCGACGTTAGCCCATGCCCCAACCTGGTGAACTGCTACATATCACGTCCCACTGAGAAGACGGTGTTCACCTACTTCATGGTGGGGGCATCTGTCGCATGTGTGATCCTCAACATCTGTGAGATTTTATATCTGATTGTGGCCCGGATGGTGAATCTCAAACAACAAGGCATTATGCGCACTCCATCTAAAAGGAAAGCCATGGACTATGATGGCTGAAAGACCTCTGTGTTATAGGAGAACACGTGTCTTCTCATTCTAAGGGAAATCAGATATGGGAAGGTCATTTTTATAATGCAACAGATTACAAGTTACTGTTAAACATGTAAATAGTAATGTAACTACATGTAGTTCAACAATATAGTTAAACTACAGTTTACTGTATCTTATTGGCAGAGGTGGAAGTAACTGAGTATAAGTACTTCCTTTACTGCATTTTTAAGGTATCTGTACTTTACTTGAGTATTTATGTTTCTGGCAACTTTTTACTTTTACTCCCTACATTTTTGTATAAATATCTGTACTTTATACTCTTTACATTCTCAAAATAGACTCATTACTTTTTCAAACAAACAAATTTGAGAGTATGAAAAATAAGGTGTAAAATCAGAAACTGTGATTTACTATATCACAATTTTGACTTTTTGTTTCTTAATTATCAATTTTTATCTCAGAATTATGAATGTTCTCCCATAATTTTGACTTTTTTCTCATAATTTTGACTTTTTATCTCACAATTTTGCTTTTTAAAAAAAATCACATAATTATGGGTTTAAAAAAATAAAAAAATAAAAATCTATTTATGTCTTTTAAATTTCTCAGAAATTTTCTGTCCATATCGTCCATTACCAACCTACCCTGAAAACTTTATTAAAATCCATCTATATTTTTTTAGTTATCTTGTTCACCAACATCCAAACTGGCCAACCAACGCCAGCAAAAACATAACCACCTTGGCGGAGGTAATACATTAACCAATAAAATGAAAAAAAAAAAAACAGCCAAAGTCATCAATAAAATTAACTAAAATGAATAATAAACTAACAAACTTATTGGTAACATGAAGAAAGTATAAGACACAAATGGAACAAAATCAAAGAAAAATAAGAAAAGAAAAACAAAATGTAGAAAACTAATGAATAATTACAAAATCATCAATAATGTGAAAACATTTGCAAAACATTTACTAAAAAAGAAAACTAGTTTTGAATTTTTTTAATTTGGCCTTTTTTTATGAGTTGCCTTCAGACACCAGTTCCATGAACAAAACTCACTAAAAACACAGTAAAAAAAAAAAAAAGAAAAGAAAAGGAAAACAGTTGAATCTTTCTAAATATTTAAACTATACCATCCATTCAGAAAGCATCTGACACTTAAGAGTTAATAATCAGCTCCTCAGCATCATTTCTGCAGAAGACTGAATATGGTGTAATGTCTTCCAGGTGAGATGGAACAGGGAAATATCGAAAACATGCAGGACACTGACCCTCCATGACTGGACTTGGACACCCCTGGCATTAACACATCAGTATACATCACTGATTACAGTCCTTCCAACTTAAAAAATAAGATTGGAAAGTTTTAATTTAAAGCACGACCAAAAAAAATACATCTCGATCTCAAACAGCAACTTAACTGCAGTAAATGAAATATATTTTTTATATATTTTTTATTTTCTCTTACTTTATTCTAATTATATATATCTGACATATACAGTATATAATATGATCTTATAATCACATGTTAAATAAAAACATAGCCTCATTGCTCAGAAATGTGACATGGTGTATACATTTTTGGGTCTTATTTTTTAAGAACGTCTGTAAAAGCACTGAAAATTAAAGTTATTTTTTCTGACTTGGAAAAAAACAAATGTCTGTCTTTAACTTTCATGACTGACTGAAGAACTCGTGTGTTAACCACTTGAAGAAACAACTATGATAGCAACAACAAAAAACAACAAAACTGGTAATGTTTGTTTAGTTTTTATTGTTATAGTTAATTCATAATTTATGTAGTTTAACACAAATATAAATAGTATTAGTAGGACTGGTATTTTGTTATTGTGAAATTGTTTATTCTTGTTTACAATCATTTCAACAAAATCAAATTGGGATTATATATATATATATATATATATATATATATATATATATATATATATATATATATATATATATATATATATATATATATATATATATATATATATATATATATATATATATATATATATATACATATACATATATATATATATATATATATATATATATATATATATATATATATATATATATATATATATATATATATATATGATATTGTGAAATAAACATGAAATAGTTTTATTGTATTTTATCTGTCAATGTATTTTCTCCTTCAAGAGTTTCTCTGAAAAGATGCTGAATAAATATAATTCCAAATTGGATTTTTTTCACTTTGTCCATAAACTGACTGATGTTTAGTAAACGTTTATGTGTTAATATTACCTAATATCCACCAGGTGGCAGTAAAGATCTATTAGAATACCATGTTAAAACCACAAATGTGTTCATTTAGTCACTGGGGGATTAAAAAAAAATTACTTATGTTGGCAATATTCCCAAAATAATCAAGCTATGTTTCACACTCATTCTATGTAAACTGTTCAAGACTCTGCTAACATATAAAGAAGCTGCTGTAACTTTTTCAGTGTAATGTCTACAGCTTCATTTCAATTATATATATATATATATATATATACATATATATCTACATATATAAATATATAGCTACATATATAAATATACATCTATATTTAACACTATTAATATCTTCAAAGATGTGATATGATCTTGTTTTAGTGACTGAGAGAAGATCATTTCTTCATTAATGCAGGAGGAACTGAGGTGAACAGGGCGGTGCCAACAGGTGCGGAAAAACTCACAGACGTTTTGAACTTTGCCTTCAAAATAAAAGCTCGCCTGTGTTAAAATTTTTTTATCTTGATCAAATCTTTTTCTTAGTCATATTTTACCCAATACATCAAACTTCAAATCGTTAAATGGACTTTTATACTATGTACAAGTGAAATATGTGTGAAGCATGTATATTTATGTAAATGATGTCCCCTATAAAAGACATTAACAAAACTTTATTTCTGAAAGAAAATAATCAATGTTTCCCTCATAAAGCATAAGCGAAACGGGTGCAGCGCAAAACATGTATTTTTCAATTATTTAAATGTATTTTATTTACTTAAATTTATTTTTTATTTAATTTAACTTAACTCAATTTATATATATATATATATATATATATATATATATATATATATATATATATATATATATATATATATATATATATATATATATATATATATATATATGATAGATATAGATATGATTAAATAAGGCATATTGGTGGTGGTTTGTAGTTGAAGGCTGTATTAAACTATTCATATTGTCTCACACATGCACATAAAAGATAAGATACATTTTAAAGCACTTTGTCACATAGGATAAAGCCTATCTATCTATCTATCTATCTATCTATCTATCTATCTATCTATCTATCTATCTATCTATCTATCTATCTATCTATCTATCTATCTATCTATCTATCTATCTATCTATCTATCTATCTATCTATCTATCTATCTATCTATCTATCTATCTATCTATCTATCTATCTATCTATCCATCCATCCAAACTTTCCTAATACATATTTTATTTTGAAGGTGTCACTGGATGTGTCTTTTTTGTTTATCGTATGTGTGTGTGTGTCCTGCTCATCACGTCTGTCGTCATAGACTGAGGTTCGAATCATTGTCAGAGTGAAGCAGCTGTAGAAGGGTCTGGTTCACCCACTCAAGTCCCCCAGACTCATTTTAATGTAACCGGATGGTGACCTGACAGAGATGGCGGATACAGGTAAATAGGTGTATATAGGTGTCTGTGGACCCTTACCATAGTTAGTTTGGGTGTGGTAATGTTATGCGCATTGAGCATGTGAGCTGAAGGTTTAATTATGTGGGTGTGTCTGTGTGTTTTAAGGATAAAGTCGATCAGACTTTTAATATACATTTGAGTTTAATGACAAGGGGGCCTCCAGAGATCTGGTTAAAGTACCCACGTTCTGTATTTAAGTAGGCTACAAGTACAGCTAATACTGTGGAAAAAATACTCTGGTAAAAGTAGAAGTACTGATTCAACTCATTTACTGAAGTAAAAGTAAAAAGTACAACTTCTCAATTGTAATCAAGTAAAAAGTAAAACTGCAGTTTTATTTTTTTTTTGTTATGGATGAAATAATACTTATTTAAGCAGGAAAAAACTGAAATATTTCAAAAAATATCTCCCAAAAAAGCCTTTAAAAGTGACTTACTGTTTAGATTATGTGTTTTATTGGGTCATGGTACTGAGTTTTGTGGGACATGATATCTAGGAAAAAAAATCAAACGTTATAAATGGGAGATTTAAAAAAATAAGCATATTTATGAAATGTAAAAAAAAAAAAAAATCTAATTCGTCAGATAAAAAGTCAAAATTATGAGGGGAAAAAGGTAATAATTATCAGATAAAGGGTCAAATTTCTGAGAAAAATTTCATAATTATGAGCTAAATCAAAAATTATGATATATAGTAAGTCACAATTTACTTTGATTTACTAAATTATGATTTATTTTTCATACTGTCACATTTGTCTGGCTTGAAAAAATGAGTCTATTCTGAGAATATAAAGAGTATAAAGTACAGATATTTATACAGTAGGCCTAAAAGTCAAAACACTGTGCAATTTCCAATCAAGATAATTACTAAATAAATAAAAGATAAAAGATAAATAAAGAGTCTCAGGAGGACAAGCAAAAACAAATGTGTCCATAGAACAAGTGAAAATGATCTTGATAAGGTTTCTTGAAAGGAGATTTTCCACATCTATTGTC
Organism: Siphamia tubifer; assembly: GCA_020466265.1. Lineage (NCBI taxonomy): Eukaryota > Metazoa > Chordata > Actinopteri > Kurtiformes > Apogonidae > Siphamia > Siphamia tubifer. The sequence goes on from CM035793.1 coordinate 29,810,921, forward strand.
TAAAAATCTGTTCTTATATCTTATTTTACGTGTTCTAAGATATTTTTTACTAGAAATGAGGAACAATCTGCTTGGTTAGATTGATATTTTTGCTGTGCATCTCCACTACATTGTGTTTGCTCAGCAGCTAATCATTAATACTGGTGGCCTCTCTAATCTGACTCATCCCCGATCAATACAGCACAGACAACATGAACGCTATAACCTGGATTCATTACAACATTGCTGTTCTCTGATCTTGACATTTAATAATAATAGATTGGATTTATATAGTGCTTTTTTTATGGCCACTCAGAGTGATTTACATTAGTGACCCATTCTTCATTCACTCTCACATTCTTCCTCTGGTGGTGGTAAACTACATTTGTAGTAGGGGCCGGGGCAGACTGCTGTTTTGCGTCTATGGTCCCTCTGACCACCACCAAACATTCATCAGGGTTCCCACGCATCCTGGAAAACCAGAATATTTAAAGCATCCTTTTCCAGTCACGGAAATGATCTGGAAATTAATAAAAAAATGGCTAAATGTCCTGGAATTGTATTCCTCTTGCTGATTAATCTAGGTGTGTCTGACCATTGACTGAGGTCACACACACCTGGATTAATCAGTTTGTCCAAAATTTTAAAACGGGCAACAAAGGAAGTAGTGGATCTGTGCAAAGAACCCATAGCAGGAGTCGCTGTAGGTGCCATTGAAATGCTGCATTATTTCCATTCTCAACGTGGGCTCAACTAAGCTATGACATTTGGGGTGGAAAGGTGACTTAAATAAAACCTACAGTTTCTCAATACTCTTGAGGGACTTTACACTAACCATGTAATGCAGAACTAACTCAATTAAATGTGTGTCATGACACTGGTTTCTTAATTGTTTTTGTTTTTTTAGTTTTCTTTTTTTCTTATGTTTTTTTAATTCACATGTTATGTGTCACTGAAACATATTATAATGAAATGATTTCCACCCCCCTGATTCAAATGTCTCAACCAGGGAGGGTCATATGAATCAAAATGCATGTCGTCTTTTACAACTCCTCTATACAGTTTGCATTTATTGATGTGATCTTTATTTAATATAATATAATATAATTATATATTATATTATAATATATATAATATAATTTAATATCAGAGACCTTGCAAAGTCACTGCATTATCATGGAAATGGCGACAAAGAAACTTGTGACTAAAGAGGACAAGTTTATGTCCAAATACTGTCATGAATTTTCTTGAAAAAGCTCCTGGAAATGTCACCTTAAAAACAGTGGGAACCCTGATTCATACACCAGTGTAAGTGGCACTGGAGTGTCTTGGCCGAGGACACAGTGGATTGACGAAGACAGAGTGGGATTTGAACCACTAACCTTTCAGGTAGTGGACGACCTTCTCTACTAACCACAGGATTATTATTTTCTCCCTCTTTTTTTTTTTCTCAGGAGTGTGTTGTGCCAGTCTGGAGGATCCCAAGGCCCTGATGAAGATGGGGCTCAGCATGGTTCTCATTGGTCACGTCAACTTCCTGTTGGGAGCACTGGTGCACGGCGTGGTGCTTAGGCACATCGATCTTCACGAGCAGGCTAAAGCCATGGAATACGCCATCGCCAGTGTGGTAGCCCTCACCTCTGGCCTTGTGGTGAGAATGTACAGGAAATCACAGAAATTAGAAAAGGAGATCTCTGTGGGAATGGTGCAGCATTAGGGGAATATTCAGCTCGTATTATAGGCTTCATTTCCATTAGGTTTTACAAGACCAGACTGCAAAACAGCACTTAACAAACCAGGCACGTAAAGCATTTGTATCTTTCCCAAATGGAAAGTTGTGTGGTTTCCATTAGAAATGTTCTTAATGGAAGTTACAAAGCTGTCAGAGTAAATCTTTATTAAGTTTCCAGTATAATCAGGAAGGAAATATCAACATTAAGCGAAAAAACACAGAAGAATTATAGGACTATGTCAGTTCAGACATTTAGCGAAAACTGACTAAGAAGTACAGTACAGCTACTTATGTGGGAAAAATACTCAGGTAAAAGTAGAAGTACTGATTCAAGTCCTGTACTGAAATAAAAGTAAAAAATAAAATTACAACTTCTCCATTGTAATAAAGTAAAAAGGAAAATTGCATTTCTTTGCCATGGATGAAATAAAATGTATTTAACCAGAAGAGAAAAAAAGGCAAGTTTTGAAAGTATACAAAAAATAAAGCCTTTAAAAGTGAGTTACCGTGTAGATAATGTGTTTGATCAGGTCACAGTACTCAATTTTGTGGGTACGGACAGGAAATGTAGGAAAAATGGGTGGTGGGGGGGAGTCACAATTTAGATGAAATATAAAAAGGTGATATGCAAGATTTAAAAAAAAAAAAAAAAATCGTAATTATGAGAAAAAGAGTTGAAATTATGAGTTGAAAGTCATAATTATGATCGTGATTTTCCCTTTGAAGCCACTTATTTTTCACACTGTTTATTATGTAAATGTAATGAATCTATTCTGAGAATGTAAGGAGTATAAAGTACAGATATTTATGCAAAAATGTAGGTAGTAAGCAAGAGATAATGTATTGCCCACGCGTTACTATCAGAAAAATATTTCCCACCGGGGCCGAACAACACCCCAACGCCGAAGGGGTGCTGTCATTGATCATGGAGTTTGATCGATGATGGTGAATGGACACAGTTTATGCTCAGTTAATGATATATTTTAGTAAAATAATCATTTTCTTCAGTTTTCTTCATTTTGGATTTAGTGGAGTTTTTCATCAACATATATATATATACAGTAGTTATTGGAAAATATTTAATTTTCACTGGAAAAATGCAAAACATGGAGGATTATTTTATAATAAACACTGGTAAATGTTAAATTTAGAGAAAAAAAAAATCATTTGGGAACTACGACAAAAGTAACACTGGGCCTTTATGGGTTCATATTATTTTCACACCAGGTCAAAATAACTCCCAAAACACACAAAGACACTTAAACACATATTTTAAATACCTGTTGTCATCAGGTCTGTTGACGTGTTAAGAGATGGCATGTTGTAAGTGTCTCCCGATGTTTCTTATTGGACTAATGCAGCACTACAGAGTTGTTTTGGAGGTTAAATACAGAATATATATATGATTGGTCTTATGTTATGTCATTTGTGTATTTCCTTTTCTCTGTGAGTATCAGTATTTTCATGTGTGGTATTCTTTTTTGCAGGGAATCATTGTTGGCATTCTTGCTATTGTCCTGGCCAAAAACAAGAACAGCAGATCTCTGGTTAGTATCAGTGTTATCTCACTATATAAAACGCGTACAGTTTATTCTAGAAGGGTGCACCAAGGTTTTACTGTCTTGTAATTCAATCAAAAACCCTGGTAAATAAGGTGTATGTCTTTTCTGAAACACTCTTCTTTGATGAAAATACACCTTCAGGTCAAGTAGAGATGAGATGGAGGATTCATAAACACGCTGTAGTCAGAATACAATGTTCTGAGGATTAAACACAAAGCACGTAAAAGTACTCTACCCTGTTCGTTCCTCTTGTATTATTTCATGCAGGCTTTAAATGTGCACAATCTAGTGGAGGTATTATCATTTATACTCAGCTTTCTGTTCTGTATTCTCTCATCAGGGTTTGTAAAGGTGCTTCAAATCCTCGAAAATGAGTGAATTTCAATGTGTTTTCAAAAGCTGGAAAGTGCTTGAATTGTATTTTAAGTGGTTGTAATTATAACTCTGCAATGCGATTTATTTATTTAGTTTTAATGTTAACTCTGCCAGGATGGATGGTAAGCCAGTACTACTCCCAGAGAAGTGATCAACATTTTTAGTTTAACCCTCAGGAGTCTGAGTGTATTTTAACCATTTCTGAATACTTTTGATTTAGCTTTCATGTCTCACATCCAAAAAGTGTTTTATCTCGACTTTTTTTTTAAACAAAGAATAGACTAGCCTTTATTGTCATTATACATATATTACAGTGAAATTCAATAGGATGCTTCATTCCCAGTGCAACAAATGCAATAAATACACTTAAATGGAAGCACGGTGGCTGAGCGGTTAGCGCTCTTGCCTCATAGCAAGAAGACCCAGGTTCAATTCCTGGACCGTGTGGGCCTTTCTGTGTGGAGTTTACATATTTTTTCTCCCTGTCTCTAGACGGGTTTCCTAAGTTTTCCCCCATCACCCAAAAATATGTTTGTTAGGGTCAAATCCTCCAGCCAGGTGATTCTGACCATTAGCCTGACCCCAGGAAACCTGCCGGGACTACTTTCTCTTTGACTAAAACTGAACCAGAACTCGACTCACTGTGGGTGCACCAGAGTAAAGACACTGATTCTATTCAAATTCATGTGAAAAATAGTGAACTATTCCTTTAAGTAAATATATATATATTTTTTCTGTTAAAGAATAGTTTGTTTCCTTCATCATTTCAACATACTGTATTTCTCCGTTTCATCAGGACAGAAAATACATCTGCTTGTTGCTTCAGGTGTTGAAATCCAGTCTCCCTGTAGAACTGGAATACTTTCTGTTCTTTGCGTCTGCTCCGTGTCCACGCAGCGTGGCCTCACCCCTCTGTTTATTCAATCAGCTGTCGGGCTGCTCAGACGAGACTGACGGGACGCTGAGTGTAGAAGTATGAATAAGCTCGGCCAAACCTGCCTAAATAAAACCACTCCTTGTTTCCTTTGTTAATCTGTGCAACAGGAAACTGGGCAAGGCAACACACACACACACACGAGTAGTAGCTGAACTCCTCATTTTTTAAATTTTTTTTTTGTTATCATTAAAACATCACCAGGCATGAATAATAGAACCTGAACACACCTTTTATTGATGGTCACACAGTGCTTTATCACATGCTGCCTTGTAAGACTTCTATCAGGAGAATAGAAAGTGTATTTTCTATTGTTCTTATCGGGTTTCGACGTAGCACGTTACTATAAGTGTATCGATACATCTGTACCCATGTCTCACCTTCTGTAAACGTATTAAGTAATAGACTTCTTAGCTTTCCTTCAACAATGTCATGTATGATAGACAGGTACACGCTTGATAATATAGTGCAAATATACTGTACACTGGAAAACATCTAAATCTTACTAAGTGTATTTTTCTCATTTCTAGTCAAAATGTATCATCACACTTAAAACCAAGGGTGTGGCCAGGGGTGGGGTGGGGGGTGTCACTGTCCCCTCAAAGAAAAACCCTGCCCCACTGACAAATGCTTTGTCCACCCAAAGAAAACTGGCCCGACATAAGGCCATGATTTATGATCTGTGTTTGTGTCTGGTATTGATAGAATCAATGCTGGGGGTGATATAAAAAAAAAGAAGCATATATCTGCAAAGTTTATAGCTTCAATTATTTTTTGGTGTTGTTTTCCCCTTCTCCTTTGTAACATTAAAGGGCAGAACAATCCTTAAAAGTGCTTTGCTATTGGTTCATTTGAATAGGGGGCGTGTTAGTCATCCCCCATTGAACTAACACAAGGCTATGTTTCTGTTCTAGCTCTGCTGTAGTAATCATATGTTATATAACTTTTGATTTTATTGATAGCTGCTGTTGTTTGCATGCATCATACAAGCTCTACATTTCTTTACAAAAAACAACAAAAAAAGAAAAAATACTTCATAAAAAAATTCCACACAAAATTTATGGTCATGATTTATACCAGTGTTGACATATTTTGATTACTGTATTATTATTATTGGACTATTAAGCCTAGTAATTGTAGTAGTGGTTTTCCACCGATTTTTTTATTTTTTATTTTTTTTAGGTATTGTTTTCTGCCCCCTCAGATAAGCTAACTGCCCCCTCACACACACACACGCACACACACATTCTGGTCAGCACTTCTGCTTAAAATGAGAAAGATCTGTTCCAAGTGAAAATTTTTTTTTTTAATTCTTATTTCTTGGGGTTAGGTTTCCCAGATCTATTTCCTATAAAATAAGTTCTTATGTCTGACTGAAAAATGACTCTGTAGGTGATTATGTTTTATTTTAAGCGTGAGGACATATTTTGACTACACTTAGTTTAGTTTTTAACTCTACAGTGAGGTAAAAAGGAAAGGGAACCAGACGTATTTGCCAGCATTTTTAACAGCAGCATATGGTGTATGTCTGTCTCACTGTTTTTTAAGAAAGGGTATTTATCATTAGAGATATCCTGCAGTGCCACAGATGGTGAAGTCCTTAAAGTTTAATAGCTTTTGCAGCATAATTGTAAACTCAGGTGTATTATTCCACCTAACATTCCACATTTTAAAGTTATCACAAGCATATTTCTTCATTATATCTAAATTATATTTAACAATACTTATGGCTTTTTTTTTTTTTTTTTTTTTTTACAATGGTGCAATAAACATGTAAAAATTCAACTACACAGATTTGACTGACAGGATCTCAAAAGGAGATATTACATTCAGTATATTCAGTGTGTGAAGTTATTTGTTAAAAAACATGTAAAATTTATGTGTGATTGTTGTATGAATTTTGTTTTGGGATCTGTTTTGATTGGGAAACCAATTAGAGTGTTCTGGATTTCCTACATCCATGATAACAGGATCTGCACTGACTTTTGTGTGGAAGAGCTGCTACATTTCTTACACTGGAAAAAAAAAATGTAAATCTTACCAAGTATATTTTTTCTCATTTCTATCTCCTTGCACTTAAAGTAAGACAATCTTTTTTTTTTTTTTTTGTTCTTGGTAAGAACTTTTAAAATAGGTTTTTCAAGATCTATTGTTTAAAAATACGTTCTTAGTTCCTCTTGAGGTGATTATGTTTTATTTTAAGTGTGATGAGATATTTTAACTAGAAATAAGACAAATAGATGTTAGGTTTTGGCAGTGTATGCGCAGTCGTGTGTGTGTGTGTGTGTGTGTGTGTGTGTGTGTAACATTAGCTTAGAAAAGATGTTGGCTAGTGTCACAGAGCATAACCCTGACATGTTCATGTGCAGATTTTACATATTGAAGCTTTAAGTCTGGCTTTAAAGGCATCATTTATCATTATCGTGTCATCGTTTTATATTTTGTAGATGAATTTCAGATGTTTCAACTGTTTTTCCCTGTTTTTATTCATTTTTAGTTGCATTCAGAATTGCTATTTATGTAAAGGTGGGGTGGGAGATGTTTTTATTGATTTTTTTATTGATTTTTTTTACCATATTGTTTGAAAACCTCTTCATGATCCTATATCATGCACTGAAATAGAATGTTTGCCAAAAAACTAAACGTTTTAGTCCAACCAGAGGAAAACTCCAGCCAATCATTGTATTGATCATCTTTACAATGATTGATTTGCTGATAGGTCTATTAAATATCAGTCCACCTACTCACCCCTCCCTCCCCCTTCTGCGCGTTCACATAAACAGCTATGGTGAAAAAGACAACAACCAGCAGCAAAACCAAAGTAAAGGTGGTAATCACTATGGCTTTCCAACGCTGGCGTTAGCTGAAAAAGGAAAAAGGGCCGAAAACTAATGTCAGAGAAGATGCCATGGCTTGAAGTTACCCTCTGTGGTGTTGACTAATCGACATGAGTTCTTGTGAATGGTAGTGAACTTCCCTGACTGCTGTAGACGGCATGCGCCTTCATGTATTCGTGAATCATGAAGGTGTGGTTTGGGGTGGGCTGAGGAAGTGTATATTTTCAAAATCTCACTTGTGTTGAACAGTTTTTTCCAAGATCTCCCACCCGCACCTTTCAGAAATTGGAATCGGCCACACCGTATTTTCACTCATCTGATTGACTTTTGCTTCATCCACACTATGTATTAAACCATTCTTCTTGTGTGTGTGTCTGTTCTTTTTCCAGACATGGTCACTTTTCACAGTCAGTCTGTCTGCTGTGCTCCTGGCCGCTGCCTCTGCCATTGGACTGACTGTGTCTGTGGTGTGGGCTGTCATTCATGGTGGGCGGAGCCTTCTGGCTCACTGCCGCTTCCCGGATGCCATTGGCTACTCTAGCATCACCAATGAATGTCCTTTTGATCCCACCCGCATCTATGTAAGTGCATTGGTGTACACAGTCACAAACGTGATGTGTTCTGTGCATATGTGAAAATGCATTTAATTCTTGTCTATGCAGATTATCAGTAAAATAAACCTTTAACAGGTGATTTATAGACCTTCAGCATTCCTCAGTCTTTGGCAGTTTGGAAATGTTAATGTTGTATGATGATGGCACTGCTTATCTGCATAGACATATATGTGCAAAGGTGGTAAAAGTACTCACATTCTGTACTTAAGTAGAAGTACAGCTACTGATGTGGAAAAAAATACGAAGTGGAAGTACTGATTCAACTCCTTTACTGAAGTAAAAGTAAAAAAGTACAACTTCTGAATTGAAATAAAGTAAAAAGTAAAACTGCATTTTTTTTTGCCATTGGTGAAATATTTAACCCTTGTGCGGTCCTTCGTAAAAGGCACACTGGCTGTGTCCTACAATCGGGTCTTAAAGACCCAGATTCCAAAGTTGAGTTCCATAGACTCATCACCCCACCCCCCAAGGATATATTACTGTTTTCAGTAGTAAGCAATGGCATCCTTCAGTACGTATAAAAAGGTACATTTGTGAGCCACCGGGTCTCTTTGACCCGAAGGACCGCACAAGGGTTAAGCAGGTAACAGCTGAAACATTTATATATATATATATATATATATATATATATATATATATATATATATATATATATATATATATATAAAGCCTTATGAGATAAAAAGTTTAAATTATGCGGGAAAAAAAGTTAGAATTAGGAGAAAAAAAGTAAAAATTATGAGATAAAAAAAAATTATGAGGAAAAAAGGAAAAAAAGGCTTTATTTTTGCACATGTGTAGAACAAGTGTTCTCAGGATGGATGTGGTAGTGACCTTAACAACAGACCCCAAGTTCAAGCAGTGAACTCTGACCTTTTCTACAGCAGCTGGGTCTTAGAACTGACGGTGTCCCTGTGGCAGAAGCAGAACAGGGTGTGGAAGAAACTGCACATCATCATTTGTTGTGGATATTTTTGTGCATAGAGATGTGTGTGAAGAACTGAGGTAGTGAGTGTGTGTGTGCACGTGTGTGTATATGTGCGTCTTTCCTGTCACTCTGTCAGTCACACTCAGGAGTCGGCTCAGTAGAAGAAGTGCTGACCCGACCCTGTTGGCTCTGTCCTCCTGCCGTGTACTACAGATCGCCTGCCAGTCCTGCTCAACCTCACTGTAACACAACTTTGGCATTTAGCAAGTAGTCTACAATTTGTGAGTTCAGTGACCTTTGAGTAAATGTTGCATAATTGACAAGTGTTGCATATTGTTCTCTACAGTTAAAAGCAGGGAGGCAAAAGTGGTTTTGGTACCCGTTCATTTCTCTCATATATATATATAAAAAAAAAAATGCCTAAAACCCTTAAGCTGGTTTTGCAAAGTAACTGTGAGAGTTCGTTTTCTATCTTTGGTGTGTGTGTAAAATGTGTCCACAGTAGAGATGTGTGGATGGTGACTGCAGCTAGTGTGCAAATTACCCCACCATATTTAAGGGGTACTGCTCGTTCACTTCTTCTATGACCATCATGGTCCACTATTGTATCAATGCCCACCATGATCACAAAAACACATACAAGATCTAAACATGTCACAATTTAATAATCAGTATCTCATTATTAATATTATAGATCAAAAAGAGGTCTGTTTGATCAATGTCCTAAAGATAGAAGTTAAATACACTGAAATATTATTGAAAGTCATACATTTACAGGACGTCTAATGCCTATTTCATGAAATCATGACTTATTTAATTTTTAGATATTATTACACTTGTAGGTAACACACAACTCTGTCATATTCATTATAAACACAAACCAATGTTCTATTATAGTTTATTATATAGTCTATAGTTAGTGTCAGTAAATCTACACAATTAGGGCCATTTACACAAGGACCATTACGGCTAAATACGACAACATACATTATCAGAAGTGCTTTTCATTTACACGAAGTGAATGCTGTCAGGGTGTGAATACGAACAAACCTGAAGCATCCTTCCAGAGTTGGGTGTATTGAAGACGTGCTGGGTCACGTCATGCTAATGTTGCGGGCGTCTTTACATCATATGTTCACGTCACATACACTTTAACTTTTCATTCATACACCGAGCATGTAAAGCAACAAACATGTTGGACAACCTGGATCCCACAGATCTTCCAGCTGCACTAGCATTAGCACTAGCATTAGCATTAGCACTAGCAGCTCTCATAAATGTGCAGGAGTCATTTCAGCTGTTGTACAGATATTACACGTATATCATAGCCGAACAGAGACAGGTGGACAATTACATACGTCAAAAACAGAAAAGGACATGTCGGTGGTCTATCACAGTCAATAAAGGTTCATCTCTATTGCACAATTAGTCTTTACCAACATTAAAAGGAGCAACTCTCTCTCTCTCTCGCTCGCTCTCGCTCTCCGTTTCTCTAGTCCAAAGTTATGTTGTACTTAAGTGGCACACAATGCTCTGCATTGTGTGGATTTTTATTTATTTATTTTTTTAAAGTACAAATGCATTTATTGATCATTTGTCCTGTTCTTTACCACTGACACCTACCTGTCTATCTACTGCCATCTCATGGCTTCAACGTGTACTTAAAGTTGAAAGTGTCAGGAAAGCCCATTTTTAGATTTCAAAGTGTGCATAATTCCAGAAATAAATTGCAAAGTAGGTAAGTTATGGAACACTGAAATGTTTTAGGAAGGCTCTGTTTTGAAAATATGTACTTTTAGTTTATTCACTCGTTGCTACAACACTTCATATGGGCTGAATAAAAAAATCCATTAATCAATCTGAAACTAAAATGTCTCAGTTCTGCAGCACTCTTATATAGTCTACATACAGGTAATACTCAAACACATATACAGTAGAGCTAATCCCAAAAATAATTAGTAAGAACACAAAAGCTGATGGTAAAATATTACTTAAATTTTCAGTGCTCTATATTTTCTTTGTTTATTTTGCTAAGCAGTGTGTCAACAGGTTCTATGTCAAGTGGTCTGACAGGAAATGAGACTTCTTAACCTTCCTTTGACTCCGTTTACAGTCACTTACTCCCAGAGGTGAAAAGTAACTAAGTAAAAGTACTTCATTTCTGTACTTAAGTAGATTTTTAGGTATCTGTACTTGACTATTTATTTTTCTGGCAATTTTTACTTTTACTCCCTACATTTTTACAGAAATATCTGTACTTTATACTCCTTACATTCTCAGAATATTCTCTTTACTTTTTCAAGCTAGACAGAATGCTAACATGCTAAAACACTAATACTAGAGGAATAAATAAGAGCAAAATTGTGACTTTCTGTATCACAATTAGGACTTCTTAGATCAGTTTTGCCATATTATCTCATAATTTCAGCTATTTTTTTCCTCATAATTATGCTTTTTTTATATCACATATTTATGACTTTTAAATCTCACGATGATGACTTTTTTTCCCCATTTATCGTAAATTTCCTCTCGATACCTACAAAACTGAGTATTGTGACCCGATCAAACACATTTTCTACATAATAATTCACTTTTCAGGGTTTTATTTTTGGATAATTTTGAAATTTTTCTGACCTTTCCTGGTTAAATAAATATGTAATATTATAAATACAAGTACAAAGTTCTACTTGAGTGTAGAATTTTGACCACCTCTGTTTAGTCCTTTCAGTTTCAGGTCTCTTAACATTCATAGCTACTTGACAACCACATGGTCACGCTCATGTTCTTGTTCTGCTGCATTGTAGTGTACAGATGTCACTGTTTTTGGAGTTCTTAATATGCTCATAACAATAATAGTGTGTAAAGCACATGATGAGATTCAGTTGTTAACCCTTTAACTCCTGAGACTTCAACAGTTCCAGTCAAAAATTAATAAAATAAGTAACAAAATGGACAATAACAGCCAAAAATGTATAATAAACCAACAAAATAATACGTAACATGAACAAAATAAGACACAAATGGCACAAAAGTGAAGACAAATAACAAAATACAATATTAAATGTAGAAATATAAAACAAAATAAGGATTTACAAAAACTAATAAATATTTACAAATTAATAACTTAGTTAAAATAAACTAAAATCAAGTATGAATAACTAACTAAATAAATAAATAATGCAATTTGTTTCCAGTAGTTTTAGTTCTGGCTTTCTCTTTTTTTTTCTAAATTAGTTGCTTTTTGACACCTGTTTATTTCCATATATCATATCCATGAACAAATTTCATAATAGTAATTTTTTTCTGAATATTGAAACGAAACCATCCTTTCACACCACGTCATCGCTGACGCATCAGGAGTTAAAGGGTTAATTCATGTGTGAATTTACAGTGAATCTCTTCTAGACACATCTTGTTTGTTGTGACAGAGGACATAGTTTATTGTCTAGTGCAGATCTTAACCGCTAAACAGTCGATTACATCACCTGAAAATGTGTTTTGTCCTTTAGATTTTGAAAAGCAACCTGTGTTTTTGTACTGCTTGCATATTTCATTATACATTCCATAAAACATCAAACTTCTATGCAAACTACCTCTACATTTACATTCATTCTCTTTATACTCTGCAAGTCAGCAACCCAGAAATAGGCGACTCTTTCTCTTTGAATTTTCTCTGTAGACGTTCACTTCGTTTCATCCTGTTCTGCATATTTTATTCACCCTGCTGACTCCTGTGGAAATTCCCAGGGTTTATTTCATTTAATTTTTTGTTTTTTTATTTGTACACAAACACTCATCTGAAAAAAAAAAAAAAGAATAAAAATGAGGCCCTGTAGCGCATCATTCTCCACACTGTATTCCCACTTATGTGAAGCTGTTGAGTGCTCTTGCCTCAGATTGTGCTCAGTGTGGCCCAGCTGCTGACTCCCACTAACATCCAACTGCACTCTCCATCCTCCCCATCCCCCCAGAGTACCACTCTGATCCTGTGGGTGCCTCTGATCGTGACTTCTTTCATCCAGCTGGTGTTTTGCAGCCGATGCTTTGCTGTCTGTGTTTCCTTCCTGGGTCTACCTTGCTGCCCTCTTAAGAAAAGACTAAAGACCTACAGCAGACCGGTGAGATGTGGACTGTAATTATATAACCACAATTTTGCAGTGAATTAAATGTATATAAAAATGTGTAAAAATAATAATATATTTTGTTTTCTGTTATGAATATGATACAAATGCACACCATTTTTTTTTTTTCTATCTCTGCTATATCTATCATTGTTCAACGGTTCAATCACTATTAACTTCAGGAAGTAGTGGCAATGATCCAACTTTTTAATATTTATTGGTTGGATATGCTTATGTGTCTTTTTTAATGATTGCACTGATCAGATGTAGTATTTTTAATTGTTCTACTACTCATACAATGGCAGTGAACACATTCTATTCTACTTTACGGTGACTAAAATTGCTTTCACTATATAAAACTCTTAAAGTATTAATTTTTTATTCTTTTTTAATCAGATCATAACGCATGACTATGTTTTTTCTAGGGCTGCCAGAATTTTTACATTAAAGGTATAGTTCACTATTTTTCACATGTATTTGTGTAGAATCAGCATCTTTACTCTGGTGCACCCACAGTGATTTACCCCCAACAGTGTCCTGTGAGTTGAGTTCTGGTACAGTTTTGGTCATAAAGAAAGTAGTCCCGGCAGGTTCCCTGGGATCATGAAACTAAAACGTGTTTCTTCTCAAAACAATGTGCAGAACAAAACTGTCACGGAAAAAAACTCACACCTCATAATTGCTTGGAGCTACTTTCTCTCAATAGTGATCAATACTGTTAGCAGTGAAATTGCGCATTGATCGCTATTGAGAGAAAGTAGCTCCAAGAAATTACAGGGTGTGACATTTTGTTCCGTGTTCCTTATTCAAACATATACTGTTTTGAGAAGAAACACGTTTTATTTTGATGACCCCAGGAAATCTGCCAGGACTACTTTTGCGAGACCAGAACTCAACTCACAGGACACTGTTGGGGGTAAATCACTGTGGGTGCACCAGAGTAACGACACTGATTCTATACAAATTCATGTGAAAAATAGTGAACTATTTCTTTAATGTGGATTAATCCACTATCATGATTAATGTAATTAACCTATCTGTATCAGAATGACTCTGAACGTCTTTGCCAGTCTTTCTAGTTTGTCCAATAATTAATGTTGTACATAATGCAAAAGCACAGATGGAAAACACTAAATGGAATGACATTTGAGTACACCCCCCCCCAAGACAATACGGTCAGCTGGCAAAAAAGTATTATACCCACTGAAGAACAGAGTTTGCTTTTCACTAACATGCTTCCGTCTTAAAATACTACATTAATGCGAAGTGTACATTAATTAAGGATTCTGCTAGCACTTTCGCTAATGTGTTGCCTAGCTTACAACAACAAAATTTAAGTGCCATTATATTCTATTCTTTCTCAAATCTGTGCTCATCAAAAATAATTTGCAGAATTAATTTTTTATAATTATTATTTTTTAGATTAAAAGGAATAGTATTGAATTGTGATTAATCGTCATTAACAGGAACCTTGTGATTTATCTGATTAAAATTGTAATCATTTGACAGCACTCTTTATTTATTTGGGTTTATGCAGATCAGTGTGAACAGACCACTTGAAGAAACTTCTCTCCAACCTCCGAGACACTACCCTCAAACTCAAGAACCCCACAGTCAACCTCCAAGAAGCAACCTTGAACCTCCCAGACAGCTGTACCATCCTCCTTTTCCTCCACAGCATCTTCCTCACCAGCACCGTAGTCTTCCTCCATTGGGAAGGCATCCTCTTCGCCAGCCGCCGCGCAGAGAAAGGTCAAATCAAGATAGGTCAGAAACGAGGATTGGCAGCCAGCAAAGGGCACCAGAGCAACACCAACTGCTGGAGAGGAGGACGCTGGAAAGGTCCAGCTTTTGGATTTAGGCACATTACATTTGAGATGCAATGCTGAAATCAGGACATGAGCAATGACGGTCAGGGTTCTGTATCCTGCATGTTTTGAATGTATCCCTCTTCCAACACACCTGATTCAAATGATCAGCCTATTACCAAGCTCTGCACAAGCCTGATAATAATCATCAGGTGTGTTGGAAGACTGAAACATCTAAAATATGCAGGATTGCGGCTCTCAAAGGACAGGATTGTTGTCCCATGGTTTAGGTTGTTAAAGTTGAAACTTACCTTTTTTTTTGTCAGTTTGTGAAAACTACTGACCCAGAGATGATGATTTATTCAACAGGGCCTGATCTTGAACCTGATGTGTCAGTCTTCTGTCATGTTTGGACTTACATGGCCTGGATTTTGCATAAAAACATGAGGCAGTTCCTTTGAAATGTGGTCCTAGTGGTAGTGGTGGTGCTACTTCTACAAGGAATTTACTGATTATATGACCTGGTGTTAGCTTAGCTTATAGATCTGTAATGCCAAAAACTACAAGCCTGTTCAAACGGTATTTAGATTATGTATTTAAGTTGTTAAGATATATTTAGCAGTGGAAGACACAGCTCCCTTCAGTGTTATGCTCTGCTAACAAGCTTAGCTACTACTGTGTCAAGCTAGCCGTTTCCCTCTCTCTTTATGCTAAGCTAACTGGCTACTAGCTCCCTTTTTACTGATCCTGTATGGAACTTTTTCAATATTTTTAGCTAACTCTCAGTACAGCAGCACAAAATGTATTTTATTTGTTGTACTACTATTACCAGAATGGATTAGTCTATAATGTAACTAGCAGCATTTACAGTGAAGTAATATGCAGCATGGAGGGTGTGGCTGTAGAACTTGTTTTTTTACCTGATTGAATGACTGAGTGTGAAGTATATGACAATTTTTTTCTCCTTTGTCAAATCAAGTGAAGTTAATTTTATGTATTGGTATATTTGTGTATTTATTAAACTTAAACTTTTATTTGTATGTGCATAGTTACTAAAGATGGAAGACAGGAATATTTCAAAATGTCAGAATGGGAATGACCACAAAAAAAACATTTGTTAGTAATCTGACCGGAATGACTGGTTTAGCACATGCTGATTTTCTGGCTGCTACAAACACATTCACCCCTTACTTGTTGGGGTATGTTAATGAGGACCTGCAGAGCACCTTGACAGAGTGCACTGGTCAGATGGATAACCTAATGTTAAATCACACCAGACACCATTAACCTTGGATCCCAGTGAAGCTCATTCCCCTTAGACATCTTTTTTTTTTTTTTTTTTTTTGCATATTAGAAATAACCACACATGAAGAAACAACCCACACGTGCAGCTTTGAAACACATAGATATATTTCATCATAGATTTCAGGTCCAACAGAATAACCATGACATCCTCATGTGAGGTTTTCATGCAACAGAAAAACAGGAAAGAGGGAAGGAAAGGGAGGTAGAGAGGAAAGAAGGGGATGTATTTTATCTAGTACAAGGTACTGGTTCATCAGAGGCAGTGAGAATAGAAAAGTGGAAGTCAGGGAGTGGGGGGGAGGGAGTAGCAACTGTTGTTCCTTAATCCTACCAGCAGAAGGCAGTGACACTATATGATCCCCAAAGCAGAGGTGCAGCTGGGTAGGAAGCTCCCGTGCAAAAATGGTTGGTCATTTTAAATCAGTCCCAATGCAGCTGCACCAGTACCAGCACAGCTGAGGCTCACACTGCTAGCTCACTTCACCAACAAATTTAAGAGTTATTCAAAGTTTGTTTCAAATGGCTAATATGTGATATTAATGTTCAGTAAGGCTTTAGAAAATGAAGATATTTGTCATTTAAACTTGATTTAATGGGGGTTTCTGTAATCGGCTTAAGAAAGGTATTTGAAAACCATTTTTCACTTTTAATTGGGAACATAAAGTATTATATGGAGCTGCTAAAATCCAAGTATTAACACCTAATATGTCCTTCTAGTTACAACGATATAAGGTATGACTTGGTCCTGTAAATTGTTCAGTTTTAACTTGTCAACTGCAAAAGGGATCAAGCAATGTGACTCTTAAATTTCGGTGCTGGTGGCTTTGTTGCAAACCAGTGGCTATGTTACTTCAGATATTTGACTGTGTGCATGTTAAAATCAGCGCTTTCTGGTGTATTTTAAATTGAACGTGCATAACTTAAAGGCTTGTATTTTATTTGATGTGAAGAATTATTCCCATGTGTGTCCAGATTTGTAGACATATGCACATAAATAGAGCTACTTTCATATGTTTGGATACTCTAAAAAAAAAAAAAATCCAAATGGGACCAAGTACCTAGACTCACTCCTATTTTATATCTTCGGACATATCCCTTCATCTAACTGCTCCATAAGCAGACAATCCAGGAGGTTATAAAAGCATTCAACTGTTGAGTGATGAACGAGCCCTTATTGAGTTCTCTGTCTATCAGTGGTGAAAGTGGGAATGGGAAGGGTTTGTCTGGAAGCGAGACCAAATATTCAATCATCTGGACATTGTTTCTGCCTGGTACAGAGCTGAGGAAGCTGCAGAGCTACAAAAAGAAAACAGCTGTGCGGTAACTGTTTTTACCAGCTTATGTTGTCTGGCGTATAAGGATCATGCAGTATAGTGACAGGTTACAACTATCTTAGTTTACTGCTTGTCAATAAAGAACTTTAAAATACTTACAAATTAAGAAACAACACAACATGATAATACTGTAAAAGTTTGCAACAAGCATACAGTGCATATCCACATGCACACACACACACACACACACACACACACACACACATTCAGACCAAATGCACAGCCATACTTTATAAACACATGGCGGCTCAAATGATATGTGCTACTTGTGTGGTTGATCAAATGCATTGTGGGATCTCTTTATTATTTCGCACCTCTTATCAACACTAGATTTGATGTCTTTCCGCTGAAACAAACCCAAAAAGATCGATATCTCACGTGTCTCTCTCTCTCTCTCTCTCTCTCGCTCTCTCTCTTTGTGTTCCACTATAATCTGGAAAAAAATGTTTACCTTAAACAACATATCAAAGTAAAATTACAGTCATAAGAATAAAAATTAATAATAAATAAAACATGAGGAAGGAAACAATATTATATACAAATGAAAAAAAAAAAAAATTTAACAAAATGCCAAAAGAACTTGATAATAAAAACCTAACAGGATCCTTTTTTTTTTTTTTAAATCAGCAAATGATCATATAGCATTAATATCCTGACCCCACCCCCCCAAAATCGACCAACCCCAGTCATTTCAGACCATCAGACCAGCAAGCTACGCTACATAATACTGCCTTTCAATGCCGGAGTATGCACCATACATGAAGACAAATGTACTTCATCTTGTGATATACATAGACAGTATGTACATGATATACATGTGTTGGAGAAGAAACTGAGCAGGAGTGTGCCACCTCTCAAACCCAGGTCGTCTCTGTTCTGTAAAAAATAAAATGTGGAGGGAAAAAAAAGAAAAAAGAAAAAAGCAAAGCATCCACCCCTTTGTCACAAGCTTCCTGTAAATTCAATGTTCCAGAGAGAGAGAGAGATATTCTGGAACATTAGTGGACGCACTGGCCAAACTTTGTCATCAAAATGAAAGTCCCTTATATCTTTACCAACATAAAAATGGAAAGAAAATGATAGAGATGACTTTTATCGTCTTCCTTTAAATTCCTGCATCATTGCACATAACAACAACTTCCCAAAAAAGAAAAAAAAAGAAAGAAATAAAAGAAAAAGGATGATATGCGAGACGATAACCATCATGCATTGATTTGAGTGACTGTTTCAATAGCAACAGAGAGGGTTAGGAAGAAGGGGCTCAATGCAGGAGGAGGGGTTTGGGTGTGGGTGTGTGTGTAGGGGGTGGGGGTTCAGAACTGGGAGGCCGAGCTGGGGTCGCACTGCAGTAGCCGAACAATGGAGGGGTCGCTTTTGGCACCTTTGATAAACTCTTCCAGGGATAATTTTCCTGTAAGAGAGAAGACAAGGAGACAAAGAGACATTATTTTAAAGGAGTTTGTTAAAAATGTGTAAGTAATGAACAGAGGTGGAAGTAACTAAGGAGAAGTACTTTCTTTACTGTAGTTAAGTTGATGTTTTTAGGTATCTGTACTTTACTTGAGTATTTATTTTTCTGGAAACTTTTTACTTTTACTCCCTACATTTTTTATAATAAATATCTGTAATTTATACTCTTTACATTCTCAGAATAGACTCATTACTTTTTCAAACTAAACAAATGTGACAGTATGAAAAATAAGTTGTAAATCTGAAATTGTGACCGACTGTATCATAATTTTGACTTTTTATCTGAGAATTCTGACATTTTTCTCATCTTTTTGAGCTGTTATCTCATAATTTTGACTTTGTTTCCCTAACTTTTCATCTCATAATTCTGACATTTTTCCTCATAATTATGTCTTTTTTTAATCTCTTATTCATGACTTTAGATTTTTTTTCCTAAATGTCCTGTCCATACCCACTAAACTCAATAAAACACATTATCTACACAGTAAAAGCTTTATTTTTGGATATTTTTGACATTTCTCAGTTTTTTTCCTGCTTAAATAAGTATTATTTCATCCATAGCAAAAAAAAATGCAGTATTACTTTATACTTTATTACAATTTTTTTTTTTACTTAGTAAAGGAGTTGAATTAGTTCTTCTAGTATTTTTTCACACCAGTAGCTGTACTTCTACTTAAGTACAGAATGTGAGTACTTTGATCACCTCTGGTAATGAACACCTAAAGGGCTTATATGGACTGTCTCCAACCATGGGACTCAATTACAACAGTAACAAAAATAATCATAAAGTACTGTGGTTGTTGTGCCTATTACCACGGCTAATAAAAATATATATCTGGAAAGTGCTGCCAACCTTAAAATAAATGCAGAACCCTTTTGGGCAGACCCAGTGCTACTTTTGTCACAGTTCCCAAATGATTTTTACTGTATATTTAACCTTTTTGAAGTGATTTATCGCCTTTTATTATAATATTATCTTCTGTGTTTTGCATCTTTTGTAGTCAAAAATATGTATTTTCCTGTATTTAATTCACTGATCATGTAGATGTTCATAAAAGCTTAAATTAAAATTGAGGGTTATTGAGAAAACTGAGGAAAAACATCCACTGTCATTGATCCACCTCCATGGGTTTTACTGAATATGAAAAGATGCCAAACTGCACTTTACACAGATCATTTACATGTATTTATAGGATTAGTGGATCAACAAGGATTAAACTTTTAACCCCTGATGCACCAGTGCTGACGTGTTGTGAATGGATGGTTTTGTTTAAATATTTTTTTAATTATAATATATGTATTTTTACTGTGTTTTGTGAATGGAACTGATGTATGTAGATAAACTGGTGTCAAAAGAAACTGATTTAGAAACAAGAAAAAGCCAAAACTGAAACTACTGGAACCAAGTTTTTTTTTTTCTTCTTCTCCTACTTTTTTTTTTTTTAATCTCAATTTAGTTAATTTTGTTGCAAATGTTTTCAAGTTTTGTATTATTTTGTGAATATTTATTCATTTTTATTCATTTTCTTTCTTATGTAGGTATTCAATTTGAGTCTGTCAGCAGGATTATGTAAAAAGTTCTGAATGGATTTTGATTAAACTTTCAGCAATGATAGATAATGGGTCAAGGAAGAACCCATTAGATTTTGAGCAATGAAGGTCAAAGGTCAAGGTCACACTAAAGATCAAATCTAAAACACATCAGTGGTAATATCTCAGGATTCAGACATCACATCGTCTCACCTTCAGACATCAGTTGGGTCAACACCTATGGCTCCATCACGTCACATTTTGAAGCCAATGATGTATTTGGAAACTTTGTGACCTTGACCTTAAATCAGGGTTATTGGCACATTTTATCGAATCAGATTGTGCTTCATATTAGATATCAGATCAAAATTATGTAGTATGGTTGCTGTGCAACATCGCATGACGTCACAGTGACTGCCTTGTTATTATTATTTTTATCTCTTCTCTTCCGCTGCCTGTACAGGCTATGATTAACTATGTATAATATTGTAATACATGATTTAGATCAAATGGATGGGATTCATCTTTAGGGTGTATAAACAACACAAACTGTGTTAGGGAT
Organism: Siphamia tubifer; assembly: GCA_020466265.1. Taxonomy (NCBI): domain Eukaryota; kingdom Metazoa; phylum Chordata; class Actinopteri; order Kurtiformes; family Apogonidae; genus Siphamia; species Siphamia tubifer. The sequence goes on from CM035793.1 coordinate 29,832,012, forward strand.
TTTTTTTCTTTAATAGTATATATAGATTTCTCTTTTTGTTATAGTTGACATATTTTGCATCAAGCATTTTTATTGGTGGTGGTGGCAGATGTATTGTGATTTTCAGGTCTAAAATAAAACAATTGTTTTATTTTTTTCAAGTGTTGTAATGAGGAGATATTTTTGCAATATACGTTAAAACAAGCCATTCAAGTATTATATGTAAACACTGGTCCCAAACTGTCTTTATCTCCAACTAAAATGAAGCCATTTGAAAAATTATCTTCAATAAACTGTCACATTCATCCTGTTCCTCTCCCTCCTGTCTCTGTCTCTGCAGCATGTTCTTCTCTCTATTTGCCTATTTCCTCCTCTCACCATCATTATTGAGGTCCATTTGTCTGAAGATCTTATCTGTCCTCTTCTCCGGCGTGGATTCATCCTCTGGCATCTTCATCACGGATGACACCATCTTGTAGATGGCCTGAGAGACGGAGCGAAGGAGGGAAAAAAAAAGTAGAAGACGGAAGAAGTGGGTGTTTGGTCGGGTGGGGGTGGAAAAGAAAGATAAGTGAGTTCAAGCCAGCAGGGACACATTAGGAGAATCAGCAGGAGAAAAGTAAAACATAACCAAAAGGCAGACTTTAGTTTTCAAGATGCTTTTCAAGATACAGAATTACAGCCTTAACCCTTTATTGACCAAGTGACTATTTTTGGTTATTTCCACAGACATTACAAGACAGCAACGGTTACAGTTAAGACAGGGAGTGAGCAAACTCTGTAATGAGCAGTGAGTATAACAGATATTTTATATTTAATTACATGTTTGTACTGAAGAAGGAGAAGCAATATTGTTATTTTCAGTATAATGACAATAAAGGGTATTGTATTCTAAGGTACTGAAAGTACTGGTGCTAATGTAACTAATGATGATTATGTGTATGTTGGTACTATAGGTGCTGGATCAGCACTTATGTTGTTCTAATGTTCTAAAATACATGTTCCTTTCACATTACATGGGTTTTTCTTGTATTTTTTTTCAATACTTCTAGGATCATTTTTTCTTTTTTACCACTTTCATGTAAGGAACCAAATAAGGTAACTTCATTGAGTTTGATTTTTGAATAAAACAATGCAGAATTTTGGAAAATTTTACAAAACTAATTAGCCTGCCCCCCAACACACACACACACACACACACTGATCACCACCAAACATTTATCACTAATTCTTTGTGCCAGTATTAATATTTTCTGAAAATTTCAGCCAAATCCATCCATACATTTTTGAGTGATCTTGCACAGTGATCAGAGTTATCACACACTTGTGCCCCCCCCCCAAAAATATCTCCACTGATCACCACCACATTTTTATCAGTTGTTCCTTGTGCCAGTATCAACATTTTCTGAAAATGTTATTCACCTCCATCCATAACCTTTTTGAGTTATGTTGCACAGACACAACCAGCCAGATAAATACTAGTAAAACCAGACCTCTGCCATTCATTGACACAGTAATAAAGTCCTGTTAGATCCTTCGATGACACATTAAGGCAGTGGTTCCCAACTTTTTTAGGCTCATGATCCCATTTTAACAGGAGAAATTTCTGGTGACCCCAGGCATTCAAAACACACCCTTTAAAATAAATAAATAAATGAATAAATATTAATTAACATTTTTTATATAACATTATTATCCAGGTGTAGATTACTGCACAAAGTGAGAATTTTATTTTCCTTGGTCAGGATATGTGCAGTCTGTCCAGCTTGTATTTACTGTATATTATAATTTATTATAATATATTATATTATAATTAACACTGAACAAACAATAACTCAAACTATGAATCAGTAAAGAGCTGTAGCATCTGAAACTGAGCACCGTGAACATTTGACAGATAAACAGAACCACCGTGCTTCAGTTTCACACCCACTGTTTGTCATATACTTTATGGATGTGATTGTCTCTCAACTCATCATATATATTTCATTAGTAAGTTTGTTATTTAATTAGAATTTTAATTCCATCAATTACTAGACATTTCAGGCAAACCCACATGTGTTAATCCTAAAGGTTGAAAAACACTGCTATGGTTTAAAGTTTGACTTTCAGAGTATTTCTATGAGTGGCCTATAAAGGGTTAAATCTCCAGATGAGTCACTGACTGACATTTGCTTTTGATGCTCCACGTCACCCCCTAAGAAGTTTTTCTACACATCGTAAGCCTTTGTTTCCACCACACTGACAGACATCACAGGTGGCAATGGGGTAGGGGGTGGGGGGTGGGGTTTACGAGCACAGCTTATGCCGTATTGATGTGATACATCTTTATCTGTTGACTGATATGACTGCATGCCATCCCCTGACAGCATTAAATTAACCTCTGCGAGTGAGCACAGTGAAAAATCCACAGGCTTGAGGCTGGGATCTGCAATCAGCTTACAAGTCCATTAAATCTGCTCCACTGGGAGTATAGGGTGTTAAAGTGACTGTAGATCAGTGTCACAGTCTCATTCTCAGAGGGGTCACATCAAATAAGCCCTCAGTGCTTTTCACCAAGAAATTCTTTAAATTACTGTCTTTGTCATGTCGCACACTATTGTTACTGTAGAGGAGCAGAAAAAACACTGCAAACATGTTAATCTTACCAAGTGGACTTTTCTCATTTCTAGTCAAAATATCTCATCTCACTTAAAATAAGTCATAATCACCTAAAGAGTAACTTGCACGGTGTGGTGCAGTGGTTAGCACTCGTACCTCACAGCAACAAGGATCCTGGTTTGATTCCAACACCAGACCTTTCTTTGTGGAGTTCACATGTTCTCCCTGTGTCTGCGTGGGTTTTTCCAGGTAATTATAGTTCAGTTTATTTTACAAATCATTTTAAAACACAAATACAATTTACAATAAACAATAGACATGATCTTGTAAAAAAAAAAAAAGGATAGTCCCAGAAGCTTCTATGGCTTATAATCGGGGGTCCAAAAACACAAAAACAACAATACATCATGACAACAGCAATTCCTATTTCTAACCTATCACCTAATCTAACCATAACTCTAAGGTGATTTCATCAGCACAAAAAGTCTAGAGTTCGACACAAATATCAACACATCAGGCACAGGCACATGATAGAAAAAACAGCAAGATTAGCTTGATTTAGACATAATTTAGCAGCAATTTTTGTTTTAATCTTCTTTTAAAGATAGACAGTGATGAATTCCTGTCTGTGTCTGTGGTCCTTTAACGGTCACACTAAGACTTTTATTTTTATTTTCATTTTATTTTATTTTCCATCTCTTTCCCTTTATAAGCTGTTTTCCTCTTGTGTTGTACCCTGGTTCAATTCCCACACCAGACCTTTCTGTGTGGAGTTTGCATGTTCTCCCCGTATCTGCGTAGGTTTTCTCCAGGTACTCCAGTTTCCTCCCACCATCCAAACACATGCACTGATAGGTTAATTGGTTAATCTAAATTGTCCATAGGTGTGAATGTGAGAGTGATTGTTTGTCTATATATGTTCAGCCCTGAGATGAACTGGAGACTCATACAGGGTGTACCCCGCTTTCACCCATTGTAGCTGGATTAGGCTCCCAGTGACCCCCATGACCCTAGTGAGGATAAAGCGGGTTCAGATGATGATGAGACTTAAAAAAAATAAAATAAAAAATCAAACAAAAAAATCTGCCAATGGAACAAACAAAAATTACATTGAATTAAGATTAATTCAGATCTACAGTCTAAAGATAAGTTCTTGTATCTCACTGTAAAGGGTGATTATGTCTTATTTTCCTTGTGATGAGATATTTTGACTAGAAATGAGAAACATGCACTTGGTAAAATTTAGATGTTTGCAGTAAAAGCACTGAAAAATTAAGGAGCAGAAAAAAAAAAACCTAGAACTTGTATAGACAACAATATAAACACACATACTTACATTTGAACCCTTTATAATTATATAATTTTCAATAAGTTGTTATATATTAATGTGCAAAGTATACCACAGCTTTTAGTAGGTATTTATTTCCACTTCCATGTCCAGAATTGATGAGCAGTGTTATTTTATTTCTGTAAACAAGAGTATGAATAATGCAACTATAAAAGTGAGTTGCTGCTGCTGCCTGCTGTGCAGTTTTCAGCACCACAAAGGCAAGGAAAGAGCCTGTGATGCTGTTTATTTCAGTTATAATAGGATCACCCTTTATCACTGAGAGATCTTCTGTTCTTTTTTCTTTTTTTAGAAAGTCAAAAAGGAATATTACATCCTTAATAAAATCTCTGTTGGCTGAAATGAAAATCAAAAACCCTTTACGATTGCATTATTTTATTTAATTTTTATTTCCTGAAAGCATGAAGAGTAATAACAGATGCCTTTAGGAAGCCCTTAATGTAGTTTTTATTTACTTAATTCTTAGCAAGAATATAAATAAACTAGTATTAAATTAAATTAGCGATAAATCACCCAGAGGCATGAGTCATACATTATTAACAGTGCAAGCCACCGTCATGAAGACACAGATGAATGAAAATGAATTGCAAAAACATTGTACTGTCATAAAATTACAGTGTTTTCAAAGGAACTCATCTCTCGTTAAGAGTATCAGGTTCTCCTATAGTTCGCATCATCCTCCATGTTCAAGTGCTTCAGCTAATTCAACTACTTTATTCATCCACTCAAACTGAAAGCTGAAAACTCTGAGTCATAAAATGAAAATAGATTTGTTATTTTTGTTTTACTGTCTCGTCTCTACTCCGACTGACCCTCCTTCACCTCCATTCCCATGACCTTTGAGTACCACGTGTGTAAAAAAGAAAAGCTTAATGTGTCCATTATGGCCACCCACGTTAGCTTGAGGCCGATAGAAAGCCAGATTTGATTGCGATGTGCCGCGCTTGGCAGTGTGTCATGAATCACTCATTTCATTCACAGAGCCATCAACGGCTCCTGCTGCTGCTTAGAAGTCAATTGGCTGGAAACATGTGACACAAAGTTTGATTAACTCATTCACTGCCAGGTGAATGACATGAGAATATTGACTCAGAACATAGTCAATATTATATAATAGTATATGTCATGGGTGGGCAATTCATTTTCTTATGGGGCCACAGGAGAAATGTTGATAGTTATTAAGGACCGGATCAATTCACCCATAGGTCTGTTCAATATCTATTAAAAAAACAGTAAATGAAACAATACAATGAAAATGTACCATTTAATGAATATTCACAAAAACATTTGTGAAAATGTATAAAACCAGCTCTATATTAACTTTACATGAAAAACCCTAACTGCAGATTTTCCTTTTTTGACTTCAATAAAGAAATACTTAGAAGTCCATATTTTGTTAAAATCTCTGCATTCTTAATACATTTTTCTTTCATTTTTTGGTGTTAGCTGACCAAACCAATTTGGTACATAAGTCTTATGCTGAGTGTGAAAAAAATTAGCAGATCCTTCAAAAATAAAAGCTTGGTGACACACAGCAAATAAATCACTCATTCGAACACATATTGTTTTGAGAAGAAACATCTTTTACTTTATTGACCCCCAGAAAACCTGCCGGGACTACTTTCACTTTGACCAAAACCAGACCAGAACTGGGGTCACATGACATTGTCGGGGGTAAGTCACTGTGGGTGCACCAGAGTAAAGACACTGATTCTATACAAAATCATGTGAAAAATATTGAGCTATCTGTCATGACCTCCGCTCCGGTGACCTTTCCCCCAGTGCTCATCCACACTCACCTGGTCCCACACTGCGCAGCTGCAAGCCGTTCCTCATCTGTGGCTATAAAAGCAGTAAGGCTTGCAGTTGCCAGTGCGGGACCATTCAGTATTGTCACCTCCATAACCCGGACAACTTCTGCCATCTCCTCAATCACCATAACCTGGACATTCATCATCACCACGGACTCTGGCCATTTGCTCCCAAGTTTTGTCTGTCTTGTCTTTGTTTCAGAGTCTTGTTATTAAATTATTTTTCCCTTCAGTACTGTACAATGGAGTCCTCCTTCACCTCACCCCGATCCTGACACTATCCCTTTAAGTATTTTTACTTTACTTGCATCTACTAACATGCACTTTTTGATCTTAAAATATCTTTTCTGGCCCTAGGAATCGCCTCAGTCATCATGTAACTAGCTGCAACTGCTGCTTAATTCTCTTTTCTTGTTTTGTTTTTTTTTCTTTTTTTTTTTTTTAATTTTTTTTTCCTCAGTAGACATTTTTTCAGTATTGGTGACCCAGTTCTGTCCCTCATCTCACTGGTATGTTATAAACTGTTCAGCATGTCTACTTGACTCATGACGTTGGATGATGTATTCCTTATTCATCACTACTTTCTCTGTGTATACGAGGCACGTACGGGTGCCCCTGTGCTCGACAAAAAAAATATTCTGTCTTCCACTCTTCCTGAAATTGCCTGTGGCCGTTGCCAACCTTTCTCTTCATTTTGAGACAGCCATGACAGGAACGAGGTGATGGCAGATATTTTCCATCCACTCTGTGTCAATCCAGGAAATGTTTCAACTAAGTAATTAACGTTCATACTTCCTCGGGTACTTTGTGTAATAATTTGGTAATTTTGTCAAAAACAAACCAAAATAGATATTAAAAAGAATTATTCCACAAAACAAATGTAGTCATCACTGTTTGGACTGTCCATAAATAATCCCAATGAGTAAAAAAGAAACCCATTTACAAAAGGAATAAAATGAAACAATCCTTAGCCAGTCTTATTCCAATGTTTCCATATGTATACATGCTTAACTAATTATTCATAAGTGCCCTGACAAACTTTTTACTTTCAACCAGTGTTAAATTTTTTTCCCTCCCTAGTATATTTAGAAAAAAATTACTTTTTATAGAATTTCTTGAATTGCAAAATACTTGTACTTTTTAAATATATATATATTTTCCTCAAGTCCATTCCACAAAACCACTCCACAAATCGAAATGCACATACTTTTATGTTTAGTGCAGGCGTAATGCTGTTTAAACTTAAATTCCCCTCTTAAATAATAATCACTTTCTCTTTCTGTGAAGGTGATTATTATTTAAGAGGGGAATGCTAAATAAATAAGTGTGGCAAGGCTGAGTATAAAGGTCCATTTGAGAGCTATGCGTGGGTGAATGCCAGTGTCTGAATTAAATCCTTATTTTACTCCAAAGAGTTTTTACTAAAAGTTAGACCAGAAGTGGTAAAAGTACTCACATTCTGTACTGCAGTAGAACTACAGCTACTTGGTAAAAGTAGAAGTACTGATTCAACTCCTTTACTGAAGTAAAAAGTATAATTTCTCAATTGTAATAAAGTGCAAAAGTAAAATGGCATTTTATTCATTCATAAACTTTTTCATTCATTTATTTATTTATTGCCATGAATGCAATAATACTAATTTAACCATGAAAAATCTGAACAGTTTCCAAAAATATCCAAAATAAAGATCACAGTTACTCAGTTTTATGGATATGGACACAACATTTAGGAAAAATAGGAAGAAAAAGTCACAATTGAGATAAAAACTCATCATACGATTTTTTTTTAAAAAAGCATAATTTTAAGAGAAAAACTCAAAATTACTCACAATTACAAGGTAAAAAGTCAAAATTGTGAGATAATAGTCATATAACTATAATATATAAAGTCACAGTTTTTCTCCACTGATTTTCCCTCTGAAGTGACTTATTTCTCGTACTGTCCCATCTGTTTAGTTTGAAAAAGTAATGAGTCTATTTTGAGAATGTAAAGAGTATAATGTACAGATATTTATGTAGGGAGTAAAGTAAAAAGTTTCCTGAAAAATTAATATTCCAGTAAAGTACAGTTACCTAAAAAAAATCTACTTAAGTACAGTAACAAAGTTCTTTTACTGAGTTACTTCCACCACTGCGTTAAACAGTAACCACCCATAGTAACGTTAATATACGCTACTGTAAATCAGTATTTTACAGCTTTATTTCTATAAGTAAAACTGTACATGTCAAAAGTATGTGCACGTTGACAAATTAGGTGGAGAAACCTCAGGGTGTGTACTGTAGGTGTCACCATGTTGCTTGATGTGTTGTAAAACAGATCTATCTTCCCTTATCATTACAATCTCATTCTCATTGTATTCGCAGACACAATGGGCCCCTCCTCTTTTCCAGCGGTGTGTAACCTCAATGAGCTTGAGGATAATCCTAGTATTCTGCACACTCAGGGATAAACTCTGGTTAAATTTAACTTGCTAATCCAACAGAACCCAGAAGCGCACACACAAACACACATATGGCAAGAGCTCCAGTCTAGTATATCAATATATGAGCCTCTCTGTTCCTTCCATTCAACACTGGGAGGATTTTACACAGCGCTAATGTAGTGCTGTACTTAACGGTCTTAATGCAAACTGTTGCTTGTGCCAATATTGCAGCCAGGACATTAAGTCAGCCTATTAGCCTTTGCATATCAGTGCTTGAGCCTCCTTAAACATTCACTTCCCTGGATGTAATTACTTAAATAATTAAAGCCAGCATTTTATCAAATGCTCTCATCCTTTATATTCAAGTCTACACAAAAGTATTTAAATAGTGTGTCCTACAGCTCAGGGAAAGTTAAATTCAAGACTTTTTAAGACTTTTTTTTTTTAAATGCCGTTTGGAAATAAATTTAAGACCAAGCCGACAATGAAACAAAATTGAAAAGGGAAAAAAACCCCAGCAGATTAATTACCTGGGAGCAGTTTTACCAACTGTTTATCTTAAATAGAACGTGATATTTTGGTCCAGTTTCTGCTACATTCATGAACCATTTGAAGCTTAACTTTAAAGTTTTGGATATATAACACGCACACGCACACACACACACACACACACCATATAAACACAAGTATACTAAGTATAGTTAAAGGAATACTACACCCACAGAATGATGTGCCATCATTTTCTACTCACCCTATATTGACAGCCTAAATGTTACCAAATACTTTTTATTTCAAACTAATTTGTAAGACTTTTGAAAATTAGATTTAAGACATGTTAATGCCAATTGAGGCGTTATTTTTAGAACAATTATTTCAATGCCTTTTAAGACTTTTCAAGGATTTGCGGGATCCCTGTATAACAAATAGTCATAGGACTGTTTGAAATTGAAATTCCATGGACAATGTTGCAGCTATAAAGAAAATCTAGCCTCCTGTGGCTGCCAAATTTGTTCCTTTAGTGCATTATGCTACCAGCTGGGCCATATGGATTTATTAACCCTTTAAACATCCAAAAGTCCACATATAGGCTGGAAGTAGTCGCTAAAAAATGTGAAGCAAACCACCTAAACCTTTCCCGAATGTCACATGACCTAATGTAGTTTGACAACAGAGATTCTCACACATCAGAAGATATTTGCCATTTTCAGATAAAATATATTAGAATGTATCACCCTATAAATACAATACTGCTTAATCCATAAATACCCAGTGCTGCTTTTATTACTATTCCCTTACATTTTCCTATCTAACCTTTTGTAAGTGATTTATCACCATTCATTTATAATAATATCCTCTGTATTTTGCTCTTCTTTTTTTTTAATCAGTGTAAATAAGATAGTTTTCTGTATTTAATTTACTCCATCTCTTCTCACATTTTCTGGACCCACTTCATCCTCATTAGGGTCACAGGGGTCACATGGAGCCTATCCCAACTACAACGAGCGAAGGCAGCGAAGACAAGTTGGCAGTTCATTGCAGGGATGACATATAGAGACAAACAATCACTCTCACATTCACATCTATGGGCAATTTAGATTAACCAATTAATGCATGTGTTTGGATGGTGGGAGGAAACTGGAGTACCACTGAGAGAACATGCAAACTCCATAAAGAAAGGTCCCACTGTTATTTAATTGACCAATCATTTAAATGTTCATTAAAGCTCAAATTAAAATTGAGGGTTATTATATCAGTAACACACAAAACCGAAGAAAATGTGACTTTTAGTGTAAAATATATAATTAACTTAACATAAAACAAGTATCTCCATCCAGTGTCATTTATTAAACTGCATCAGTTTTACTGGTGACTCAATGTTGTAGAACATGACAGTGTTTCTATGGAGCCTCTGAATATTCCAATGGGTCATATCTGATGACCATGAAAAGATCAATTATTTACATGTATTGATAGGATTTGTGGATCAGCAGATATTAAAAGGTCTGTATAACCCACAGGTGTCAAACTCCAGTCCTCGAGGGCCGGTGTCCTGCATGTTGTAGATATTTCCCTCTTCCATGTGATTCAGTTTAATAATCAGCTCCTCATCAGACTGATAATGATGCAATGGCCTCCAGGTGTAATGGAAGAGGGAAACATCTAAAACATGCAGGACCCTGGCCCTCAAGGACCACAGTTTGACACCCTTGGCATAACCAGTTGCCAGTGGATGTTCGTTGTATGCCCCCTAATCAAATGTCATTATTCGGCTTCCTTCACCTACCTGTACAATCTCCAGCATTTCCTCACGGCTGATGTAACCATTGCCATCCAGGTCATACATGCTGAAGGCCCACTTCAGTTTCTGCTCCAGTTTCCCCCGTGATGTCACACTCAAAGCGATAATGAACTCCCTGAAGTCTATTGTCCCATCGCCGTTGGTGTCAAAAGTTCGGAAGACATGCTCAGCGAACTTGGAGGCATCACCGTAAGGGAAGAAATTGGCATAGATCTTCTTAAACTCTTCAACATTCAGGGTTCCACTGGGGCAATCCTTCAAAAACCCCTGAAGCACAGAAAAGAGACAGTCAGTATGACACAAGACAATAATATGTACTTTAACAATACCTCTTCTTATTATAATATATTATATCTCCACATATTGAACTTTACTTTTATAAGTGACCCAAATAAAACCTTTTCATTCAAAGCTGGAACAATCCGCAATTAAAAGCCTACTCAAAACCCTCGGTCAGACAAAAGAAGTACTTTCTCTAAAGCAGCTAATTCTTGGGTATTTTAAAGCTGTTCTGTCTACGTTTCAATGAGTCACCTTTAAGAAAGCAGCACAGTGAAACAGATGAGGTAAAAGTCATGCTGGTCCAAGTTTTTGTTCAAAAGAAATAGAGCTCTTATTCTTTCATAGAGACTATTATAAGACCGCGGCAGTACAGTACAGTACGTCTTTATGCTAATTTGAGGGCAGACATGTTTGACATCATATGAAACTGTAGTTGCAAAAGAGTCATCACGACCCTGCTACTTCATCGCTAGAGTCTGACATTTTCAATCACAGTTTGATGGGAGATTTATTGATTTGAATTACATATTTATTGTGAATTAAACTCAAAAAAAAGAAAAGAACAAACTTAAAACCCATTTGTTTCTCCAGGCATTATAACAGCAGTAGATTAAGGGTTGTTTTTTTGTCTATTATGTTTGATTAGAATGTATTTATACCTTTTGGGATTGTAATTTTATTGTTTTTTGTGAAGCACTTTATGACTTCTCTTGTCAGTAAAAGCTGCTGTATATATAAACTTTGACTTGTTTGCCAAAAATACCAGCAGGGTAACTCTGAAGCCACATGCCGCACCTTGACAATCAATATATATATAATTTATTGGGCATCTGTAGCATCTAGGTCTTAATCTTCTGGCTTGACCAATATCAAAATGAGAGGCGGAGTTAGTGCGGTTTTAGTCAGAGGTCATGGACGTTACAGTTCAACACATACAGCGATTATACAGGACAGCTGTTCCATAGGTCTAATCCATGCCAAAGCCACCCAGCTGTTATAGAAACACACATCCAGCACATATCCTCTCACTGTGGCACTTTATCAAATCTAATCCAGACTCCTCTATGGATAATCAAACGGTGAGTGGATGGTTGACTGCCGTGGAAAGAGATGAGCTGGGATTCTGTCAGTATTACTAATTAGACAAGATAAGACACTGACAAAGTTCACAAATACTCTTTGACACCGATGCTCTCTGAGGGTTGCCCAGGTCATTACCGAATGAATCAGCGCACGATTTTCAGGTGGAGAGCAGGATGTGAGGCTGAGTGAATTTTCCGCTGCGAAAATGCCTATGTTTTGTGTAGTTTACGGCTCTGCTAATCGTTCTGAGAGAAGGACATTTTTTTGGGGGGGGTACCAGACGTTACCATTCACAAAGGTCAGAAATGGTAAAAGCTCACAGAAAAACACCGTAAAAAGTAGTTTTTAAATCTGTGTTTGTGGTCGGGGTGAGAAGAGTCTGCTAATGCTAATGCTAATGCCTGTGTCTGCAGCGACTACTTCATCAGAGGTATGTTCCAAACTAACTTTTTTTTGTGTGTTTATGCTATATATCATTAGGTTGTGGTTAAATGCTTATTCACACTGTTGTAATGTCATGTCTTGCTCCCTGAACCACTCTTTCATTATTTGAAATAGACTGCAAACCTCCACCAAGGCAGACCTCCCCCTTCGAATGAAGAAAGGTCCGCTAAGGAGGTATTACATTTGAGTCTGTTTGTCTGGATGACTTGAGTTTAATACCTCCTTGGCAGAGGCAATAAACTTGATGATTCCTGTTATTGTACATTGTTCCTGTTCTCTATTAAACTGACGCTTGTTTAAGAAATGAGAAGATGGAAAGGGTTAAAAAAAAATGTGCTGCAACTGAAACATATTAATCACACATTCATTCATCCAATGAAAGATCCTAATCTATTTGTTTAGTTAGATTCAAGTGAGGGCTTTCATTTTGGCCAGATTGTAGCTGTTGTAGGCAATGACCTAATGATGTGGGTCTATTGAAGTTGTCTCATTTTTCGAAAATCATCGTTATTTTTCAGAAAGTCCAACCAGTCCAAAAGTGGTACTTGCCTAAACCTTGAAATGACACTGTCTTCACGTGTGATGTAAATGGAGTAAAACCAAGAACAAAACCAAATGTATGCACCTAATTTTCCACATTCCATTTGATACTTAGACCATTGGAAGTGCTGACACTTTCTAGTAACTTCTGAGAACAATTAGTCCTTTGTTTGTTACAGCAAAGTCTTCATCCATGTTGACAAGTCTGGCATAGTCTTGCTTGTTGATGGCACAAGTGTTTAATTACTGCTGAGAGGTGTAAATTTCTACATGCAGTGCACAGGAGGATGTTTTTCTCCATAAATTTATAAGCTGACAATTAATATAGTTTACTGTCATATAAATGTAGTAGCACGATAAGCACAGTATTTCTCTGCGACTTGTAAATAAAATGGAGCATCCAAAGTACAATAAATTATATCAGGAATATGTTGGTGAAATGTCTAGTGGTAGAACATGATATGATCGAGGGTTACTACATACTTTATACCACTCCTGGAGTTCATGGTCAGAGAACTCCGTATTCTCCCGGAGGTCCTGGAGCATCTCTGGCCGCAGCTTGCTGTTCTGTTTCCCCATGGCAACCGAACAGGAGTCTGGGTTTCCTTGACAACAACAGTGACTATAGCACCAGCCAGGCTGTTTTTCACACCTGTCAATCAGAGATAAGGAAACAGGAGGTCAGCAATAATTAAGCACAGAGGAACCGACATGGAGAAGAAGGTTGGTCAAATAGCAAATAGAATGTCACTGAAGTCCTCCAATAAAATCAGACATTTAAAGAAAAAGACGGGCATGGTGTACGGTACGTGTGTTATACTGCTGATAATGAAGACAGGAAAAAAAAACATCATCCAAGACATATTGAATCATCACACAAACAATAGAAACATAAAGTAGCTCTGACAGTGACAAATTGACAGGCATGACTTTGACAACTCATGCAAAGCCTTTTCTAATAAAATCAAAGTGAGCCTTGTGACGGCATTGCATCCCAATCCTCTTGACACGCTACGTTATGCAATTCAGCAAGTCTTTAAACTGCTACATCACATTTGTTAAACAGTAAATAATCCCAAATACACCCTTGTGACGTCAAGTTGTAGCCCACTGATCACATTTATGGGTTTATCTGGCCAGCTGTGTGTTTGTGTGTCAAATCAGATGTGTGTGAGGGTGTCCAGATCACATAATCTTCATCTTCTTCTCAATTCAATTCATGCTGCCTGACCAAACAAGATTTTAGAGATGTGACTATGAAAGTAAATGCCTCATTTTGTGTGTGTGTGTATACATATATATATATATATATATATATATATATATATATATATATATATATATATATATATGTGTGTATATATATATATATATATATATATATATATGTGTGTATATATATATATATATATATATATATATATATATATATATATATATATATATGTATATATATATATATATATATATGTGTGTATATATATATATATATATATATATATATATATGTATATGTATATATATGTATATATATGTATATATATATATATGTATATATATATATATATATATATATATATATATATATATATATATATATATATATATATATATATATATAATTTTAAGGGACATAAATAAAAAAAACAACAAAAAAAGCCTAAATGGCCTGCAAAAAGTAAAATCTGATGGGATGATGTCATGTTCTTATCTCAAATAACACCTAGTCCCCATACAGTAAATAGTTATTAAAGCTGAGCAACATATTTAATGAATATTATTATTTCGGACATGTCATTGTGTTCGAAATAAAGCATTCAAATCAAAAACACAATTACCACAACTGTTACATCATTCATTGAAAACCGTCTATGTATTTGACTGATGCCTGTTCGGTATAAAGTGATGAATGGTTTAGCTTTTCCCACATTAGCAGAATTTATAACACTGCACTGTGAAAATGGAAGGATGACGAGGATGTCAGACAGGAATGAATCGTACAAAATGATGGAATTCTGTATCAAATGGAATAAGGAAAAGCAGCAGTTTGATTTAAAATTAAAATGAAATCATGGCTAAAATCAAATGCAAGCATGTACTTGTTTGTACTTGTCACCCAGAAATGTGAATGCATCTTTAGATACCCTCAGTTTCAAGTGTCAAATAATTAAATAATGCATTTGACAAACCGTATTACATAAATTGCCAATTGACGCGGCATTTAATTACAGCTTTTATTAGTACACATTGTTTCAATACTGATGTAAACTTTATGCTAAGTGTTATATGTAATCTGCCCTGGTAGGCGGCTAATTGGCTGATGCTCAGCCATTGGACAGTCACTGCTGTGTGTGTGTGTGTGTGTTCACAGTAATATAAATTACAGTATCACTGAGGCTTGAACACCTTTGTTAGGATTTGGCTCGCCTCTCTAACCTCCAGTCGTTGCAGTTTGTGGTAAAACCAAAACCTCAGCGTATGTGTGAAGGAAAGTGAGGGTCAACACAAGCTTGTTAATATCTATATAAACTTGACTTGGTGGACAGTGTAGGTGTTGCAGGTCTTTATCACTGCCTGACTGTGAGGCTCTGCACAGAAACAGAACCCACATGCTTGATTGTCTCTTTATTCTACTAATAAAATTATACCCATATTAAGTCTCCCATCCTGAAGGCATTAGACTAAATGCTTGTACACAGACAGCAATATTTGCAGCCAATTCCCAGACTACTGAAGGGATAATTGTAGTCATAAATTCTGATTTCCTTCCCTCTAATTGTGGCTGATGAATAGTGCAAACTGTGGGTTAGGATTCATTACAATGACCCTTTGTAACTTGGCATTAAAGTGTTGCATATATGTGTTGAAATAATTTGCTAAACTGCATTTCTACTTGTTCAAATACTCCAATTACTTTTGTCTCAGCCAAAAAAAAAACAAAAAACATTGTTTGTGTTGCTTTCTTTGGTACATAATTCTCTTTTTTATGACTGACAGTAAACATGCCACCAAATGTCTGTTTTTTTTTTTTTTTCCCCCAGCACAGCTCAGCCCAGCTTAACCGAGTGCAATCTAAGAATAAAGCCAGACGCAAATTAATTTCTCCTTGAGGAGTAATTGAGAGGCGTCTGCTGTGTAGAAAGCTATATGTGAAATGACTGTGTCTCACTGTTAAACCTGTAATTTGTGTGTGCAAAGACAGAAAATGGATTGCTGTGCCACAAATGACTGTTTATAAAACACACACCTGGTATATATGCATTGATGCATGGTTTTTTAATACCTGTAGACATTAATAATAGCCTCCCATGCTGTCCAATTGTCATTTGAAGAACAGATCCAGAAAACAGCCTGTGCCTTTGTATCAGTTATGTCTGTGTGTGGCTTGGTGGAGAAGATGAGATTTAATTGGGAGTGGAAAATATTCTCTACAGCCTCATTATAGCAACTAATGCTTCCTGATGACACACATGCATACAAAGGGAGCCTTCACCTTAATTGGCTTCTCCCAAAAGCGAGTAAAGTAAAAAGAAAGTATTATAATGAGCATTTCATCTGTGAACAAATCATGCTGTATTTATGGGCCTATTGTTGCATTCATAGTCATTTTAAAACTTGCTCTTGCTGAATGCTATTGAATCCATCATTAGGGCTGAGGTAATAAGCAAAAACAACACTGACACAACACATATTTTGAGTGTGTTACATTTCTGAACAAATTCAGAGGTGTCTGGTCATATAGAAACACAAAAATATATAACATTTAAAAATAATTTCTAATGGATTTTAAGCATATTTTGCACATTTTATATATGTCCCAGCGAATCTGAGGTAGCATTAGCAACTGCGATACAAATTGCGCCGCAGTAGCTGCTGCACAAACTGGAAAAAAATGCTGGTTCAAACTGGTTCATGTGTTCTCTGTGGAACTAAAGGCTCAGTTTTTTTCCCCTGCACATTTTCAGATCAAGCAACGACACGAAACCTAGCTGGATGCTACTTGGGTAAAGGTAAACACACACAGCGAGGGGGGGGGGATTCCTTCACGCATTCTGAACCAATCAGAGACGCCTCATCACTGTGTCATGAACATGTATGAGGAAGTACCGTACCAACTCTGTTGTTCGACCTCAAGTCATTTTTCTACCGTGCAAAAACAGCTTCAAACAAAGCAATCCAGACATTTTTTTTTAAATAGAACCAACACAATAACAAATGGAGAACACAGTAATATTAATGAAATAACCATGGAATGACACCTTTAATAGTTTTGCACCACTAATCCTACCAGTGAACCGACATAAGTGCAGTTTTTCATGTTATCACTGAGATATGGATGCTTTGGATTATCAGAGGCTGTAGAAACTGCTTTTTTATACAACATTAAGGCATCAATAAAATACCATTAGTTTGACAAAATTACAGTGGTTGTACTGTAGACACTTGGTTAATATGATTGATTAATATACCTTGCTGAAATGGTCACTTTTAACTGTCATTAACGGTCATCATTAACATTTATTAACTGTCATCTCTCTGCACTCTGTGACCTTTCCCCTTATTCTATTCACCTGGTTCTCATTTAGTTCTTGCACATCTGTCCTGGTCACTTCACTGTATTTAAGTTGTGTTCTTTCCTGCTTTCCTTGTCAGTTTGTCACTTTACCATAGCTGCGTTCACCCTTTAGCGGCTAACCATGCTCTCAGTCAACCAGGCCTGCTGGGTCAGAGCTCTAGTGAAGACTGATTGTTTATTGGATTATTGATGATTTTGGAAAAGCTTTGCTGTTACTTGTGAGTTTTTGTTTTACGTCTTCCTTTCTGTGTTGAGCTCATAATAAAGGGTATTTTTCACGTCACCTTTTGAGTCTGCATTTGGGTCCAATACACCATACCGCCTGACAATAAAAGAATTTACTCTGAGCTTTTATGAACTTCTACTGTGATGTAAATGAAGGGAACTAACTGATTTTCACAGAAAAATATTCAATGTTGAGAGTTATAATATAATAAATGGTGAGTTGTCATGTATGAGAGGATGAATGGGGGGAAAAAAAGTAATTTAGAAGTTAGCACAAAAAGAGTTGTAGAATTAAAAACAGTTCAATAGACCACAGTCTAAACATACATTTACATACATACATTTCAAACATACAGTTAAATATCCTAAAACATGATTTATATAATTTGTTAGATATTTCCTACTGTGTCTACAAAGAACCAAAGCCTCATTTTAAAGTGAAGATAATACAAAAGTATATACAAGTCTAATCACTGGTATCTAAAAGTGTAAAAGGTTGAAAAAATATAGTCTCAAGTTGAGTCCCACTATAAAAATGTCAGCTTCTCTTTGGAAATACTAAGTATATATTTCCAGGAGGTAATTGTGGTCTCATTTTCTTTGTTTAGGTACTCTCATTAGTGCACTGGTGGTTATTTTGTAAATTCTTGCTCCATTAATATGATTTTCGGCTGTGTGCTGTGTGGGTGTTAATAAAGCGTTGTGTTTAATTAGGATGACTGGCCCGTCTGCTGAGTATCTGTTAATTAAGTAAAACATTCTTTGACTCATAGATACGTGTACTTTAATTATGGTTAATAAGTTACACTGACATATCCTTAAATTATTTTATTCTTGAACGTTACCAAGACTTTTGTTGTCGTACCATTTGGGGAGGTGTTACTGCACAAATGAATGCCAGCCCATCTAAAAGTCAAGTCAGTCAGTCATTGTAGTCCCCTTGGGCATTGTGAGTAAACACAACTCCAAGATTTTTTACCTTCGCTAAGGAGGTTATGTTTTTGTTTGTCTGTTTGTTAGTTAGCAAGATAACTCAAAAGCCTATGGACGGATTTTGATGAAATTTTCAGGGTAAGTTGGTAATAGGGAGATCTAAAAATGATTACATTTTGGTTGTAAATCTGTGTGTGTGTATGTGTGTGGGGGGGTCTACCTTGGCAGAGTCCTGCACGGGTTCGGGTACCCGTGGGTGACCCGTGGGTGAACCGAACCGAAATTTTCACGAAACGGGTGAAAAATGTTGTGCTGTGTCGGATACGGGTTCGGTTTGGTTCGGACATAGGTGATCGCGGGTCTAATTTGCGGTTCATAGGCTAAAAGGCACAACAACATTTTTATTTGGCTCTGCCTTGGATATGTCACTGTTCAGTATATTCGTGGCAATAAATGTTTGTATTTAAGTTTGGCTATCTGACATTTTCTTTTGGGTTTGGGTCGGATATGGGGTTCATTTATAGCGGGTGGGTTCGGGTGCTGATTTTTTAATTTTTTTTCATCGAAAAACGGGTCGGACACAAGTTTAAACATGACGAGTACGGGCGGTTGCGGTATGTCAAAATCAGAACCGTGCAGGACTCTGTACCTTGGCAGAGGTCTGCATTCTTAGAGTGCTTTTCTAGTTAGTTATGTTTTTGCTGCCATTTATGTGTTTATTTGTTTGTGGTTTTATTTGTTAGTTGCAAAATAACTCAAAAATACACTAAAACAAAAACAAAGAATTAGAGTTGCTATCATTTATAGGTTATTATGCTAATATTTTACTGGTCGGACCCTCCACGATTTCCTGATGTTGCGATTTGCAACTTCAACACAAATTCAGCCAATCCCTGTGAATTCAGCATGATGTTGCCGTTTTAACCAATCACAGCGACTTTTCCGCAAAATGTGACCAATCATTTGCGACGTCTTGAGCTGCTCCTTCTGCCTTTTCCTGTTTATTTTACAGTATGAAGCAACATGGGTGCGGCCAGCAGTTCACATTTGATGACTAAAATTATGCAGTAGTACCAACAGGTGCATTTAGAAGAGTACTTTTTTTGCTGCATTTTTGTCATCCAGGTAATATTTTATTTGTCATATATGAAAAGTTGTCTTAATATTTAGTGTCTTTGTTGTATTTTTGTCAGAAACTGCCTCTACTACACAGTACACAGTACTAGTAATAATATTTTTTGTGACTGGCTGTGACATTTATATTATGTTTTATAACTCCCTGCAGTGTTGTGAGGTCATATGAACTTTAACCTTTGAGTCAACAGGTGCATTTGTAAAGAAATATATATTTTGTTGCATTTTTGTAATCCTCATAATCATTTATTTTCCATCTCAGTAAGGTAGTTTTTAGGACCATATCACAATCACTTTGAATTAATTTTGCAGTAACTACATATTTAAAACATTACTTAAGTTTAATTACGACAAGAAAAAAATCACAACTATTTATTGCAACTTTCACTTCCTCCTGCAACAAAAGCCTAAAAAGCGCCCCAACTTTTATCACAATTTTTGGAAAATTTTTGGAAGGACTGACTGGTCTGGAACACTGGAGATCAAATCAGGCTAAATGTGAGTTTGAGACCCCTGTTGTATGGTAAACAACCAAACCTAGATAAAGAGAAAGTTACATGTCGTTTGGGAAACTTCATATTGGCTAAAGATGTCCACGAGGCAGACTATGGTGAATATATGATACCGATCCTTTTGTTAATAAATCATGTTAGAAAATGAAGACGGTGTCAGCGAAACCTTCTTCACCATCCTCTCATCACCCCTCATCTGGAGAGACACTACACAGACAAACAGACTGACAAATGCGGGTGAAAATATAGCCTCCGCTGTTCCTTGGCAGAAGTAATGACAGCAGTGTAGCATTATTAAACGAGACATTGTTATTCTTTAGTTTTAACTCCAGCAAAGTTGGCTGTAAACCAATAACTGCTGAAGTGAACTTGGATTTTACTTCTCCGACCTTACACAATGCTTATAGAAAATGAGTAGCGTGTGTGTTTACAGAGATGTTTTAGGCTTCCAGTGTGGCTGTCAGAGTAGGTGTTACATCATTTGTGAGCCCTCGGTTTGACAAAGCCTTCTGAGACCAAATCACCAAAAGCGACAGGGTGTAAACTGACAGGCAAGCTGCCAGTGGTCTCCACAGGAAAAACAAAAAACAAATCCTCTTTTAACACGACGACCTTTTCACTGAACTCACCACTCTCATCCTCCTCTTCCCCCCAATATTTATTTCCTCGCCCCAGCTGTGACCCGTGAAAGCTCGCTGCATGCCGCTCTGTTGGTCTGAGAATCACAGAATAGTAAACATGGCAACTTTCTGTCCTCACACTGTCAACACAGTTTGTAAACCCCCCCCACCCCCGACTCCCCAAAACCTAAGCTCTATAGTTTCAATCCCTTTGTACTGTCCCTTTATCGTTCATCCATCCGTCCTGGAGATAAAACATTAATCCATCTTTCCAGTCTATGTGCCCAGTGCTTGTTTCCAGCCCAGTTGTAAGTTGAAGTGCACACACACACACACACACTTACTCGTTTACATGTCTCATGGGGACCAAGTTTGTAATCAAGTTGCCATATATATATATATATATATATATATATGTATATGTATTTAGAGAGAGAGAGTTAATAATTAAAACTAAATAATGAAAAAAATTATTTTAAAAGATACATACAAAAAATATATACGTAGTGTTTTAAATGTAAACACATCTTCAAACCTTTTCAAAAATACATGTTTTTGCTTTGCACCTCATTCTTCCCTCATGCTTTACAGGACTTCCAATGAATAAATACAAAATAATAATTTAAAAATAAAATAAAAATGAAAAAATACATACATACACTTTTATATTAAGAAAACACATCTGCAAACCTGTTGCCCTCATACTTTATGAGTATCATGTATTTATAGGTCCACATAATTTCTATTTTACTAGTGGGGACCTTTACTGATATTTCATTCTTGTGGGGACCTGAATTTTAGTCCTCACAGTGTCAGAAGTCTCCATAATGTAGCTGCGTAAACATATCAATGTCCCCATAAAGATAGAAATACAAACACACACACACACACTATCTCCCTCTCTCTCTCTCTCTCTCTCTCTCTCTCTCTCTCTTTGGCCCTGGAACATCTGTTACAGAGCGAGTAAGCGGGTTGATGTCTTCAGTAAAGATGGAAAACCCGGAAAGTCAGGATCAAAGACAAAAGTGTGAGAGTCAAGGTGAGGCAGAAAATGATATCCAAGGACAAGAAATGCTGCAGCAAGTGACACAAAGTCTTTCAGGGAAGGTCAGTCTGTTGGAAATGTTCAAAAATGGATCAAATGGACTAAGATGCTGTTTTGATAAAACCAAAATGTGATTATAATCGCCGAGACAGGAAGGGAGAATCAGCTAAAACCTACTGGAATTGTATACCTCTGGACAGTTCAGTTCCTTTTATGGATGCCAGCACTATGGCTCTATATGCTGACTAAATATATTCAAAATACCTCACCTTCCAAATCAGTGTGGACAACTTAAGACAAATGAGAACGGTGCTTCAAGTTGAGAAAAGAAGGGAAAAACACCACAAGGGTGAATTACATTGAAGGTGTAATTCCGCTGAAAACCATTTTTCCACACTCCTTTTGGAATCTAATGGGTCACCTCGAGTTACCAACACATGCTGCCTTTGAGAGTCAGTTGTCACCTCCCCTGGCTGCTTCACAGAATATAACAAGAGGTCCATCTGACGTCAGATGGACTTTAGCATCACCCACGTGGGGTTAAGCCCGTCCCCCATTGCAGAGAATCTGAAGTAGCATTAGCATTAGCATCTACGAGAGAAGACGGTGCCACAGTAGCTGCTGCACAAACTGGTTCATGTGCTCTCTGTGGAAATAAAGCCTTGTTTTTTCACTGCACATTTTCAGAACAAGCAACGGCACGAAACCTAGCTTCATGCGTTTTGAGCCAATCAGAGACGCCTCGTCACCGCGTCATGAACATTGTATGAGGAAGTAAAGTACAAACTCTGTTGTTCGACCTCAAGTCATTTTTCTACCGTGCAAAAACAGCTGGAAACAAAGCAATCCGGATATTTTTTAAAAATAGAACCAACACACAATGTATTCAATAACAATGGAGAACACAGTAATATTAATGAAATAACCATGGAATGACTCCTTTAATAGTTTTGTACCACTAATCCTACCAGTGAACTGAGATAAGTGAGGTAAAATGCAGTTTTTCATCTTATCACTGAGATATAGATGATTTGGATGATCAGAGGCTCCATAGCAAACATGGAAGAGAGAGACCCCCCAAAAAAGGTCAGAGGCTGATCCACCCTTTTATCTACCATTGACTGACTTCCACAGCTAAGTCAAAGGAGTAACATAGGTGAGACAGTCTGGAGTCTTTACACTGTGGACCTGTATTCCGGAATCAAATTGGCAGTGACACAGCACAGTGTACAGACTGGTTTCACATTTGCAAACAATGCGCCTGTACACGTCAACATGAGGCAGAAAGTTATGCCCCTTCATAGAAAACAACACCAGAAAGCCCATATTTAAAGGAGTCATTCTATCGTTATTTCTTTAATATTGCTGTGTTCTGCATTGGTACTGAATGCATTGTGCGTTGTGAAAGAAATCTCAAAGTTCATTTAATGTTTAATGAATGCTCCTAAGATGAATTGACGAGCTCTAATACAATTGGTTTAAGATTAATAATTTATTTACAGTTCACATGTAAGGTACACAATGATCAGCGCTGGTCACAAGCACATCCATCATCATCTATTTGTCAACAAAATCTGTGATACTATCTTCAATCCACCAACAACACCTATCATCAAAAACACAGGCTTCTTTCTGCCCATGCCATGCACACTTGTTACCATGAAATCCATCTATAGTGTAACTGCATCAAAAATGGCTCCAACATAGCAGTGTTGCTAATCTCTTCAGAGTTTGCCTGTCTTTTACTGTTCCACAAATGTCAGCATGGATAGAGTCCTCTGTGACAACAGCTTGTGGATCTCAGCGTCTCCCCAGTTCAACATCTTTCTGGTCCTGTTGATATGTCTGTTTACTGTACACAGATTTGGAAATCCCTCCTGGCTCGGGGGTCACACATATAATACGTCATCAAAACATCACACCTTGGTAGCAGAACAAGCTGTGTTTATGTTCCTTTTACATTGCACTCCAGAAACAGGATTTTCCCTTTATCACACCTCTGTTACTACCTCCAGAGGCGTTATAGAGCTATGACAGAGGTGGGACCAAATGATCAATCATTTCAACTACAGAAATGTCATTCCGGAATGAAGGTAAAATATTGCCACAACAGAAGTACTGTCTAAAAGGGGCTTTAGGTTGATGTGCATCTCTCTTTAAAATTTTAATGCTCATATATGCATTGCTTGGACTGACTTTTCTCTGATAGTGTCCAGGGAGTGGGAACTATAACCACTGTATTCATCATACCTCAATACCAAAGGGTGAACAACTCAGCAAAAAAAAAAAAAAAAACATGTATCCTGTGAACACATCCATGGATTGATATATGAAATGAAACTTGCATTAAATCAAATTTGCTTAAACATACTCAGACCATATCCCATGTCCATATGGATTTTATTTTACTACAATAAGACATATTGCTGTACCCAGAGCCTATAGGACAGGGGTGTCCAAATCCAGTCCTGGAGGAGCAGTATCCTGCATGTTTTAGATATTTCCCTCTTGCATCACACCTAGAAGCCATTACATCATCTGATCTCTATGATGACCTGATCATTCATTGAACCAGGTGTGGTGACTGAGGGACATATCTAAAACAGGCAGGATACTAGCCCTCGAGGCCTGGTTTTGGACACCCCTGCTATAGGAAGAATACAACTGGAGGTGTTTAACTGTACTGCTTTTTTTAAACATAGGTGTTAAAAAAAAGTGGCAGAAAACCAAAGAATTCCCATTTACTTCTGCAGAGATGCACTGAAACCTGACCTGCCTGCTTTCTTTTCTACCTCCTAGAAATGTGAGGCAACTATGACTATTAGGAGTAGGACTAAGGGTGCAATCAGAACTACTTCATTTGGTCTGTTTAAATCAGGCATGTCCAAACTATTCCACAAAGGGATGGTGTTGCTGCAGGTTATTGTTCCGACCAACCAAGAGTTCACAGTTTGACCAATCGACTTTAAAAATGGAGATCAGTTGATTAATTGAGTCCAGTCTGGTGTGCTGCTGCTTTGGTGGAACAAAAACCTACAGCCACACCAACCCTTTGTGGAATAGTTTGGACATACCTGGTTACTTCCGCGAAGAAGGTTATGTTTTACCTCGCGTTTGTTTGTCTGTCTGTCTGTTTGTCAGCGAGATAACTCAAAATAAACCTTGGCAGACTTGTACTGCTTTGCAGAGGTCTGTGCTCTTGGAGTGCTCTAGTTTACAATGGACCAGAGTTATTACCTCCGCCAAGGAGGTTATGTTTGTCTGTGTTCAAGATAACTCGAAATCTTATGGATGGATTTTGATGAAATTTTCAGGAAATGTGAACAGGAAGAATTCATTTCACTTTGGGGGTGATCGGGGTGGGGGTTGGGTGTCTACCTTGGCGGAGGTCTGTGCTCTCAGAGTGCTTTTCTAGTTTCCCACTGAAAATCTACTGTTTTCTAGGGGTGCATATAAATGTGTGAACTGATTCAAATCAAAGAAGTAGACTCTGGAGCAGTTCACTTCTGGTGTGAATGTAACCAATTTTCCACTGCAACAAACCAAGGACCATGCACCTTTTTATGCTTGACAAGCCACTGTAACCGCTGGAAGTAGCCGAGCCACATGGGTATTGGAGCTAATAGCAGCAGCTATGAGCCGTAAACAGATGTGGAGCAATGAGGAGTTTGAACGTCTCATTAACGTTTGGCCAGATGCCTATATCAACAGACTAGCTTTGAATGAGCTATTATTTTCTGTAAAAATAAAATGCATATTCTGAAAATTATAACTGCATGTAGGACCTCCATGTTTGTTTTCAGCAACACTCACCATCTCTGATTCATCCCGCCCTCAACAGTTCCGCCCATTGCTAACAAACTTCCTCACATGCATGCTTTTGTTCACAAATTTTGGTCCATTCGCAAAAAGTGCATTGACAATGTGATCGGACCCAAATGAAAATAATTAAGTCTGCATTCGATATAAATCAAATAAGCAGACATAAAGGACTTTCCAAGTGCGAATACACTGTAACATACTGTAACATTACCCAGGATAGCAACAGTATCACAGCACAATTATTGTACAATAATACATAGGAATGACTGTAAATTAAGTAGAAGAAATAAGAAATCAGGAATCAAGCATTTACTCAATGCAGCATTCTTCTTTATATCCTGATAAACATTTCATTTTAATGAATATATTGGTATCATAAAATATCACTGTGTTCCACCTCTACAAACAATATTCAGGTCTAAGTTGGTTGAAACATTACTATAATAACAAGGTTTGCAGTCAAACTTTATAATTTCTATGCAGATGTCTTAAGTGTGATTGTGTAAATAATGTATTGATTAAAACACTATGTTTCACAGTAGCTGCCAGCAGTTCATATTATGACAATATTCTAACAGGATGTTTTTATGTGCATTTTATTGCCCAGAAAGCCCTCACTGGAAAACACAGTATTGCGCACCAGTGAACACTAAAGTTAATTTAAATCTTGGAGCTAGGCTTGTTGCTCCTTAAGGTGAACTGAAGTGGGTTTCATTGCAGACTGTTGAGTAAAGTCCTCCCACACCAGACTAGAGTGATTTCTCAGGGCGACCATGTGAAATAAAAAGTATTAAAAGCATATTGACTATCTATGGCCAGGGAGCTCCCGGCATGATGACAGAAGTAGATGACACTAGCTATGCAATATCAGGTTTTTAATAAAAGGGTCATTACAGCACATCAACTGAGCTTTAAGTGAAATAAACTGCAGAGGAAAAATGCCAGGGAATACTCTGAGATGGAGAAAAGGTAGTGGGGATGGAGGTAGGAGGCATGCGAATGGGGAAAAAAAAAAAAAAGATAGTCAGAGAGAGTTCCAGAAGAGATAAGTCCAAAGAGCAATTTTATATTTTTACAGTGCTGGTCTTTTTCTCAACTGTTTAATGTGCTTTTAAGATGGGGAAAATGTCGCTTTCAACTGCCTGCCAAGAGCTCAGTCATTAGAGAGGAAGAGGGATGGAGTGATGGGTCGGGAAAATGTGAAAGGGGCTGGAAGGGGGAGGGGGTGTCGAAGAGCAGCACTGGAATAAAGCAGACAGAGCTGGTGCCATGTGAAAAAGCGACAGATCAAAAACAATGACAGGCACTATTGATTTTTTCCCCTCACTCAAGTGTTTTCAGCCTCCTATCTCCCATTGCACAGCAATCTGAGAGGCCACCTGAGATGCTGTAGCTTCTAACTTTCCACCACATTTCTTTTCTTCCTCTTTTCTACCCTTATTGCTCTTTGTATGTTTCCCATAATTTATACCCGTTGAGTTGCCTTTCTTCTCCTGGAACATCCCTCCTGTTGAGCTAACACTTATGAAGTAGTACAGTTCTCTCTTTTCTACCGCACATGGCTCTCACTGAAAATTTTACCTCAAGTTTTTCCTCTTCTAGTCACTTACAATGATGACTGTATTATAGAGATGACAAGTTAAAATATGCTAATTGGGTTTTGCCAGCCCTGATGGCTTTGAAATCTTTTTTCCTCCTGGTGCGATTAGGACCTAGCATGATGTATTGACCATGTGTGTAGCTTGATAGACTCAGACTTACCATTTAGTGATTGACCGATATGGATTACAGGCCTCCAATATTTCTAAGCAGATATTGTTTTTTCTCTGTTAAATTAAAACAAATATCAGAACAATCTTCTTTACTTGTAATTAGAAAATCCAAATTGTGACAGTTAAACAAATAAATATTATCAAATGTCCACCTTCTTCTTTTGGTCCTTTTTCATTTTCTTTTTTCTCAATTTTCTTCCTTTCCCTCCCTTTTTTCCTTCTTGTTATTTTCCAACACTTATTACTTCTGTTTCCCTTTTTTCTTCCTTTTTCTCTCCTTTTAATCCCCCCTCCCTTTTCTCTTCTTTTTGTTTTCTATTTCCCTCTTTTTTTCTTTTCTCCTTTTTTAATTTTTTTCTTTTCTTTTTTCCTCATCTTTCTTGACATTGGCCAACAGAAGAGACCAATACTGATATGAGAAAAAAAACAAAACAAACAAAAGAGAAATATCAACCCCCATTAGAGTTTATTAGCCTTTACCTAACCAGGTATAGTCCCATTGACATCAAATATCTCTTTTTCAAGGGACCTGGCTAAAACAGCAGCAGCAACGTTGCGTTAAAAACATAACATTTACAGCATTAAAACTTGCTCACATAACACATGCATAGAGACAAGTTAGACTGCAACTGTTTTCACAGTAGCTTTAAACTCAGTCAATGTCACAAGGGCTTTAAGTTCGATTTCCATTTGGACAGTTATGTAATAGACCAAGTGTGACCAAATCTGGTCCTACAGAGCTACCACCCTGCATGTTTTAGATGTATTTCCTGACATACCTGATTCAAATAATAATGCTTTCATCAAGCTCTGGAGAATCCTAATAATGAGCATCAGGTGTGCTGGAAGAGGGAAATATCTAAAACAGGACAGTGCCTCTCCAGGGGCACGGTTAGCCAGCCTTGTCAAAGACTCTGTAGATATTCAATAGGAAGTCAAAAAATGGTTTGTAAACTACCCTTTATAAAACTTAAGTTTAGAATGCAGCCATTACTTATTGCTTGTTGATTTGTGGAGACAGAAGTGGCCATATTTAGACAAATGGAATAGAGGAGAAGAAAAAACACTAGTGGAGATTGCCATGCTAATTTACAGAAAATAAAAATGACCACAATGTGACCAAACATAGATGTGTTAAACATCAGATAGCTACATAAAGTCAAAATGTATACTTATATTAGACAGCTGTATCAGAAACTTCACACACTATATTATAAACACACCCAGCATAGCTAGCTGCCATGTAGGCTATAGCAGGCTAATGACAGCTAACATTAGCTAATGCAGCTATGATGAAGTCCTGGAAAACTTCATAAATGACAGAAATCTTATTAATAATCTTATTACTTTACCTGTGGGGTCTGCAACACTGGTCCTCAAGAGCAACTGTTCTGTATGTTTAGATATTTCCTTCTTCCAGCACACCTGATGCTCATTATCAGTGTTCTGCAAAGCTTGAAGATAGGCTGATCATTCGAATCAGGTGTGTTGGAAGAGAGGTACATGTACTGTAAAACATGCAGGATAGCAGCTCTTGAGAACCAGGGTTGCAGATGCATGGTTTAACAGCTAAAGAACCATTTTGTACCAAGCTGTGAGTACATTTTATTAATTTTTTCATGTTTAATTATCACTTTATGTGCAGATTTAAGTAACATTGAACATTTAAGTACTCAATTACAGAGGTAAAGAACATGTCCCATTATACCCCAAAACATGTTTGTTAGGGTAAAAATCCTCCAGCCAGGTGATTCTGACCATTGGCCTGGTTTCGAATCTGGAGATGAGTCCCCGGGTGCCGCCCATAGCTGCCTGCTGCTCCTTACAGATTACACCAATGCCATCAAGGATGTGTTAAATGCAGAGGACACATTTCATTGTACAGTGTATAATCACAAATGAAGTACTTTACCTTTAACTTTATTCCCACCCCTCACCCTCGCACTGTTGGTCCTACCTAACATATGGAATAGTACTAGTAATGCAATGAATTTAAATATTTAACATGATGTCATTTCCTATGTCATCTGGTCTTGCATCACACTGTCCATAAAACGTAATGACTTCACATTATACGACAGTTAGAATATTAATTGCATTTTATCTGCGTTAAGTAAATTAATTTCACCCCTACCTATCCCACTGCTGTTGACTGTTTAGACCCAGAAATGAGTTTTACAGCACCATGATATCAGACTTAACAAGCAGATGTATGGGGGCTCACACACTTTTAGAGCCTCGAACAGCCATTTAAATAAATGACATAGAAAGGTTTTTGTTCTTACGCTTAATTTTCCAGGCACAGTTTGTATTATCCAATCCCAAATGTGTTTACCAAGCCCAAGAAAAGTTAAGTGCTTTGAAACATTAATAGATTAAAACATGAAGAGTGTTTTTTTATATAAATCATGCTCTTCCTTACACTTTTAGAGATGAATCTTTGTATTTATGCTAAAAATGCTAATACATCAAAGTCTTTTTATATCCTAAGAGGCAGTTAGAAGCAGAGAGAGGAGGAAGAACAGAGGAAAGATTGATGAGAACACAGAGAGTTATTGAAGGGAAAGACATTAATTGAGTGGTTAAAAATAAGAATGAGGACTGGTCCTCAGTGTGGAGCGCTCTCCTACTGCACTCAGAGTTTTCAGAGCATGTCCAGATACTGAAATTAACTTTGCAGCAGACTGGAAGCACATATACATGATCTTAGTGCACCTTTTGTGTAATATGAGTTTTCCTGTTTTTTTCTTCTTTTTTTAAAAATTATTATAATTTTATTTCTTTTATTACTGTATCAAATTGCACCAAGAACAGTTAATGGGGATTTTATTCAGACCTGAAACCAAAGTAGAGGAGAGTGTGATGAAGTCAAATTTGAGGTCACTTAAGTGCAGAAGGCAAAGGCTTAAAGGGCTTATAGAGTATTCACTTCAGAGACAGGATGAGAGAAAGACATGATGAAACCCATGGTAAAATAACTACTAATGGAAAAATCATACTCCAGAGATTATCATAATCAAATTCAGAGAACTGCAAAAGGATTTACTTCTTCATGTCATCTAAATGTGCATGCTGACCATTGGACAACAAGTTACTGTGAATTCACATGGAACACATAAGGTATTCTAGCCTAG
This sequence comes from Siphamia tubifer, assembly GCA_020466265.1. NCBI lineage: Eukaryota > Metazoa > Chordata > Actinopteri > Kurtiformes > Apogonidae > Siphamia > Siphamia tubifer. The sequence goes on from CM035793.1 coordinate 29,862,595, forward strand.
CCACACTATCTGTATTCATCACATGTATAGGTCTAGGAACGCTTCATCAGCAGGGGAGGCGGGGCTAAAATGTTGTCTTTCAAATCCCTCTGTATGCAATAGGACGGTACTACAACCAATCAGTGAAATCTTTAGGATGACATAGTTAGAGCACCGGAAAGTTGACGGAGGAATCTGGAGAAAGTTAGCAATGACTAAACAAAATGGTGGATTATGGAGCTTAACAACTGTTTTTCAGTTCTGTCAAAATAATTTCAAGATTGCTGATGTTTTCTCACATTCTTCACTCATCTTTGATAAAAGGAAATCACCACCCGTTGCGCCTCTTCTACTATGGTTGTTTATCTCCCTTATTAAGTAGCACATTATATTTGCTGCTGCTAGGAGGGTCTAGCACAGCTAGGCTAAAGGTTAGCCAGAGGTTTTTCACTTTATTTCCATGTTTATCTCAATGATGGACATGCTGGAGGGTGGGGGGGATTATCCAACTCCACTGTCTTAAATCTCATCTCAGAATAAAAAAACCTTGCAATCCAGAATCATCCATGCTCTGCTTTTAATAGATTTGTTTACCAAAATCCAACCTAATTACGCTGTAGCTTTCTATGCAATGTTCAGTCTTATGTAGCGTACATTACAGTAAACTTTAAAAACTATAGAAAGCCTCCACATCCTTTATGTACCCTTAGACAATTGTTGATATATTTTAAATCATGGTAGTATTTACTAATATTGGGCTTGTCAAGTTCTTTTTTTTCTCGTTACGAATCAAGACAAATACAATATGAGATTTAGATTTGTGTGTAAACAGCTCAACAGACTGCAGATACATGTCACCATGGGTGCTACCAGGTGGGGAAAGGTGGGAATGATCCTAAGGGCCTGAGCACTGACAGGGGCCCATTGAGGAATGGCTGATAATATAATTTTTATTTTTAATAATGTTTCCCTTTTTAGACTTTTGTAATAAAGGTCAAAATGTAATAATCTAACTTTTTTTCTTTAGTTCTTCATCATATTGTCATTTAACCATCCCTCTTTTGCTAAATGGTGCAGTCCAGTTCTGGCAAATGCGTGATGCGTTAAATGAATGTATAGACCTGGACTACATCACTCTGTGGCCGAGGTGCTCCAGGTGTTTACACAGTGCACACAACCACTGAAACTAAAATGAAATCTGGATGACAAAGATGAAAGGAAAGACTATGGCAACAACTAGTCACTCAGTTTTTTGGAAACAAAGGTATGCTTACTGACTGACCGTGAGTGTCCATAACACTAGCAATGAATTCTAATGAATGTGGTTGGATTAGCCAACCAAGAGAATGATTTGACAGTTAGCAAGAGTCAAAAACTTGTTATCACAGGGAACAAACCGCAAAAGTGGGTGAACTTGCAAGATAAACTAGATTCATTCATCATTAGGTACATCCTGTTGGGAAATATGTCTGTATTTTTTAAACATTGGGTCTAAGTCAAAATACCAGATACTGAAATATATACATTTATTTGCACATTTCTCTTTGTCATAGTTTCTGTTTTGTTTTCACACTAGCACAAGTGCCACACACACACACACAAACCCTGCTATGACAGATTGACATGATAAATAATGTTATGAATTGGTTTGTAACGTTTACCTTTCATGGGGCCCACAATTGGTAGCAGTGCCCCTGCATGTCCCCAAAACTAAAACCACCAGTTATTTGGTACATTTTGCTTTTGTCTTCAAGAGCAACTTTAATAAGTATAAAGAGGTAAAATCACTCCAGATCTGGTCATCATGACATTCCTCAGAAGTCTTGTTGGTTCAGAAATGATTGTGAAAAAAGACAGCTATAATCACAAAACTCTCACACAGTGATTTCCTACATAACTTATGTGCTTTGTGGAGTTTTTGCTGCTAACACCTCTCTCTTCAGTCTTACTAAAACCCATTCCCTTCCCCTACCCCATGATCTCAATTTCAAGGGGTATGAAGTGAAATATTCCCTTATGAAATGAGAGAATCGTTCAAGACATGTTATGTCATCAGCAGTCATCAATGCTGCAATAAACAGTTGCAACAACCTTGCAAAATAATTCACCATGCTGTCATAAGTTATAATTGTCTTTTGTTGCATGGGCTTAGGCTGTCTTTTTATGGCCATCCACTGCAAACTGCAGACATCTATAGCTCATTGAAAGAGAATTACATGTGTGATAAAAAGATGAAGTTATTTAAAAAAATAAAAATAAAATACTTATACTGTATGTGTGTTTCTTTCATGCTGCTGCACTTTTTGGGTGTGTTTACCTCCATCTTGCTGATGATTCAAACTGAATAATCTCCATTAGTCTTTCCCCTCCAACACATTGACAATTGGGACACCCCCACTCCTTCATGTGAAAATATTGAGGGGTAGGGTCAAGGTGTAAATTTGGATTGGGCCTAAACCATTACTAACCACTGGCTATTATTGGATATGTACATTTATCTAGCTTTCAGACTTTGCTAAAATGTTTAAACTCCCAATGACGGTCTAATGTGACAAACATGACTTGCCATGCTTTTGTTTCACAACATTCACAATTCAACACATTCAACATTCACATGACATGAATTTTACTATTCCAGTCTTCATTTCCAGGGGCTTTATAATTGGGTGTGTTTGTATCAATGCCCATGCTGACTTGGAAAGGTTTATCAGTAGTAATGGTTCACCACTTTTGTCATTTCCACCCATGAGCCATGCATGGAGCCTGTGGGTCACCGTGTGAAAGAGTCGATTCTGCCATCTGCTGTTGGAATTCAATGACTCAAGAGTAATGGCTTGCTTTTGTACCATTTGTCAATACTTTATGCATACAGTTTATATGACTTTGTGTTTGTAACAGGTGTTAATGGTAGATCTCCCACTAGCACACCACTTCTTTTCAACCAGTTTGACCTCCATCTGAGAGGAGGGTGACCTCATTTAAAGGACATCCGTTAGAGGGCAAAGCTATTTCCATCTGGGTCACAGAATGACAAGAAATAATGTCCTCCAATGGAACAATCTCAGCAGCATGACTAAAACCCTTAAGCAATAAGAGTAAGCGTTCATATGTCTCACTAGATCAGGGATTGTTAAAGGACCACACAGGTGATTTACCTGACACACCATCAGGTAAAAAATTGTTATTCCTGTCATTGCTTCTGTAAATTATGTGAATAAAGAGAACTTTCTATCATCATCTCTTTGCTTTCAATAATTGGAAAGCCCTTGTTCCAAAGTGCATTTGGGTGGAAGCACAGACGGACAGACTCTACTTAGATCATATTGCTAATATATTCATTTTTAAGCAGCAACTGTTTTAAGGACCACTACCGCAAATGGGTTTTATTAAGCTAAAGTGTGCATATTTAGGTAGACTATGTGACAAGAAGGAGTAGCAGTAAAGTTTAGAAGTCTTTCCTGATAGGTGTGGAAATACCATTACAAATTCAACTTTCTAATGTTTGAAACCACAGATAGATTTACTGCCCTGTTAACAGAACAGCTTTTGTCAGAAATAGTTGGTATGGTGAGTGATTTACTGTAGTAACAAAACCCGAAGAAAAACTGTGAAATGGTTGAAAATAAGTGGTCCAGGTGACACTCATCTTGACTTCACCTCATATGGTAGTGACTGTAAACCTGGTCTTTTGCAGTGGTACGGTGCTGTCAAATGGAAAATGCTTGAGAATCATAACAGAGGATTGAAAATTATCTATTTGGAGGAAACACACTGAAAAACTAAAAACTAACTTAATAAAATCACACTGACTTTCTCATTTAACTGTGTCAAATGTGTTAATGAGTTCATTTTCACAACAAAAATGAATGGCAGTAAAGACACCATGTGAGAAGAGAAGCCTTTATAGACTGTGCTCTGCCCTTTCCAAGACAAACAACTTTCTTCAGAACATCTTCCACTAATAATATCCTCCACCACAGAATCCTCTTTGGCTCTTAAATTTTTAATCGGAAAAAAAAAATAAATCAAATTTGCCCAAGCACAAATATACACTCTGTTCATTCTGTCTTAAACATATAGAATAGTTGGTATTATATTGGACGCATTCTTTTACCTTAGATTTTTTTGTAGAGTAGAAGCTTGCGGAGCTCTTTGCAGCAATTTCCTATTAAATATTTACACTAGAAGGCTCATCCTCATACTTGGCATCACAAAATTCACCATGCTTCCTGCACACATTTATTAAGCAGTTCAGCTGCTGTACTGTACCACTGCTGTTCTTCTCCCTCTGATACGTTATTTCATATAAATGCTAAATTATACTGGACACATTAACATATGATAATAGCAAATGCAAACCATGAAGAGTGTGCTACTTAGTTAAAATGAAAGCTCTACACTTTCAGGCATGACCACATGCACTAAGATTCATTATGGTGCTATTTTTAATACTCATCACTATCAACTGCGTAGGCTCCAGTTATGGTGCCACTTGTGAGGCTCTCAAAAAGCATGTGCCACCATAAAGATCAATATTTTCTTTTCTTTTTTTTTTAAATAAAAGGTTGTAAAGGCATAAAAACAGCATTATTCTATTCTATATTGTTTGTAAAACTCATGCCTGCTCATGTACTTTCACAAAGTTTGTGTTGGAGTTTGTGTCATGCTAGGAGTCATTATATTTTTCATGTCATTTGAGTCCATTTCAACATTATTAATATGTTCACCAACTTTTAATTGCAGAAGTCATCAACTTTACGATCAGTATTCCCATTTATATCCTTCCACTACCTCTCAAGTTCCTCATTACCATTCTTCTGCTCTTTTACAGCAGCAGCCATAGAAAACACAACACTTGTTACCATTAACTTAGTAAATCATAGATAATGAATCTTTAATAGGCTGCCTAATAATTGAGCATCAATTAGTCAGATTTGGTTCATGCTCATGCACACTGTACTGGAGTGTATTTTGATCAAAGCACATTATATTCAATAAAATTAGTGTTTTACAACCCTATGTTTTGGGAGATGTGGGGGTTCGTTGAGATTTGGAAGCACAAATGAGATAGCATCTATTCATTAATCAGGGGAAGGGGGGACCAGGCGGATATCAGTGTTCTGACATTCCAATTAACAGACTTCCATTGTAGTGAACAGCTAATTTACCATTAATATGTCATTCGGGAGAGGGGGGGGGTTGTATCCTACTGTTGCAGGATTCAGTTGATTGCACAAAGATCTATTTTCAGTCACTGTCATGGTTTGATATAAGCAATGGGATTACTTCAGAAGGTAGGTGTTGGGTTAGTACTTATATTGGAGGTGAGGGCAAGGAAATATGAAGGCCTGAAATACATTAATGATAGGATCTTAAAATACTAGAATTCCAGCCGTTCAGGTTTATTTATTTCATATCTGAGTACAGTTCTTAAGGTTAAATCACTTAACTTGACTGAATTTGAATTACTTTCATCACTGATGTGTTTTCTCATTTTAGTTGTACTCCTTCATTTCAGTATTTAATCCAAAGAAAAATGAACAGGATGAATAAATACACATGTCAGTAGTTGAGCATTATTGTCTAGTACAGCCTGAATTGTTGCTTTGACAAGGCTTATGTTCACTAGCATATGGCTTCGGTCAGCATCTGTCTATGCATTCACAGCAGGGCAGCATGCTGCAGCTAGCTTCCCCACTGTGGCACACCATGTGTTTGTGTGGGATGGGTCAGATTCGGGGAGACGGTGAGCCTACACAGTCAGTGCATCAAAGCGTGCCAAGCTTTTCCATTTGCTGATTACACAATACACAAGACTCCGCAAGGATGTGTGTGTCAGAAATGTTTGGTACGGAGCAAGAGAAAGGACCTCTGATCAAAAAGCAGAGATTAAACAAAACAAGAGCAGCACTGATGGATAATTAATGCCAGTATTTCACATCTCACTCCCTCTCCTCCCTCCTGTTGTTCTGTCAGTATCTCCTCTGTGCAGCGCTATGACCTTTACAGAGCGTGTAATTCTAGTGCCGGGCATGAGCATAACAATATATGAAAATCCATAACGTCTGCCTCACACAGACTGTACTGAAGACAGAAGGCTGCTGACGGGTCCAATCGCAGCCTTCCACCCAGACATCCTACAGTATGATATCAGCAGCAGTGTCACTCCCAACAGGGAGGTACAGCCACAACTTTGCTCATCTTCCTATGACCTCAACAGCTGAGCTTGTTTCAGTTCATATGTCAGGTTCCAGTTTTTCAACAGAATTGTTCTTTCGAAGATAATCTTACCCTCTGACAGGAAAGTACTGCAGATATTCATGCCACGGTACTGATTCGAATCTAAGCTTATGTCTAAGGAGATAAAGCTTAGCGGCTGGATCAGAAGCAAAAAAACATTTAATCATGTACCTTTTTTGTCACGGGGTAGAAAATAAATAGTTTCTTTGCTTCATCTGCTCTGCAAAAGCAGAAGAATACTATAACTATCTTGCTAACAGCCAACATGAAACTGCAATTTACAGCCCTTGGAAAAACTAAGACATCACGTCATATTTCCAGGATGTAGACTCCTTTGAAAACCTCTGGAAAGTGATCAAGATAATGAATGGATGGATGGATGGATGGATGGCCGGCAGCCATCAAGCAAAGGAGAGCTACTTGTATTTTGGCGGCACAAAGTGTCCAACACGAATGTGAAAGACTGGTGTGGAGCGTGCCAAGATACATCAAAGCTGACATTGAAAGTGAGGGTTATTCCTCCAGATATTGATTTCTAAACTCCTCTATAGTTATTATATTGCTTTCTTTTGCTTCAAGGTCTGACAACCACTTGTCATTTCCTGCAGGTAAATGCTCCAATGGGTTACATTTAGAAGCAATAGGGGAAGAACTGATGTTAGCAGTTACTAGATCATACAAAAAATGTAATTTTCTTCCGTGACATACATATAAATAGTCAAATCTATGTTGTATTCATTGTCCCTAGTGGCCTCTTCATGCCCCCCCCCCCTCCAACACTGTGTAATACTAGGTAATTTAGCTCCATTTTATGCTTAGTTACAACAGCCATACAACTGTCAGTGTAATCCTGTGGATAAATAAGGATTACAGGCAGATTACTCAAAGGGTTCTCACCAGTGATATGCTTACATGACCCTGGCCATGTACAAGAACATACTGTATAATTTTTTTCTAGATCACAGAAGACCAAAGATACAGCTATTAGGTAGCTCATTCTACCATATTAGTAGGCCATGTTTTCAACATTCCCAAACTTTCACTGTCCCATTACTGTCTAAATCTATAATTATGAGTCTCAGTGGTCTTCATTAGTGAGCAAAGGGCATCACCTTTATCTTGACTTTGAAGACAGTATGTTAACATGTTAATGATCTAAATGCTAACTCAAAAAAAAAAAAACCTCCAGCCTTGTGCTGACTCAATATTTTCCCCCCAGTATACACTTAATTTGGACGATGTTTTGTGTGTGTTGTGCAGAGGTGGTTAAAGTACTCACATTCTGTACTTAAGTAGAAGTACAGCGACTGGTGTGAAAAAATACTCTGGTAAATGTAGAAGTACTGATTCAACTCCTTTACTGAATTAAAAGTAAAAAAAAAAAGTAAAACTACTCAACTGTAGTAAAGTTTGGTTTTTAAAAAAAAACAAAAAAAACCGAAAACTGCATTTTTATATGGATGCAATAATTTTTATTTAAGCAGGAAAAAAAAAGAAAAAAAAACAAAAATATCTAAAAATAAAGCCTTTAAAAGTGAATTATTGTGTAGATGTTGTGTTTCATTGGATCATGGTACTCAGTTCAGTGGGTATGGACAGGACATTTAGGAAAAATACAAAAGTCATAAATAGGAGATTGAAAAAAAGCACAATATTAAATTTTTAAAAAGCGTCAATCGGGAGACAGAACATCAAAATTATGAGATAAAAATCTAAATTATGAGATACAAAGTTATACAGTAAGTCACAATTTGTGATTTACAACCTGTTTTTCATACTGTCACATTTGTCTAGTTTGAAAAAGTAATGAGTCGATTCTGAGAATGTAAAGAGAATAAAGTACATATATTCATACAAAAATGTAGGGAGTAAATGTAAAAAGTTGCCAGAAAAATAAATACTCAAATAAAGTACAGATACCTAAAAAAATAAATACAGTAAAGGAAGTACTTCTACTTATTTACTTCCATGCCTGGTGTTGTGCCATAATTAAAGAAGGTAACATATTTTCCTGAATACAAAGCTCTGTGTAAATGTTATCACTTAACAAGTAGCTGAAATGACTTAGCATTGTCAGGCATAGCAGTATGTTTTCAGTAACGTAGCCACATTCTGTATTGTATTGTATGCTCTGTCTTTTAATCCTCTAATTATATGTATTAGCATGTAGCTCTTAATGCTACTACTACTTGTCACGCTGTTCCTCTGCAGCAGCCTGTTTGGTCTGTGTTTCAGTATGATAGCTCCATGTGTTCATTCCTATCTCCACCTTTCTATGTACATACTGTATGCTCATTTCTAGCTCCAAACTAATTAAGATTCACTGTTTTTATACAGTCTATCATAGTGGATAAAATGATATATTTAACCATAAATGCTAATGATTTTTCTTGATTTTGTTGAGTTCAATATTAAAAGGTCAAATGGAATTGTTTCACTTAGTCAACTTTATTTAGTATAAACTAAACAAATATCCAATTTGAGTAGAAAAATTGTCATAGTGGCTGTAAATCAGACCCTTACACTAATCTATACATCCACAGATTCCCCTTAGGGGTCAGAAATGTTGCTATTCCTGCTGCAGAGGTGAAGGAGACTCCTGATATACTTCTATCCTTAGCTGCAATCGATCTGCTGATACACAACACCCGTCATCCCTATCCTCTCATTTAGCTTCTCCTTTTCTTTTCCCCCCTCTTCTATCTCTCTATCTACCTTCCCCTCAGAAACAGTCTCCAATGTCAGTTTGTCATTTTTTAACAGCCCTTGATCTGTGCTAAATGCCCGAGGCCTAGCTTGCTGCTGCTGAGCTCCCTTGATATCGTTGCTCTAGATCTCTTCATCCTGCTCCTGCCAACACAAACTGGCAACAGGGCCACTACACCCAGGCCCTCTGGCCTTTCTGGGTATTACTAAACTACCTAAAAGTGGGTTCAGATGACTTGGTTGTGCTGGGATTCATCACTGCTGTCATGGTGTCCTGGTTTAGCTACTTGGCTGCTTAGAAAATGGAACAACCAGACTCTAATCCATGTTCACTTGACATATTAGCACTCAGGGTTAATGAGATAGCCTGGCTCTCTTAATGCATTCCAATGAACTATATTGCAATTATCTTCAATATTTGTAATTACAAACCAGTGTTCACCAAGAAGAAAATCTATTCTGCTTAAGTCATTTCAGTTTGGACTCTTTAAAGGCATGCGGTTTGTCTTGGTTTTTAGCTTCGTAGTGAATGCAAGTGTTAGCACAAGTAAAACAGGACACTGAATTAAACTTCTCTCCTTACAACCTGCCAATGGTATCACGTTGCCTTGGATATGAATCGGCCCACATTCATAGTGCACAAAGGGTTCCTGCGCCACTTTTTGAGTTCTCCAAGGACTCTAAAAAAGGGGACATCCCTTACTGCGTTATGCCTCCCGGGTAAAGAGCTTTCGAGGTACTCGGTGTATTTTAGCTCATTTCCCAAAGCAGCAACCTGCACTGGCACCGCAGCACAGAGCCCTGAAGACACACCACTTAGAGCCACGTGGAGTAATCACAAGCATCCGTCCACATGCTGTCACAGAAAACACACTGCAGGGACACGTCTTCCCCCCACTGAAGATGATAATTATTCTCCCAGCATCAACTTCATTCCTTTGTTCCTCCAGGCAATTATTTGGCAATTCAGGTCAAGGATTGCTCCGCGGTGATAAATGACTTACAAAAAAAGACAACTGTAAGATTATGGTAAGTTATAGCAATTTACATTAGTCAGTCCTTGGTTATTGTGGCTTGTAATATGTACATCTTGTACAAACCTGATTGCATTTGTTTTCCTGTACCATATATCACAGAATTATTAGTAATTATTCTAATAATTTTTTTAGTTAAGTGCATCTGCATATATATATATATATATATATATATATATATATATATATATAGATAGATAGGTAGATAGATAGATAGATAGATAGATAGATAGATAGATAGATAGATAGATAGATAGATAGATAGATAGATAGATAGATAGATAGATAGATAGATAGATAGATAGATAGATAGATAGATAGATAGATAGATAGATAGATAGATAGAAATGATACAAACAGTAATAATGAAAAACTGCACTTTTTAGCACTGTGACTGTATTTGTGAAGTTATTTTGGAGGGAAATTAGGTTGTTTACTACAGTGGCTGACTCAGCAAAAAGGAGCTGTGAACAAAATACCAGTTTTTGTTCAGCAGCATCCTTTCTGTAGCTGAACTACTTCCATACAAATGATTCTGTTTCTCTTTTTGCAACAAGATCTTCTGATTTGGTGATGATGATTGTGCTCAAATTTCTCAAAGTCATTGTGATGTAACTATTACGTATGTGCACATCACTGAAACCATGCCAAAATGATATATTATCCAGGCCTACTTCCTGCAAATATACCCCTGCAGCCAGCTGTGATGCTCTGGCAGGACCTGCTGTTTCTGTCTGTGGATGTGCATGTGTGTTTTTCCATGTCTTTCAGCTCCTGGTGGGCAGACCTTATTAGCACCCATGGGTGCACCTGGCCTGTCACCCAAGAGTACATAATAAATCCTGAATCTTTCCACCCTTCTGTCCATCAGCCTGGCACCCTGCTCTTTGTTTGGATGGCTTTGGCTGTGTTACTGTAGGTTTATTTTTACGCTATTACAACTCCTCTCAACCAACATTTTACATTGATGATTGATTTACATTTACATGCTCACAGCCTCATTCATTTCAGTTTTGGCTTATACTTGATTAATAATTCAATACACTCTAGACTAGGACATTAACAGAAACATCGACACGTCGACTTAAATTTGGAGGAGTTGACAAGTCGCATGTTATTCTTTCTCTCCCTTGGCGCGTAAACACAGACCAGTCAGACCTAAACCAGAGGAGACATAGCTGCTGCAGGTAGAACAGGGGCTGATGGGTCTGACAAAACAAAAGAGTGTGACAGACACACATCACATGGGTGGAAAAACTTCAACTTAGATGAAAAAAAAGAGGCATCTGCTCGCTAACCTGAGTGATATGAGCAACAAGCATTTAATATAAAAAGTGAGGATGCGTGACAGACATCTGGTCAGTCCAGTTTTAGAGCCGTTGGTCCAGACCAAATCCAGACATACAGTATGTTCACCTTACTAATGTTGCGCAGTTAAATTTAAAAGGAAACTCAAGGCTATCGTTTTGTTTTGTTGGGGTTAAAATGTTGATACTTGTATCTTGTCAGTAGACATTGTTACGTTGCAGTGAACTTTAATACAAGTTGCTCATTGCTGGACAGACGTGTAATGATGTCATCACGACTCATCAACTCAACTTCGACTATTGACGGATAAGTCAACTTCAATTAAACCGAAGTTGTTAATGCCCTACTACAGACTCACACGCTGGGTCATAACACGGTACAGATGGGAATTAATAAGATTTCTTGATGTCACTGCCATTCTCCATTGTACTGATCGATCCAATTATTTTTCAAGTACACAGTATAGAAACACAGTAGGACAAAGTCATGCATGGAGTTCCGGCACTAGTGTTACAATAACAAGGGATATTTACCCTCAGTAACAGATGTGCTTCTCAGTTGGGAAACAGTGGGGGCACAGTTTCTCTGTAGCAGTATCAAACAGATGATATCCTTTGAAATACATGCATATATTATGTAAACAAACAAAAAAAAAGATGTTTGCATTGTGGCATATTATTAATTTCTTCAAAACCTACCTGTGTAATAAGCAAGATAATAATACAGCACCACACAACAACACAACAACAACCAGCTTACTGTACATTATCCCTTTCTTAGAAGGTAATAAGAACTTGGGAAGGGCTTTACAGCATAAACTCAGTAATGGAATTACACATAGCCAATGCAACTCTTGTGTGCATGTATACTCTTCCCTCTTAGAAATGGGTGTATTTTGCACAATTTGATGATTCTATTTCCATTGTGGTATCTTGCAAAGTGTTGTGTCAAGATGGATTTATATGATTATCAAACATTCACACACTGTTGTTTATTATTCAACCATTTGGAACCTGAACACTTCCATTGTGAAACATCTATGAGATCATTACAAGATTTATTTTAACCCATTAAACCACCATTTTATATGAAAAGTATGTTTATATTGATTTTAAACAACGGTCATGATCTAAAATTACATATAACAGGGGTATCAAACATGTGGCCCATAGGACAAAAACTACACTGAAGGTATAGCCCACTTCAATTTCAAGTATTTCAGAAAAGTAAAATACTATCATAATAATTTATCAATAATGACAGTTCTGCATTTTGGTCTTTGTTTTAATGGAAAAAAGTAGCAGTGGCAGTAAATATAATGTGCTACAGTAGTAGTCTAGTTACACTCAATGTAACTGTTGGCCAGATTTCCCTGAAACTGACTGACCAATCACAGTGAAGTGTCGAGTCAGAGGGCGGGTGTAACAAAGTCACACTGCAATGATTTGGAGACAAACAACAGGAAACAACCATAGAAGAAGAACATCAATGGGTGGTGGTTTCCTTTTATCAAAGATGAGTGAAGAATGTGAGAAAATGTCAGCAATCTTTAAATTCTTTTTACAGTCTTTAAACTCCATAATCCACCATTTTGTTTAGTCATTCCTAACCTTCTCCGGACTCCTCCTTCAACTTTCCAGTGCTCAAACTACGTCGCCCTAAAGATTACACTGATTGGTTGTAGTACCATCCTATTGCACACAGAGGATTTGAAAGACAACCTTTTAGCCCCGCCTCCCCTCACTATGAAGCGTTCCTAGACCTATGTAATGAATAGGGATAGCACGGTTAGGCTAGGAAAAAATTAAAATGTGTACATCTGCAAACTATCAGCTTTTTCACCTTTTCCCTCAAGTTCTTCTCCAGGACATTTTCAACTGCTTCAAAGACAAACTATCAATTACACATTAACACATTCCTCCTCATTCTTTGTAAGTGTTATTTTCTACAGTTGTAGCTTATACAGTATTTCGTCAAATTGTTTTTATGTTTATTACTCAGACATTTGATGTGCAGTCTATGGCTATAATTTATCTGTGAAAAACCATTATGAGAAATGTATCAGAATAATGCAAACACACCCACAGATGACAGCGAAGCTCTTCATTAGTCTGACAAACTGGAGTTACAATGTTCGATTGGGCAATTCCCAACTCAACTTTCTCTTCTTAAGTTTATGCTTCATCCTACTCCTTTTCGGACATGTCATTATTATTATTATTATTATTGTTGTATTGATTATTGTTGCACTTTGCACATGTTCGAAATAAATCATTCAAATCAAATCTCTCTTACTTTCTCTCCTGCACTTCCTCTAAAAATATGTCTATATTTTCAAGTCACTGAAAAACAACTTCTTTTGTTTCATTTCAGACAACATAGGGAAAAAATGACAAAGAGAACAGCTTCCACGACTTGGCTCCTGTCATTCATTTTAAAGAGCCGTTCAAAAGAATTGGCTCATCACAACACTAAAAAGCTGTGTCAAATAACCAAATTTAACAATGTAAGTTCATTTTACAAATAATGGAAAGTGTCATGGACAGCTTGTTTAAAGAGACGGAGGTGGTAAAGCCAAAGGCAGATGAATAAGACAGGAGCGTCCGTCTTTTCCAGATGCTAACCGACACACACTAACGACAAGGTCATGACCCCTGTGGCTTTCCATTTTTGTCCCGTCATCTCTGCTTTTCTGCTCAGACTCTGTATGGAACATATTTTATGTTTGTTGGATGATGTGTTGCACCATTCTCTTTCTCTCTCTCTCTCTTTGGGCTCATTATTAACTCTTTGATGCATACTGTTCACTACAGTGGACAGTTATTCTACAGCAACACATTTACATTTAAATCAATTGCATGTTGTTATTAGACTGTAATTAATAGTCTCTTCTTCACCAAAAAAAATGCATTAAAATGTTTTATTTCATAGTGCTCTAACATTTAATATTAGAACTGTGTCATGACCTTTCCTCCAGTGACCTTTGACCCACTGCTCTCCAGATCACCTGGCCCACACTGCGCAGCAACTATATAAGCAGTGAGGCTTGCAGTTGCCGGTGCAGTAAGATTCAGTTGTGTCACCTCCATAACATGGCTGATTTTCTCCCCAGGTTTTGTTTTTGTCTGTGTTTTGATTTTGTTCTGTCTGTTATTAAATTATTTTTCCCTTCAGCACTGTGCATTGGAGTCCTCTCTTCACCTCACCCATCATGACAAACTGTTAATTTCTTTTTTTTGTATTATTCTCTTTAGTTGAATTTTATTTCGAGCACACAAAATCATCAAAATATCAATCAAATGGTCAGCAAACATTTTTTTTTGTTCTAAAAAAAGAAGTGGGAAGAAGTAAAAGTTATACACTCCTACTGCCTTTTAACAAACTAATAATCCAATAGATTCTGCATTCTATGCGTAACACTTTATCATTAACACAACCATTTATATACACATTGTTTTGTAAGTCACCTTACACAATTCAATTTGTATAATAAACTATAAGTATATTTATATTCACTTTATTTATTTTTTTAAATCATCTTTTCATTTGGAAAAGGCAGCAATTTAGCAATCAATTTTTTTTTTAATGTTTTAAACACACTTTTTCCATATTTTCTTTTTCCAATCTTCAGTACATTCACTGAAGAAAAAAAAAGAAGAGAAGACAAAACACATCTCTACATAAAATTGCTGTTTCAATGGCGAAACTTCTTTTACCTTATATCCCTTTGATGAGTCTACTCAGCTGGATGTGTTTGAACTTTTAATATTTAATTTAATATCTAATATTATCATTTTAAATACATGTTTATTTGCTTCAAAGCTTAAACACATGTTGTCCAGCTGAGTGGATATTTTTGTAACTCCATAAAAATTTGGTTCATTAAAAAGATTTCAATCACATTGCTTTTTTCAAACACTTGGGAAAAAAATATTGACGAAGGTTCTTACCATTAATGCATCAAAGGGTTAAATCCTTTTCAGATTTACATAATGCAAAGTTGTCCTGAGAAGATCTTTAAATCCCTTGGGTGTGTTAAACTTGATAATGTTGATTGTGGGCCTGGTGTCCCTGTAGAAGAGGTGGTGTGTGGTAACAAAAACAGGATGAGTGAGGGGGCAGGACATAGAGCTCCTGCCTAAAAGTCATCACATTAATATAAGGAAAAGTCTCTAATATACTTACATAAAGAGGATTTAGCTTTCACTTTGTATTCTCACAATGTGAATTGAACTCACTCTTGCTTATTTTAGGCTGATTATTAAAGCAACTTTCAATCATGGGTTCCAGATCCCAAGGTTTATATTTATTTATTTTTTTTTTTTAACCAGCATCATTTTCAATCTTTTAACCCAGGGGTCTCAAATGTGCCGCATGTGGGCCAAATGTCCAATCAGGTCTGTGGGATGAATTTGCAAAGTGCAAAAATTCCACAGTCAAGGCAGTGAAAATCATTTTAGTTCAGGTTCCACATACTGTACAGACCAATATGTAGTAATAACAGAATGACCTAGAAAAAATAATGACTCCATATTTTATCTAATTTTGAGGTGACAAAAAATAACATTACATTACGTTCATAAATAAGAACAACTTCAAATTTTTGTCTTTATTTTAGTGCAAAAAAAAAAAAATAACAGTAAATGATGAAAATATTAACATTTACCAACTATTCTGTAACAATAAAGTGTGAAAAACCTAAACAAATATGACCAAAAATTGAGCACACTTTTAGGAATTTTCTGCCTGTTAGTAAGCGTTTAGTGTAGAACTGATCCATAATGTAAATGTAAAAATGATAAGTTGAGGCATAATATTGTTGAAATCACACTTATTTTCTTGAGAAATTCCATTTTTTTCATGTTATTCACATCTTCCTTCTTTGGATAGGTTTTAAAAGTATTTGTATAATTTAACAGAGGTTTTTGCACTAAAGCAAACACAACAAATTGTAATTATTTACAGGTTATTATTATGCTTTTATTTTACTGGTCTGACCCACTTGAGATCAAATTGGGCTGAATGTGGCTCCTGAGAGAAAATGAGTTTGAGACCCTGCTTTAAACCACTTTGTGACAGCTTCCAAATCAGTTTTCTCTATATTTATCTTTTTTTTTTTTCTTTAAGTGATTCATCACTGTTTACTGGGATGAATCTTGCTCATCATTGGGTGGGTGAGATTATTGTAATCAGTGTCTGTGTGTGTGTGTTTGTGTGTGTGTGTGTGTTTGTGTGTGTGTGTGTGTGTGTGTGTGTGTGTGTATATGTCCCGCAGAGACATATCATGCTTGACATGAGCATATACATATAGCTAATGTGCATCAGATGCAATGATCCATTTGAAATAAAGGTCAAAGGTCAAGGTCACAATTAACTAAAAGGACAAAATCACATTATCGGTTATAACTCAAGAACGGAGCGTCACAGAACTTTCAGATTGGTATCAAACAATGTGGAATTAAGATTTCTACAATTCTTAGACTTGGTGTTATCACCTACAACCAACGGTTTTTGAGATCTCTGGAGGTCAAAGGTGACATGTTGCAAAATTAACTTGTGTAACACTGTTCCTGTGTGTCAAGCATATACATATCATGCTATAACTTAATCACTACTGGATATATTATCATAATATTACATGCACTGATGCATAGATACATATAACACAATTATCAATATTGCAAAAGGTCAAAGGTCAAGGTCACATTTAGCAGAAAGGTCAGCATCACATCATTTGCTCTAATTCAAGAACAGTTTGTCATAGAAACTTAATTTTAATTTTACGGTACATCCCTGTAAATTTCATCAAGATCTGTCCATAACGTTTTCAGTTATCTTGCTAACTACAGTAACAGACAGACAAACAGACAGACAAATTCTGGCAAAAACATAACCTCCTTGGCGCAGGTAATTAATGGATTTTTGGGTTTTGGCCCACAGTAACTATAGCCTTCTCTTGTAGGCTTTCATCTGTAGCAATCATAGCCACACTTGTCGGATGGAGTGTTTTTATGTTGAAAAAGTACTATAATGTTTGAAATATTTCCATAAATACTTGCACAGCTGCAGAAGGTACCAGACAGTAATTTTACATGGAGGTCTTTTTTGTTTGATTTACTCTGTTTAATAACTACAAGTACAAACTAAAACAAGCCTCTTTTCACTTTTCAAAATACTAACTCTAACCCACCCCCTAGTATTTCAGTGGATAAACCATTCATTGCTAAATATGAGTTTTATTGTATAAAGAGTTACTCTATTGTAGTTTCTACAAATGACACTGAATGTGGAATCATACGGCAGCATAGAATAATACTTCTAATGAGTAACAAGTCTTAAAAGCTTCATTTACAGCAGAATTTAGGACATTTGCACATGGAAGCTACAGTAGAGGAAGTTTTCATATCAGTCTTTATTGAATGGTCTTGTCTTCACCCTGTTGCTTGTAGCACTAAATTAATACTAATGAGCGCTGTAGATGGCTTTTGTAACTGTGGTTTAAACATTTATGATAATAAATATTTCAATGTGATATAGAATGTCTGAGGGACTCGTATATCCCATTACCTGGCGCTTGAATTTGTGTTTTCCTGTTCATAGATCTAGACAAATAATGCTATTAATTAGTTAACAGTAGTCACTAGAATGTGGAGAATGTAGTGTATCAATATTCAAATAAAAGCTAGGCCCATGGCTACTCTTATGTTGCTTGGTTTTCTGATCCATAAAATATACACACACACACACACACACACATATATATATATATATATATATATATATATATATATATATATATATATATATATATATATATACATACATATATCCAATAAAAACATAGCAACTTGTATTTGTTATTTCATTCACTGATAAATTCAGATATACTACACTGTACACACCCGAACATTCAGAATAATTAAATATATTCAGTTGTGAATACTCAAAGTTTCAGAAATAGTACTACCGACTCAAATGTATTAAGTTGCTGTAACATATTCTTCTTTTGAATTACTTCCAAGTAATATTTTTTTATAAAGGGGAACTATTGTGGATATAAGTGAACATAACTTAAAAACATAGATGAGTCATTAAATGCTGAGAATGATATTGTACTGTTATTACTATTGTTTCAAATAAGGATGATGACAGAACCTTAGAATACTAAGTTAATAAGTATTTGATAGTTAATAAGTAATGTTTTAATTTAAGTATACTTTAATAAGCATCTACATTTTAAGTTCTGGAAAATTCATTATTTTAAGTTTATCAACTTAAAATAATTGAGGCAACCTTATTTTTTGGGGGGAGTTCTGTTAGCTTGTTGAGGTTTACAGTATATGGTTTTATTAAAATATACATTACTGGTGATAGGAAGTAATTGTCTTTTCATATTTACATAAACCAAATAATGTTTCTGGTTCTGATTCTATATTAGTCTGTCTTAGATCTAATTGCTTCCAGTGATGCAACAATGCTTCATCGCCATCAACCTTTGTCCTTCATTATCGGCTGTGTCTTCCCCCAACAACAAGTCAATGTCTGTTAGATTTGGGTCTAAAGTCTTTTCCAGCTGTTTTTGGGTCTTCCCACTTTCCCACCACCAGCTGTGGGCCATAGAAGGACATTCATAGCCCATGTCCCAACTACCTCAGCCAACATTTCTTGCGTATGCATCCAGTTTTCTGATGCAGGCCAAAAATCTAAATGATGAGATAGTCATAAATATGTGATGAGAAATACATAATTATGAGAAAAACAGACGAAATCATGAGATAATATGGCCAAATTTATATAAGAAGTCATAATCGTGATATAGAAAGTCACAATTTCGCTCTGATTTTCCCTCTAAAGTGTTAGTGTTTTAGCATTTTAGCATTCTGTCTAGTTTGAAAAAGTAAAGAGAATATTCTGAGAATGTAAGGAGTATAAAGTACAGATGTTTATGTCAAAATGTAGGGAGTAAAAGTAAAAAGTTGCCAGAAAAATAAATAATCAAGTAAAGTACAGATACCTAAAAAATCTACTTAACTCATTCAATGCCAGACGAATGAGAAGGGAATATTGAGTCAGACCATATGTAATATTATATTTATTGTACTATATTATAATATTATACTATAATAAAAGACTACGACTACATAAGTATGGCACCCATCAAAATAAAGTGAATGAGTTAAGTACAGTAATGAAGTACTTTTACTTAGTTACGTTCCACCTCTGCAAACGGTTAATACATAGTGATTGTATGTAGGTATTATAAAGTGTTACGGTCAAAGCTAATGCTAATTATTAACTGGGGTGGCAGTGACCGAGTGGATGTTAAAAATGAAAATCAGACACTTGAGGTATGTTGAGCTGAGAGAATGGAACATCAGGAAACATGCTATGCAAATAAACAGACCTCTAAATTCCCAAATAAGGCAAAGGCATGCAGTGTATGAAGAAAGCTTGGGAAACAACCTAAATGCTTCACAGAAGGGGGGGGGGGGGGGCAACGACTGTAACACATACCACCTCGCCATAACGCAAATTGTTTTCATATGTCCTGTGCAGCTGATCAAGACACAGAAACAGAGACGGTTTCTAAAAATACAAGTACATCCCTGTTTTTTGTCAGGAAGGCGAACGACCTACTCAGCAAGAATTTCCCCTTCACAAGCCATCATGTCGCACCCATACAGGCCACTGTGAGATGCGTGACGGAGATATCCCACAATGCACTACCATAAGTTGTGTAGTTGTGGCGTGCAGGGCTGGCTCTGAGCTCAGATGGAATTAAAGATCACCCTTTCAGACTCTGTTACACTGTCGCTCCACTTCCTCTCTGAATCTTTGTCTCCTGCAGGCTGAGCTGTGAAGTTCACTGTACTGACGCTGAGCACACAATCACATCTGCCATGATTAGTAGCTCTCTCTCTCTCTCTCTCTCTCTCTCTCTCTCTCTCTCTCTCTCTCTCTCTCTCTCTCTCTCTTTCTCTCTCTATCTCTCTTTCTCTCTCTCTTTCTCAACAGAAAACAACAGTTGTTAATCTCGCCCAATATTGGTTGGGTGAGATTATTGTAATCAAGTGTGCATGTGTGTGCGTGTGTGTATATGTGTGTGTGTGTGTGTGTGTGTGCGTGTGTGCGTATGTGTGTGTGTGTGTGTATGTGTGTCCCCAGATACATATCATGCTGTAACTCAATGAATACTTCAGATATCACCATGAAATTACATGGGCATATACATATAGCTAATGCACATCAGTTATAATCATCCATTTGAGTAAAGGTCAAAGGTCAAGGTCACAATTAATTAAAAGGACAAATCTAATTATCGGTTATAACTCACAGAACTTTCAGATAGGTACCACATGATGTAGAATAAAGATTTCTACAATTCTCATAATTGGTGTTATCACCTACAACCAATAGTTTTTGAGATCTCTGGAGGTCAATGGTGACATGTCGCAAAATGAACTTCTGTAACACTGTTTGTATGTGTCAGGCATAGACATATCACGCTATAACTTAATCAATACTGGATATATTATTATAATATTACACACTCTCATGCATATATACATGTAATGAAATTATCAATATTGCAAAAGGTCAAAGGTCAAGGTTGCATTTAGTAGAAAGGTCAAAATCCCATTATTGGCTGTAATTAAAGAACAGGTTGTCATAGAAACTGGAGGTTGGAACAAAATAGGGGTGAGATTAGGCATTCTCTGAACACTTGTTTCTTAATGGTTCTCATGCCATCTCCTTACTTGCTGATGTTTGAGTGAAAAACCCTGGAGCAAAGTGACTCTGGTGGCCGCATAAATCCAACTGTTAGTGTACATCAATTCAGTTCTTATCTCTACTCTGTACAATCCAATACATTTTTATCTAACTTCAGATCTCTGTGGTCTAAAAATCCTGATGATTCTTTTAGTTCCTTTTTAAAGGATTTGACAGACTAAAAATAAATACAGTAGGAAAATGTTTTTCTGAAGTTTCGAGTGTAATTATAATTATTTGGATGAAGTAAAGTTATTGTACATGTCAATTCCTGCTGGAATTGTACTCAGTGTTTATCCTGCATAGAGATTTCAGAGATATTATTTCAACTCCATCTAATCTTACGCCTCCTGCTCCTTGAGTGGGGTTTTCATGGAAACCACTTTTTTGTAATTGTTGGCACATTTGTAAATTCACTTGTAGAATTACAGAAATACAGTGACATTTTTTTTTCCAAATTATTAAAAGTTATTTGGTGTAGAAAGGATGGTTTTCAGCAGCAGGATGGCTGACTTATCACATAGATCTCTTTATTTTTTAAATTCCAACAAATGTAATCTTCTGTCTAAACTGTATGGGAATATAACTAGATCATTAAATCTGTCACCATAACTTTGACATATATCCATTAATGTTGTTTTTTTGAAGAGGATGTTGTTGGATAACATTAGTCAAACAATCAGAAATATTAAGGAATAAAGTCTGTTTGGAGTGCTACTTGGAACTTGTCTTTAATATGGATGGTGCTCTTTGGTGACAGGCTTAATTCATTTCAAAAATAGTAAAATTGCCAAGGCACTTATCTTCTATAAATTTTAAAATGCCAGATCATAACTAAAAAATACTTCTGCACATTTTGGCTACAAGCCTTCATCAGGTATCTACAGTGTGCTAAAGTAAAATTAAGAAGCATATGTGATGTGTTTTATTGGGTCATGGTACTCAGTTTAGTGGGTATGGACAGGATATTTAGGAAAAATTGAAAAGTAATAAATAGGAGATTAAAAAAACATAATTATGAGATTTTAAAAAAAATCTAAATTGTGAGATAAAACGTCAAAATTATGAGGAAAAAGTCAAAATTATGAGGAAAAAAAATCTAAATTATGAGATAAAAAGTAAGATAGACATTTGTCTTTGAGAAAGTAATGAGTTTATTCTGAGAATGTAAAGAGTATAAAGTACAGATATTTATACAAAAATGCTACCTAAAATATATACTTCAGTACAGTAAAGAAAGTACTTTTACTGACTTACTTCCACCTCTGAAAAAAAATAGTATTTGACAGCATCAAGCAGCCCAGTCAGGAGTGCTTTCCCACATTTACTGCATTTCTGCCTCTTGACTTGTTTCTGCCTTTCTTTCATCCACACTCACTGCTATAAAAAAAAAAAAACACAGTACGATGCAGCTCACATCTCCGCTGTGGAGACCAGCATCGCACACCCTGATCAGTGACAGACTGTTAAGCTGTGAGGCATTCACTGTCAGTGCCTCCATTGAAGCCCACATACTCCATTGTGATTTACTGTAAGTCTTCTACCAAGGGTCTGTCACATGTAAAGAGCAGAGGCTTCTCTATTCAACAGCCTACTTATCTCAGCCTGGTGAAAAACATGGAGGACATGGCACGGATCGTTTGGATGATGCTTTCTTTTTCTCTGCTGGTGAAAAGATGGATCGTTTTACAATATTTTTACATCAACATTTACTTTTATTCATTAGTAAACATCCATGTCATGTCAACATCCTTACACTTCAGAAAGAAAAATGAACCTGTTTTCCTTCATGATAGACAGTTAGAATTAAACTCCTCTTAATAGTATGACGTTTTTTTCTTAGTATTGACCTAATCAGGTCATGGCTGACAGCTCAGCAAAACATCATAATGCTGCTCAGATCATGCAGACAAACTTTATTTTCAATGTTATATGGTTAGAGTATTTAACCCTTGCACTCATGAGACTTTAGCAGTTCCACGGTAATAAATAATTAAAGAAATAAAATCAAATAAGCAACAAATGAACAAAAACAGCCAAAGAGATCAATAAAAATGAACAAAAAAATTAATAAACCAGCAAAGTAATACAGAACATGAACAACATAAGACGCAAACGGAACAAAATTTAACAATTTGCAAAACAACTGAGTAAAAAAAAAATAAAAAGAAAGAACTTGTATTGTAATTTGGTTCCAATAGTTTTAGGTTTGGCTTTTTTATTTTTTCTCAGTCAGTTGTTTTTTGACATCTGTTTATTTTATTTATTTATAGCTCAGTTCCATCAACAAAACTCAGTAAAAAACATTTTTTAATTAGATTTTTCAGAATATTAAAACTAAACCATCCATTCAGAATGTGTCACCGCTGACACATCACCAATTCTAACAATGGATTGGATTTCTATAGCGCTTTATGCTCACATTCATACACCAGTATCTATCATTCCTGAAAGTTTCATTAAAACCCATTAAGAACTTTTTGCGTAATCCTGCTGATAGACAGACAGACAAACAAACAGACTCAAATGTAATACCTCCTTGGTGGAGGTAATCACAATACTAGGATCAAGATGCAATATATCAGGGGTAAAAAGTGCTTTTAGGAGGCATAAAATAACAAATAGTATAAAATAATAATAAATAAAATGTGAAAAAAAAAGTGAAAATGAACCTCCATTATATCTGTATTTGGAAGAATGATGCAGTACTTTTTAATATTAACACAGTATCATGAAATAAAATATCTAAATATATTAAACCCCAACCAAGGACAATACTGCACATGACTAGGACAGAGCAAAGTTCAAACTGCTGACCCTCTGGTTATTCTTCTAAACACTGCTGCCCCAAATAGCATATGCACCATGTCATGATTGATTTGTAAGTTACAAATGAGCAAACAAAGGTCAATTTTGTATGAAGCATTTCTCACTGATAAAGACTAAGCTACATCTAAAACACTGCATAATGGCTTTGTTGTTGCCAGCTGCATTAGCATGAATAATCAGCAGCACTCTGGAGTATAATCAGTTCATTACCTCCGACAGGGCAGGTCGTACAGTCACCAACCGTGTCTGTTTGTTTGGTTTGTGGGCAGGATTAAGTAAAAACTATTGCATCAACCTTCAAGTACTCAGTGGAAGTGTTAAGGTTAGAAGGAATTGAACATGAGTAACAGTAAAAAGGAATGACCCCTCACTACTTGTACAATGGTATTTCTTGGTGATAATCCAGTTCTATTGTATCCTTTAGTCTCAATCACATCCCTTATACTTAACAGTCCTATTTATTAATGGATAGGCATTATTTGCAAGATTCTTTATTTTGATTGTTCTTTTTACTTAATAATCAAAGCCTTACAGCCCTGCAGCACCAGAAAACTCCATAAAATAAAATAAAGTATATTAACTCTTTGATGCATACTGGTTACTACACAGTTATTCTACAGCTGTTCA
This sequence comes from Siphamia tubifer, assembly GCA_020466265.1. Lineage (NCBI taxonomy): Eukaryota > Metazoa > Chordata > Actinopteri > Kurtiformes > Apogonidae > Siphamia > Siphamia tubifer. The sequence goes on from CM035793.1 coordinate 29,887,089, forward strand.
TTTGTATATTCATGGTTTTTGTTGTTTTAGTTCCATATCAGTCAGTTCATTGTTTAGTTTAAAACTATTGTTAGTTCCATGGACGGAGACAGTAGCCTACCTTTTGAGTAAGTAATCTAAATACAATATTAGAATAAAAAAAAAAAAAAAAAAAAAAGTCTACCAATAATGGGAGCATTATCTTGTCTCATCATCTGAACCTGCTTTATCCTCAGTAGGGTCACAGGGGTCTGTGGGTGGGGTACAACCTGTATGAGTCATGGGAGCTAGGAATGGGTGCTATGCAGTGTATCATACCTTATGAGGTATTTTTTTGTCCACGGTGCAGATTTTTGCCATACTGTTCTACTGTCCATCCTGTACATGGCAGTAATGCAAAGTTTTGAACGTCCGCCGCCTGCCTCTAAGAAGCAGCTAGCACCACAGTCTTCCTAGATGTTGTGTCAGCAGAAGCATTTCATTTAAATAAGGTACAAATATAAAATATATCATTTCTGTGATGTACTATTGGTTATAATGGTATGTGATGCCAGCATATTTTAATTCAGGACTCTAGAATTTAATTTACAGGGTGTCTGAAAAGTGAGCTAACAAGCTAACAGCCAAAGTCATGACAGCCATAGTTTATGACAACAAAACAATTGTGCTAAACATTTACACTGCCTTAAAATTTAGCATACTGCGTCGGCCTTAATGACTGTATGTTACTATATCCAGTTGAGTGACTATTAGTCATAGTGTCTGGCTGGTGTTAGCAACAAAAATGAGTTACCGTACAAACAATTTTGCTAATGTTAGCATGCTAAGCGCTGCTACAGTGATTGCTACCATTGAGATATGTTGTGCGAGCTACTCTCAATAATAGCCTCACATGAAAGATCATTTTTCTTCAAATTGAAACAGTAACAACTGAAACAATTAAGGTTTTTATAATCACATATGTAAGTGCATATTTACAAATCACCCTCAACAACTGCAAAAAGTTGCAGCGAGCAATTTATTGGATCAAATCCATTTGCTTCATTCATTTTGGCAGCTCTCCCTTTTCCTATATTCTCTGGTTCATGACTGATCACGCTCCTGAATATGCACAAATATTAAAGACATGCACTTGGAGCTATATGACCACTAACAAACTGTTCTGCTGTCATTTATATTTTATTTATTTATGTATAGTAGCCTAAAAAATTACTATTCCATGATATATACCGTATACCACCAGTGGCTCAAATTATTTTTGGCCATATTGCCCATTCCTAATGGGAGCATTATATGACATCAATAATAATGTATTCAAATGCAAAATAACATATGTGGACGTAGTAATGTGAATTTGCAGAAATTGTTAATTTTAGTTGCTGGTAGCTCATTTTGACAAAGTAGCGTGATTTGATAGACAGATATTTGACAGAACACCGGCATTAAACAACAGTAATCCACTAACAATTACTGCAGGTCAAGTGAACACACCTGGTGAATTAACAGGAGTCATAAAAATGTAGGAGTCCATGAAACCTTAACAGAGTGTGTATGTGAAGTAATATTTTTACAGTTTGACAAGAAGTAGAGAAACAGAAAGTAGAAAACACGAGCATTATTGGAGTTCATATTACAAGAGTATCAAGCTGTGCTCTGAGAGGCACACAGCAGATATAATTGAGGAGAGTCTACAGAATAATACTGCTCTGTTGCTTGCAGCCGCACAGAAAAAAAAAAAAAAAAAAGGTTGCTATGTGATTGCACCAGCAGCCGGAGAAACGAGTCTGCAGTCATTACGGCTGCTTGTAAATGCATCCAAGCCAGCCGGCGCCAGATCGATTTTTCTATTTCTGATTGGCCCTCTGTTATTGCCCAGAAAGGCCCTGCGAGAGGCTGGCGGGGTGAAAACGCTAAGCTTAATTGATGCTGTCACGGTATGAAACAGGTTATAATTTTTCACCCGGAACATTTTATCTCCTTTTTCTGACTGTGGCAGCACCACTCATACTAAAAAAAAAAAAAAAAAAGAAGAAGAATTTTAATAATACAGCCACAACATCCACCACTCTGTTGATATTTATGTGACCAAGGGAGAGACACAGCTGGTGGTTATTCTTCCATAAAATTCCTCACATTCTGTCCAGGCATAAGGGAGGCAGCTAAATCGAGAGAAACCCTTGAGGAGTCAAGAGTCAGAGGAAAGTCACGAGAACAGAAATATTTCTTATTCCTACTGTACTAAGCCTGAGCAAAAAAGAGGTTAATTAAGCTTCTCAGGGAGGCTTTTAAAAATGGACTGGTAAGAAAAAAAAAAAAAAAAAAAAATCAAAGGCTGAGTTAAAAAACATGTAGAAGATGAAAAGCAAAAATACATGGGGAGATGACAAGGAGAGATCTAATGATGGAGGATTGGGAGAAGGAGAGAAGAAGAGGAGACGAAGGAGGGGGGGGGGGGGTTCATGTTGAGAAGTGAACATTCTTGAGGTCTGGTAGCCAGGAGATAGGAAGGAGGCAGAGAAGGACTGATGTAAAGACCAAGGGAGAGAGCTGCAGGCTGCTTTAAGATACGATCTGAGCAGAGGTATTGGTGGAGAGAGCGCTGAGTGTGTTATCAGTCAAGAGCTTTTGGTCCTTTTATGCTAAAAAACAAACAAACACACGCAGGAAAGAAGACATTGATGATTTTTTTTCCCCCTCCCCCCCGGCTTCATTAGCCTAACCACATGCCGAGCTCTGGGAGTAATTGCCTGCCCTTTCAGCTTCCTAATGGTGAAAGAAGAGCAAAGAGCATGAGGTGGAATAGCAAGAATTACTGTCATTTCTTTTCCTATAAATTTGTACTTGCTTTGATTTGATTTCTTTGATCTTATACGATAGCGACACGATTGTTTTTACTTGTGATCTCATGCTCCGGCTTGTTCTTTTTGTTCAATTGTAATTTGATTCATGCGTTTCTTATTTTTCCATGTAAAAGAAAAGAGGAAAAAAAAAAAATCACACTATTCCAAACCAGTGTCTTTTGATCGGATTCACCAGAGACAGAGAATCTAAACCTCCTTCTGTTAATTTTTTTTTTTTTTTTTTTTTTAAAGCTTCATGTTGGATTTATAATCTGTCATTTCTTCCATTTAAATAGCATCCATAGTAACTCCTGTTTTAACCTAAGCCAGAACCACCATGGAAATTGAGTTTAGAAGTTTAAAGACTTAAAGCATCTACTCATCTAAAATGTTTAAAGACTTTCTCTGCTGGCCTAAACATGCTCAGAAAAGTAAATGTATGTTATTTTATTTTCATAAATACGTCAACTAAATTATTATTTTTTATTCTCTGTATTCTTTATGTCACAGGTGTCAAACTCCAGTCCTCGAGGGCCAGTGTCCTGCATGTTTTAGATATTTCCCTCTTCCATGTGATTCATTTTAACCCTTTAACTCCTGAGAACTAACAAAGTGATTGGTAACATGAGCAAAGTTAGACACAAATGGCAGAAAATCAAAGAAAAATACTACAATAAAAAAAAAAAATGTAGAAAAATAAACAAAATGAGCAACAAAAACTAATAAATATTTACAAAATGACAAATAATGTGGAAAGAAAAACTACTATTGAAATTTGGACCCAGCAATTTTAATTTTGCCTTTAAAAAATGAATAAATAATAAAATAAATAATAATAATTAAAAAAAAAAAAACTCTTGCTTTTTGGCACCTTGTCCATACACAAAATTAAAAGGAAAACGGTTGAATTTTTCTGAATATTTAAACAAAATCATCCATTCAGAATGCATCCGCGCTGACACTTAAAGAGTTAATAATCAGCTCCTCATCAGACTGATAATGATGCAATGGCCTCCAGGTGTAATGGAAGAGGGAAACATCTAAAACATACAGGACCCTGGCCCTCGTGGACCGCAGTTTGACACCCCTGCATGTTATATTATTTCCACTTAGTCGGGTGGCTTGTTTTATGATAGAGTTTTTAACCAATTATATGTCAGCTAGCTTGTGTTGTCAGGTAGCTAAACAAACTGAACATGGAAATTCAAGAGGCAGCTGTATTTTAACCCATAATGACCGAAGGAGAATTTTCTTTGGAGTAAAAATGTGAGTGAGAGTTTGGGACAACTTTACACACTGGTCTGTTTGTCTGTTACAGTTTTGTCTGTTCTGTCAAACGGTCATTTTCAGCGTTAAAATGTATTTAAATTTATGCCAGAAACGCGACCGGACAGAAACATCTTTCAGCATTACCCTCCATGTCCATAGAAAAGGAACTGACTGATGGACCTGAAACACACAGATAAACTGTACAACAGCCACTGAAGTGTTTTAGAGAAAAGAAAGGAATCTTGACTTTATTTTTAAATAAGCAGATACTGTGGAGAACTATGTTGGTGAGTAAATGCATTTTATTTTTAATTTCTTCTTGTCATTGCAACATTTTCAGTTATTTGTTGTTGTATATCCTATTCTCAAAAATGCAAATGATCTCTGAACTTTATTTTCAAAGAATAGTTTGTTTTGTGATTGTCTGGTTGGTGTCTTATATGAAAGGGTGACATTGTGCAATTTATTAGACAGACTTATTTAAGATCACACAGTGTCATTTTGGTGGCAGTTAGTTTTGTATCTTTAAATCACCTTTTTATTTTTGACAATATATGTAATTAATTTCCCAATCTTAATTGTAAATGCATACTTGATGGTTTTAAATGCTCCTGACATAAAGTGCTGCTTGACTAGTCTATACTGAGGTGAAGTTAATATATGGGGCGTCACTGAAGGACTAATGTTGAAATGCACGACCCGCCACTGTTTGAACCACTATTCTACAAAATCATTCAGGTAAAATACATTTTTGTATAACTTCATCTGCATCAGATATGATCAGTTTGGATGTCCAGAGGCTTATGAAAACCAGCTGGTGAATCATCACCAGAAAAAAACAACCATGTAGTTTGACAAATGACAGTGGTTGCAGGCGTCTGTTTTAATGTTTAAAAAAAAAAAAAAAAAAAGTAATTTATTCTTCACTTTTCACTGTTTTGATGAAATAACCTTCACTTTTACATCTACAAAGTCAGTGAATTGGATTAAGGAAAATACCAGATTTTCAATGAAAAATTCAAATTGCAGAGGATAGTGTTATAATAAATGATGAATCACAACGGAAATATGGAGAAAACTCAACCCAAAAAACGCCTAAGCTTTTAAGGGTTACAAAATATTTATTAATTTTTATTTGAAGGGAACATCATCAAGCAGCCCTGTATACCTCTGACTCAGCCTTTATCCTACTATAAGTTTTTCTGTTAAATCTAAACTATGTTCAGTGGACATTTGTAGAGGTTACATTTGGGCCAGATACAGAAGTGTTATCAGACGCCATTTAAAAAGGAATATCTTCTTCTAACTGGTGCGAGAGACCCATTTAAGGGGTAGAGCTATGGTTAAATTTGTCTAAACTAATGCAGTGTGAACTATATTTAAACAAAATGATAGATTTTCCCTTTCAAATGAAGCCTAGTACACTAAAAAGAAAACCTTACCAAACATACATTTGTCATTTCTGGTCAAAATATCTCATCACACTTAAAATAAGACATATATAAGAGTAATGTTTCAGTGAAGCATAATAGCTTATTTTTGAATTGGGCCAAACAATATTGTATTAAGCAAAAAATAAATAAAAAATGGAACAACTTTAAATGATCTTGATAATATTTCTTGAAATAAGATTTTGAAGATCTGTTGTCTAAAAATCAGCTCTTTATATGTCACTGAAAAGTTACTCTTCAGGTGATTCTATTTTATTTTAAATGTGATGAGATATTTTGACTAGAAATGAGAAAAATATATTTGGTAAGTGTAACATGTAAATGGAAAAGACAGTTGTTGTATTTCAGCCTAACTCTCAGAGGTAGAAGTAACTAAGTACTGTTGAAGTACTTCCTTTACTGTACTTTAGTAATTTTAGGGATCTGTACTTGAGTATTTATTTTTCTGGCACTTTTAACTTTTACTCCCTACATTTTTATATAAATATCTGTACTTAAACTCTTTACATTCTCAGAATAGACTCATTACTTTTTCAAACTAAACAAATGTGACAGTATGAAAAATAAGTTGTAAATCAGAAATTGTGACTTACTATATCATTATTTGGACTTTTTATCTAATAATTCTGGATTTTTTATCTTATAATTTTGACTTACTTCGCAATTCTGATTTTTTTTCTCATCATTTTGACTTTTTATCTCATAATTTATATAGATTTTTTTTTTTTATCTCCTACTTATGATTTTACTAAATGCCCTGTCCATAGTCACTAAGCTGAGTACCATGAGCCAATAAAACAGATCATCTACACCACAGATGTCTAACTCCAGTCCTCGAGGGCCAGTGTCCTGCATGTTTTAGATATTTCCTTCTTCCATGTGATTCAGTTTAACCCTTTAACTCCTGAGAACTAACAAAGTAACTGGTAACATGAGCAAAGTAAGACAGGAAATCAAAGAAAAATTCTAAAATAAAAAATAAACAAAATGTAGAAAAATAAACAAAATGAGCAACAAAAACTAATGAATATTTACAAAATGACAAATAATGTGGAAAATTTAGGAAAAAAAACAATTACGAAAGAAGAAAACTAGTATTGAAATTTGGTCCCAGCAATTTTAATTTTGTCTTTAAAATTTTTTTAAATAAAATCAAAATAAAAAATCTTGCTTTTTGGCACCCTTTCCATGCACAAAACTAAAAGGAAAACGGTTAAATTTTTCTGAATATTTAAACTAAATCATCCATTCAGAACACATCAGCACTGACACTTAAAGAGTTAATAATCAGCTCCTCATCAGACTGATAATGATGCAATGACCTCCAGGTGTAATGGAAGAGGGAAACATCTAAAACATGCAGGACCCTGGCCCTCGAGGACCGCAGTGTGACACTCCTGATCTACACAGTAACTCACTTTTAAAGACTTTATTTTTGGATATTTTTTTGTAAAAATGTGCATTTTTTTCTCTGCTTAAGTAAGTATAATTTCATCCATAGCAAAAAAAATGTAGTTTTACTTTTTACTTCATTACAATTGAGAAGTTGTACTTTTTCACTTTTACTTCAGTAAAGCAGTTGAATCAGTACTTCTACTTTTACCAGAGTATTTTTTCACACCAGTACAGTAGCTGTACTTCTACTTCAGTACATAATGAGAGTACTTTTACCACCTCTGCTAACTCTAGCCTCAGCGTAGTCTCAAAGAGTGGATGTTAAAAGGTGAAGAAAGAGCGAGTGCAGTCAGTCATGTCTGTTCACCAATAGATCCAAATAACAACAACAACAACAGCCACTATTCCCACAGCACTTCATTCACATGGGACACACTAACAAGCACCAAGCTCATCACCCACTCTGCGCTCCAGGCTACATCGACATCACTTCTAATTGATTGGTACAAAATCTTTTAGTTGTGTTTTGCTTAAAGGCCTCTACTTCCAGCACAGCAGCTGCTCTCTCAGCCTTATCGCTGGCTTTATCGGGCTGCATATCAGACAGAGAGGAGATGCCCCGCCCAGTAGGATCAGGGCAGATTATAGGCGTGCATGGCAAGCATAGACCTCATGTCAACCCATGCAGGATACATCCCCACCCAGCTACATATGAAAACAGAGCCACAGAGAGGGCTTACAATGCAAGAACACAAGATTCTTCCATTCAGAGAAGCTCTAGTCTCCTCTATTTCATCATAGGAAAGATACCAGGAAACATCTAGAAGGCCAAAAGTAAACTGAAGTTACACTAAGGAATAATTTAACCATCAAAAACCATAGATTAAACTTCATTTGAGGAGGAATCTTTCCTAGTTTGTGGTTGAAACACATTATAATGTCAGTAAGGAGCTTTGTGGGTAAAAAAAAAACCTACCCTAATTTAATTAGATCCTAAAAAATGTTGTTATATGACAGAACTTCCACATTTCAAAGAAATCCTCAGTCCCGTTTTTAAGATATTTCAATATTCAACCTCATATGATGTCACTCTGATGTTATGTGTTCTATTGTTAGATCTAATGTTAAATATGAAGCACAAGATATTGTTGTATTTAACAAAACATGTCAATAACCCTGCTTTAAGGTAAAGGTCATACATTTTGCAAATATACCATTCGCTTGACGTCATATGACTTCAAAATGTGACATCATCGAGCCTATCTCATCTGATGTCAGAAGGTAAGACAAAGTGAATGTAAAAAAAAAAAAAACACACTCCTTTCTTTCTGATTCTGAGATATCACCTCTTATGTGTTTTAGCTGTTGACCTTCACTGTCACCTTGACCTTTGACCTTTATAGCTCAAAATGTAATTCTTTCTTCCTTGAACCATTATCAATCATCTCTGAAATTTTCATCAATATCCACCTATAACCTTTTGGAGTTATCTTGCTAATTAACAGACAGACAAACAAACTCCGGTAAAAACATAACCTCCTTGGTGTAACTAACAATGAAAACATACAGTAAAACAACAATAAATATATAACACCAGATGAGATCATTCTATCGGTAGTTCCTCACCCATTCCTCCTGGTGCCAACATTGACGGGTTTTTCCTTTAAGCAGCATGTTATGCTTAGCAGCCATATCGAATGAACTCAACCCCTCAAATAATACTCAATGATATTCAGGACATTTTGGGCCAGATTTGAAACAATACTTTACATTTTGGAACTGTCCTGAATTTTTTGGGACATCAGGTCACCCTATACTGGCAACTGTTATGAAACTTGGAGTTGTGATGAAATCTATATAAACTTATAATGAAATATCATCTGACAACCTGTGGTTTAAAGTCCATGTTGAGCCGCATTTTGTAATAAACATCCAAAATGTAATAACTTTTTCATTTCATTTTGTAATAAAGCTGCATTTTGTTAGCCTAGGATCTAGACTGTCCCCAGTGGCCGCAAACTGCATTTGCTACGGGGAGAGTCTAGAAAGTCTAGGCGAATTTGTGGGTGGGATAACTGCTGTCTGTCAAGTTTTCTCTTTACACAATGCCACGCTATTGGATAAATCAAACTTTTGCCATACCCGGTGGGCAAAACTCCGACAACGTCCCTTTTTTCCAAAAACAGCTTAAGTGCCGTTTTCTGCTCCTCTCGCAGGGAAATCTGTAATTTTAAATCACCTAGCGTTGCTGCCAAAGCCAGCTCGAATGGTTGTTCCTGGTGATGAGCCATGTTGTCTAGCAGCTAGCAACTGGTGTTACGGCAATGTGTGCTAGCTAGCAGCTACGCCTCCTTCTTCTCTTTGGTGTGCTAGCTGCTACGTCTCTGCGACTACAACATCACGTGTCGTATTTGTGTCGTCATGAGGCAGGGCGGGCTCCAATCGCGCCCCTCGCAATTTGATTGGTCCGACCCATTTTGGATTTTCAGATCCTAGGCTGTCTAGTCTGTCTCCCCGTAGCAAATACCATTTGCGGCCACTGGGGACAGACTAGATCCTAGGCTAGCATTTTGTAATAAATGTTTACATTTTTTAGCAGCAGGGCACTTTGGTGGTGTAGCATTAAAACTCAAGGAGCTGTTTGGGAAACATTCCAAGTGGTTTATGGCTGATAATTAGACATAATTAGACATGGACAATTTGAAATATATAAGAAAACACTAAAATATTTGAAATATATTTTGGAAATAGAAATGCTGCAAACATTTATTACAAAACGTGTTGGGACATATTATTACAAAATGCGGCTCAACAGTCCATAATTGAGTCTGAAAGAAGCAATGGTTTGCCCAAGTGTAGCTTGTATTCAACTTTATCTATCCACAAACATTCCAACTCAAACCTAAAAAAAGGGGTTTTAGGTTGTTTGGAGATCACATTAGTTCATCTGTGTCTGAACTGGGGTGTGAAATCACTGCAGGACTGTTTGTGCATCACTGATTTCACTTTGACCTCCAGTTCACACACTACACAGTAACATTATATGTCCATTACACATGACACAAAATGTAATAGTCTGCCAATGCTGTACTATTGCCTATTCCTTTTCATGTTGCTGTTTATAATTTAAATATACAATCAGGTTCAGATGATGCATCAACTGGGATCAGGTTTTTCCTCATCTTTCCACCAGTTTCTCCTTTGTTCCTTGCAGTCACTGTTCCTCCAAACACTTGACGGCTTAAACAGCTAGTGTAACAGTAACTTGTAAGCCTGTCAAGTGGTCATGTGTCACTGTCTCAGTGTAAGTGTTTGTAATGTTAGATGCTTTTTCTACAGTATGTGTCACAGAAAACTGTCGCCAACTTTCAGCTCTCTTGTCTGATATAACAATAGCTGCTAAATGCCTTTTTATGGTTTTCATTTGGATTACAGTATATACATGCAGGTAGGAAGTAACTAAGTAAAAGTACTTTGTTACTGATTTTTTTTTTTTTTTTTTTTTTTTTTAGGTATCTGGACGTTACTTGAGTATTAATTTTTCTAGCAACTTTTCACTTTTACTCCCTACATTTTTACATCAATATCTGTACTTTATACTCTTTACATTCTCAGAATAGACTCATTACTTTTTCAAACTAAACAGACGTGACAGTATGAAAAAAAATAAGTCACATCAGAGGGAAAATCAATGGAGGAGAGAAACTGTGCCTTTATATATTATAATGATTTGGGGTTTTTTTAAATCTTAAATACATTTATATTCATGAATGTATATATTTATATTTTCTCATATATATTTTAGTATATTTATGTATATATTTAGAAATTGATCTCATGATGATTATGTAACTTATTTCCACTATTTCTAAATTTCCTGCCCCACAAAACTGAGTACAAATACATTAGGTATCTACACAGTAACTCACTTTGAAAGGCTTTAATTTTGGATACCTTTAAACCTTTCCTGATTTTCCATGGTTACATAAGTATTATTTTATTCTTCACACAAAAAAATGCAGTTTTACTTTTTTTTTTACTTTATTACAATTAAGAAATTGTCCTTTTTTTTTTTTTTTACTTTTACTTCAGTAAAGGAATCAGTACTTCTATTTATTTTATGTATTTTTTCATATACCGAATGTGAGTACTTTGACCACTTCTGACAACTACACACATCCCAAATAATCCCTGAAATATGTGAGTGTTTATTTGGACACTGAAATTTCCACTATCCCCAAATTGTAAGTCACTACATCGCCAGCATGGTATTTTTTCAGTCTTTTCAGTTTGTTCTGGACACTATTAGTCAAAAGCCATAAACTGTAATGCATCATGGAGCTCAGTTGAAGTTTACTCACGTAGCTGCAGCATCTGATTAAAACAATACATCATGAAGAGTCAAGTGAATAAAATTTGAACATAAATCAAGTCACAGGTGAGATACCTGCTGGAAAGTGCAGCTAGTCCTTCCACCTAATCAAAGTAAGTAGGTTCTTTGTGTGTTTCTGAAAATAACTCCTGTCACCCTAATGTGTTTTGTTTTCTAAAATCCTATTGGTTAATGTCTGTTAAATGAATTTGTTAATTATAAAATGCTAATAGTGGCTGTTCCAAGCATTTGAACAGCTGACTAATGTTATCGTTTTCCCAGAGCGTGAGGCCTTTCACTAGTCGTGTTCATTTCAGGAATGATGATGATTATAAATGGGTAAACGGCAGCTTCATACTAAAGACAAATTGTAACATAATTTTAAAAAGACAAACAGAATCATTAGAATTTTACTCTCCAAACCACAAACCACAAAGCTATCTTACGTCTATCTCATTGCTATTCTCTTAATGATTATGCTCTTTCTTTTTTGTCCAACTCGTCCTCTGAGAATATTTCACTGGCCTTCCACATCCATCACACACGCTGCAACTCAACAACCTGCAGACGACTACTCCCACCAAGGTCTTCTAAAACATTCAGACGTCTTATTGGTCTCAGCGGAAGACCTGTAGAAATCTGTCCTCTATCTTCAGCCACATTACACATAAGACTGTACCGATGAGCCTCCACGTGATGAGACAGAAACCTTCATTCAAAGTGACTTTCAGGCTGCATCCTTATGCATTCTGTACATACATGTGGTCGGGGGCATCTCGTCAAGAATTTCTAGCAGCATCATATGATATCAAGGTCACCTATATATGAGCCACAGTGGACTGTTCCTGTTCCTGTGAAGGCCTGCAGTATATTCTAATGGAAAGGAGTACATTACACAGATGAGGAGATATGTGAGAAATAGAGTTTCAGTCCAGGCTGCAAATCAACCACATCATTGGTTGAGTTCCAATCTGAATGTATTGTAAATCTTAACAGCATCTGTGAAGGTATGCCAAAGAAAAGTCAAAATGATGCCCTTGGACATCCTCTATGGTTAAATAAATACTACAAGGTTCCCACTCTAAGTCAGAGTTAAAATTCATTCATTTCTCTGACCTTCTCGAACCAAAAAGTCAACATTTTGTGACCTTTCATAGAAACAAATATCCAATTAACAATTGGGTAAAGAGCAGTTTTGTGAGTAATTTTTTTCAGTGTGATAGATATTGGTGGTTATTTGGAGTGATCTGAAATTGTAGTTAAGTTAAGTTAATTTTTTTCAATCATATACTGATTTGAAACAATAGAAATAACAGAACAATATCATTCTCAATATTTAATGACTTAATTCCACTAAGTTGTACCTCATATGTTTTTTAAGTTATGTTCACTTACATCCAGAATAGTTCCCCTTAATACAAAAAATATTAGTTGGAATTACTTAAAAAGAACATGTTACATCAACTTAATACATTTGAGTTAGTAGTACTATTTGTGAAATTGAGTATTCACAACTGAATATATTTAATTATTCTGAATATTTGGGTTTATAGTGTGCTAGTGAGAGTGTGTGCTTTCAGACAAGTGTGCTTACGAGTGAGTGAGTGACTGAGAAAGTAGTGCTCCAGCACCCATTTATCTTCTTATGTAACAACTAGACTAGCATAAGCACATATCTTCTAATGCTTAGCAGACAGTAGACGCAGTAGCAGTAGTGTTTTACCCCTTTCATCATCATCATCATCATCATCAAGTGGAGCAGAGTACATTTCCTTATAACATGATCTCCAAATACGACACTCTTCCATGCACCCCAATCCCATTAACCTGAGGTCAGAACCAATAACAGCCTCATTATTAGACCTTTCATCACTCTCCTTATTGTTAGGTTTTTTTAACTGACATCTACAGAACAACCTCAGTGCTATTGTGATCCAATAACTGCCCTTTACGTTGCGTCATGTGCACTCCCAGGTTACTGTCTGCATATATTTACACTCTCAGCTTTATATCCAATACTAAATCTGACAAAAAAAAACAGTGATGTCTGAACAGATAGACCTGGAGGCAAGTAACAGCTGGGTGGCATTTGGTGGAAACTGCACATAGTCAAATGCATCATATCAGTAAATGGGCTTACACTGGCTTCTTATCTCAGAGATCCTAAACACTGAAGAGACAGATGATGATGGAGGACCCCAAGGACCCCTTTACCTCTTAATTTATTAATCAAGTCCTTAAACAGTCAATCAGCCAAGAGGAAGCTCTGCTCTTTATTTCCAACGTGGGATAATGATAAAACATATTTCAGAGATGTGATGCAGAGATAGCAGCTGTAACAGGGCGTAGGCCAACTGAGCTGCATTATAGCCACACCGGTTAATTAGGAAGCCTGCCATCATCCTATTACTGAGCAGTGAGATAGCCTAATTCTAAAAATCCCCAAACTGAACTAGCTCACCAAGAGAAACAAAGACTTTACATCTGAGATAAAAAAAAAAAAAAAAGCTACTGGATAACATATCAATCCTAATCATAAATATCCACTGTATGATGACACAGTATTGCTTTATTCCTGCGGACAAATAACATCTACAATAGCCTGTAATGTTGTGATATCGTGGTCAGTTTAATGAATTGCCTGTCATACATCTCACCAGGAATATTATGGGTAATTACACACATTGGTTTGTATTTGTACAGCAAATGCAATTATGTAAATCATCAAACACACCCCTCCTTCTGTTATTATTATTTCTTCTTTTTTATTTCCCTGTGAGTTAAGAGTTGTTGTTTGAAGGAGACAGAGGAGGAGGAGGAGGAGGGTGGAAGATGAAGAGCACCACCATGCGCCTCCATCCTCCTCTCTTGTCCCGCGTTAAGATCATTCATAAAAAAAAAAAAAAAAAAAAAAAAAAACATGGCAGCCCAGGACCTGCTCCCATCCTATTGGCTGCGCAAAAAAAATACAGCTTTTCCTCCTTTTGTTTAGTCGGATTAGTCGATTAACCTCTCTGGTGTTAAAATATGATGATCTGTGTTTGTTTAGTTGATACAAACTACCAGTGGGGGGGTATATGGGAATGTGAACACACAGCTCGTGGAGCGAGTTAAAATAAAAACGGCTGCAAGAATTCATGACACGGACTGTGACATTAAATAAAATATGATGCGTAAATATTTCAGGAGAGCTTTGCAAACGGTTGCATTGTGGGTTCTTACCCGATAGAGCCGATGTAGAGTCGGTACTGGCTGTAGTGGGGAGGGGGGCAGCGGTACCCCTGACCGGTGTGCAGGACAGCCGGGTTGAAGATGCGTGGATGCGCGGCTCGGCTTCGGACGCCTTCCTCCGGTGGCCCTTTTTGGAAACAGCGGACCGCGATCCCGGACTGGTGTTCACTGCTGCTGCTGCTGCTGCTACTGCTGCTACTTACTGCTCACACACACACATTCACACACTGACTGGATGACTGGGTGAAGTGGCCTTTGGCTACAGCAGCCGAGTCCTGCAAACCATGTTACCGAGCAGGCGAGAGGCAGCAGGGATGAAGCTGCTGCTGCTGATGGAGGATCCTGGCTTCTGGATGGGACGGGATGATAGTGGAGGACAGTGTGTTTGAATGGAGTGTACCGGTGGAGTGGATTTAAACCAGAGGAAGAGGGGGGTGTAGTTGGGATTACGTTGTAGGGGTTTAATTAGATAGCGCTGCGCCTATTGGCACAGCCCTCCTCTCTCTCTCTCTCTCTCTCTCTCTCTCTCTCTCTCTCTCTCTCTCTCTCTCTCTCTCTCTCTCTCTCTCTCTCTCTCTCTCTCTCTCTCTGTCATTGTGCACCATGCTGTGCAATATAATTCACGGTGCTATATTTGGACTGATTACTACACACGTTAATAATTTCATTGGTGGTTGTCATGTATGACACATATGGTCCTATGCTCACTGAAATGACCCTGTATTTATAATTCTGTAGGTGTACCCCATATGAGATACTTAATTATGAAAATGTAAGTGAAAAGTTAAAAACAAAAAAAAGTACCCTGAGAACGCAAACCTCCGCAAAGGCAGAGCTTCTGATGTTATGTTTTTGCCAGAGTTTGTCTGTCAGTCTGAAAGATAATTCAAAAAGTTATTGATGGATCTTGATGACATTTACAGCGTAGGTTGGTAATGGGGAGACCTGGAAATGATTGGATTTTGGTGGTGATGGGGGGTGGGGGGGGGGGGGTATGAAATGTATTCTCAATTTACCGCAATGTAAAATTTCAAAGTGATCCAGAAATCCAGGTTGTCTTCCGGATCACCACCAAAATGTAATCAGTTGTTCCTTGTGACACATCCTGTTTGATCAAAATCTGTCCATAAGTTTTTGAGTTATTTTGGTATGTCTTTTTTTTCATAGTATCCTAGTAGTAGTTTCATAGTATCATAGTATAGCTCCTCAATCATATTAAAAGAATGAATCCAGTTTCACAAATCTCACAGTAACTGTGTTGATTTACTGACACTAACTACCATTGACTATAATAGAACATTGGTTTGTGTTTATAATGGCTATGACAGAGTTCACGTAAAATGACAGAGTTCAGAGTAATAGTCCATTGCCAAGTGCAGAGTTACACATTCTGGAAATTCACAAGTTCGTTGCACTCTTTTTTAAAAAAAAAACATAGTCCAGTATTTCATTAGAAATTAAAATGAAGCTGTATGCAACAGCAAAGCTTAGCCTACTAACAGGTTGTTGTTTTCAAAAAATAATGCAATGAAGTTAGAGCCAAGCCAATACTAGTGGAAACACAACATAAAAGTCCACCTGGAACCAACATCATATTAACTTTTGTCCAATGATGTAATAATGTATCTTATTGGCCAGTTATTGTATTAGCCTATTACAATTTAAAAATGACAAATTTATAATGTTATTGGCTGTTAATACATTATTGCCTTCTACAGATGTTGTTGTTGTTTTGTTTTTCTTGTTTTGTTTTTGTTGGTTTTTGTAAAACATGCTTATATCTATGTTAAGACTATATGTATACTGAATATGTGTCCAAATAGAAAGATTTATATATTAAAAAAAGAAGATATTATCCAAATATGTTTCATCAGGGTTATATATTTTCTAAACAAAAGTCAACCAGCAGACGACTGTAGGGAACCGGTGGCAGCAGAGACCCTATAGTTCTATGCAATCATATCCACTCTCTGGAGTCTGAGCCATCTACAGCAGACATCAGTCGCTGTAGATGCTGTCACACCTCACAGAACTTGAGCAAGCTGAGGGAAGGTTGTATTAACTACTAAGGTTGATGATGACTCACACTGGTGGTCTCCCCAGACTAAGTTCGGTTGCTCATTGAAGGGACATCTGGTTTGTGTAACCAGCGCTGCCTCAAGAGAAATATAACATGGTACATTTCTAACAGTCACAGAATTACCAGTTGAGTACTTTATTCAGAGGTAATATGCCGTTGTTGGGTTTTTGGACTAGACAAAGGGTTTCAAGGGTGATCAGCTTTTTCATCACCATTATCTCTTAGTCATTTAGACAACACACATTCTGTTCATGTGTGACGGGTCTATCTGACACCAAAACTCTCCACCAAACCAGTTCAGTTCTTCAACCCCTTACCATTCTGTGCTGATTTTATTTAAGACACTTGGAAAAATACCTCTCCAAATTAAACTTACAGCTACCATGGTTTAAAAAAAAGGCAATTATGGACAGTATGTTTGTAGCAAATGGGGAAAAAAATTCACAAATATATGCTTGCAAAATCTAATGGGTTCTTTCATGACCTATTATCTATCATTCCTGAAAGTTTAATGAAAATCCATTCAGAACTTTTTGCGTAATCCTGCTGAAAGACAGATAAACACACGTGGGGTTAAGCCCGTCCCTCATTGCAGCAAATCTGAAGTAGCATTAGCATTAGCATCTACAAGAGAAGACGGTGCCACAGTAGCTGCTGCACAAACTGGAAAAAAATGGCGGATGAAACTATTTCATGTGCTCTCTGTGGAAATAAAGCATCATTTTTTTTTCCCCCCGCACATTTTCAAAACAAGCAATGTCACGAAACCTAGCTGGATGCTACTCTAGGATGGTAAACACACATAAAGCGAGAGGGGAGGGGGGAGTGTTCCTTCACATATTCTGAGCCAATTAGAGACGCCTCGTCACTGCATCATGGACATGTATGAGGAAGCACCGGTAAACTCTGTTGTTCGACCTCAAGTTATTTTTCTACCATCACCTCCACATGATGTGCACATGATCACAAACGAGTGTCATAAATATTAAAGGGTCTTCCCCTCACTACTCCAATCATGTAGAGGTATCCTTGTGAATATTAAAGAGCCATAGTGGCACATGCAGTGGCAAAAACACATACAAAGTGTATTAAATCAGTTTTGGGCTGTACCGAACTAAACTTATGTTTTCAATGGTTCAGTACGAATACATACATATACTGTTATGTCCTTAATTACAGTATATTACAACTGTATTGGAAATCAGTAGTTTTTGTACAAAGTTGCTGAAACAGTCAAACAAGTCAAAAAAAAAAAGAAAGAAAAAAACAAACAAAAAAAAATAAGTACCATCACCTCCTCTTTATAGAGAGCCGAAGTCTCCGCCCCTTCCGGTCGGTCCACTGGGCCTAAGTTCGGGAAAAATTTAACATGAGAGTGGATGAGGAGAAAATAATTATTTTCTGGTCTACTTTACTTTATGCCCCAAATCACACATTTGCTGTACTTCAATTAAAATCATAACCAATGATGTGAGTTTGGAGTTTCTTTGATACGTGTTTTGTGATTTATTAGCGTGTAAAAATATGTAATTATTTGGACTCTGTTTGGACTACATATCAGACGTCGCATAGCTGACGTCACAGAAGAATCTTTCCCTAACCTGGAGTAGCTGCCACTTTCCACATGCCCTGATTTAAAGTGGTTTTCTCCACGTTTAATGCTCTTGCCTTCGTCCTGAAAGAAGGAGGTGAAGTTCGCCAAAGTCACAGCCATTTTCAAAGAGTTTGATGGTGAAGATGGTGGTGACGTAATATTTGTGAGACCAACGTTGTAGTCCATTACTTACTCTCACATAAAACCCAACGTAACTTTGGATGCCTGTCCAAAGTGAGTGCTTTCTCAATGTGAAAATGTATCTTTAAAATTCACAGACATCATATGTGAAAACCGTAGCACATTTCAAACGGGACCAGAAAATTACTTTTATCCCTCCATTGACTCGCGTTAATTTTTTTATGGCACTTAGGCCCCATTACCCGGAAATCAACCGGAAATAGAATCGCGTCACTTAGGCTCCCTATTGGTCAGGGTAATGACAATATGATGATAATTATGTGTGTGTGTGTTTAAACCTCAAACATTTATGACAGTCCACATTATCAATGAATTAAATATAGATTAATACCTGATGTTCATTGGGGATTTAGTCAAACAGACAAAAAAGGAACTGCCATAAAAGTAGCAGTGAATATTCGTGGATTAATGGCAGAATTGTAAACAGAAAGTAAAAAGGTAACAGTTGAAGGTCTTGTTAAAAGAAATAATTTAGAATAGAATGTTATTGCCAAGGTACCAACACACACTGGCATATAAATGAAGACGAGGAAGGGGATCACAGCAGGACTGGACAAATCAAAAGCAGGATGAGATGCAACTCGGGGTGACAGGAGTAGAATGATAATTTTCATGCTCAGAGATGCAAGTGAAAGGACACTGCTGCAAGTACAAACAACAAACCTTATTTTAAAGGGCTAAGATGAAACAAAAGTCCAAACTTAAACATTTGTTATTTCTCCCGATGTCCTTTTTGAAGAAGAAGACATTTAATTTCATCCTGGAAGCTAAATTAGACCTGGCTCCCATTGATTTGTGATGCTGCAAATTTGTGACATTTTGTTTGCACGCACCAAACTCATTTGGACAATTATTTTCAAAGTCAACAAATCAATGTAAAATACATCTTTGTACCAAACTTGAAACAAAATGGCAAAGTTAATATAGAAAAAGATAATTACTTTGGGGAATTAAAAATCATCTAAGCTGTACTCGTAAACACTGCAACAAACAATCATTGTATGTTTCTGTGAATCAGGGATGATTGAATGTGTCTGAAAACAATACTGCATTTCATTGTCCAACATTTCATTGGATAATTGTATAAAAAAGTACCACATTTAGTTGTAATTTTGTTATAAACCAATGACGTATATGTGACCCACCCAACTTCTGAAAAATAACGATAGAGAAAGATTTGTTCCCCTTTAAACAGTTACACCATTTACTAAAGTTAAACAAAAATCATTTGTCAAATTGAAATATGATTTTACAAGCAAACAAAGTCAGGGTTTATGGAAAATCTTTATTAAAAGTAGATTTAGTAGTAGTCGATAATAGTCTAGTTGATTTCTATCTATCTATAATAGGTAGCTATGTGATAACTAGGTGACCTAATAGTAAATTGAGCATTACCGTCCATCACACATCGTGGCTCAATGATTGAGCATGTTGTGAAAGGAGTCGCTTTTATTAACAATTTCCGTTATACGCGCATCTTACATTTGACATCTGCTTCCAATTTAGGCTTGACTTTTGACATTGGCTAACTCATAAATGCTAACTTCCTTAGCCACCAACAATTTATTCAAACTACATTATTACAAGTGTAGGGGTCCACGGGCGTCGCAACTGTGGGGGATGGGGGTGTTGCGACGCCCCCACTTCTACAAGCAGATGTTTTCATATCCTCCACTTTTTCCTGAGGTTATATATTGTATCGTTCCACTGGATCCAGGAAAAAGATGGAGAGTTGGTCTCACCTACATTTTATTGCAGCACAAACGCTAACTATTGGTCACAATCACGCCAAACAAACAGAAAAAACATGGCAGGGTTGTTACAATATCTACTGTATAGTTTAAACTGTTTAGCCGCCCTGGTGAGACACTAGCATGGTGAAATGAAGCGCACCTCGGCCACATGTAAACAGCTGTTCTTTGTGGCGTTAGCAAACAGTCATCAACCAGTAAGTAATGAGAAATTTTGCAGTTGTCAAAGTAAGTTAACTAAATTATGTCTTGCTTTGTGATATATACTCTAAGCTAATTTGCTGACAGTAGGAGGAGCACTTTTGGATGTTTTGAGTAGGGGTAGGGAGGGGCAGGTTTTCATTCTTATTGTATTTCTGTCAAAAGTTTAGTTCTTCTTGGAATAATTTTTTTTAATTGAGGAAAATAAATGTGTGTTATTATTTTCAGCCGTATATTACTTTTTTAATCTAAAAATGTAACCAAGGGGAAGCAAGGGCTATCGTGTTTTAGATTTGGTTTGTTTTATACCTTATTTTTCTTTTATTATGGAATAATTAACAGTTAATTGTGAATTTTTATGAGGTAATGGATTTAAAGCCAGAACTTAAGTAGATGTTGCTTGTAGCTATAAATACATTTGAACCAGATTGGACCCTTTGGTGGACCCAGCTTTGGCCAGTGGCCCACATGTTTAACACCCCTGATTTAACCCATGATAATACCCCCAAAGGCACTGGGCTGGGGACCCATTCCACTCACTTGGTTAAAGGCCCTGTAGGGCTCTCAAGTTTTGAACAGTGAAATTTTGGCAGCTGTGAGGTTGAGGGTTTGATCTGATGAATGACAAAATCATACTCATACAAATATTTATTTAATTCAGCATTTTTTTTGGGGGGGTAGGTGCGTGTGCCTGTGAGAGAGAGATGTTGTCAGACTGTAACCAAATGTGGCCACTTTTCTGCACCATATTTAACCTATATTCAGTCTGTTAAAGACAGTTTGAACAGCACAAACCTGATTCTTTTAAAATCATTTTTAATATGTGGTCCTAAATCCAGTGTGTGTATCTGATATTTTTTTGATGTGTCCTCAGTCTGAACGACCAGATCACATTTATCTGACACTTGTGTCATTAAAATGCAACAGATTCTACACCTCAGGAGGAGGAATGATGGGAAAACATGTACTTCTGTAAACACAGTGCATGTCTGTGTGGTCACATATTACATCAGGATCTCTTTTGCGCATGTGGATCACTTCAGGGGTACATTTAGTACATACTCATAACTAATACAAGTTGCATTTTATGTGAAATATGAATGAGCACAGAAAAAGATTGGATTTCACCAAAAAAAAAAATCCAAATTGTGCATTGTGATCTGCTTAGCCTTCATATTGTTTATTGGACTTGGGTGAGATCTGTGTGACAGCTGTCCTCTTCTTTAACACTATTGTACTGGACATATCTTAATCCTACCCAGATAGAGTAAAACAAATAACATGGGTGGTTTTTCCATAAGGGCGATTGGGCGATGCACTACCACACCATAGCAAATGCAAATTAATTTTAAAACGTTTATTTTTCCCCTTCTCTACTTTAGTGGAGCTGACTGATCTCATCTGTTTCTTTGTAGATATCATTGTCCAATCATGGAAATCCACAACCCAAGAGATCCACAACAAGACAAAAGTGGAACACGCAAGAATCACAGAAGCCCAAAATCCAGAATCTTAAGTCATACACAGAAAAATCCACAGACGTGATAGAAATGCTCATAAGTCACTAGAGATTGCAGATGAACTCGCACTGAAGGGTGACAGACATGGGGTTTAAATACCTGAAGAAACAGGTGAGAGACATTAGGAGGGAATTAACGAGGGAGTGGAAAGACACTGGTGACAAAGTCAGAAAACATGAACATGGACCACATAACAAAATAAAAGCCCCAATACTAACAACAACAGAAAAAGGCAAAAGACATAAAAAAAATAAAATAAGACAGCACACCACACCGGATACTGGATCATCACACTACCTATTAATGCACCAGTTGAATGAGTCACCTCAGACATTATCGGATAATTTGCCCCTCCACTGACAAATACCCTGAGCATTCCTCATTGTGCTAACTAATTTCCCTTTCTGCTAGCCAGAAGGAAGAGATTGTGAACCAGTGACTGCCCAGACAATTGAAATGTGGAGGGAATGTGGAAGCAGAACTCTGTTATACAATGTTTTGATTAGTTGTTTGGTAGCTCTATTCTTATTTGATAAGCTGCTGCGTGTTAGTCAGACATCTCCTCAACTTGATTTCTACCTGTTCCATTGCAATAAAAAAAATAACCACACAACTTGGTGGGTAATATCATGGTAATTCCTCTGCATGAGTAATACAAAGTGTGGTGCGTGAGCATGTGAATGGGTTGAAATGTGCAGAGATGGTCATAGTACTCACTTTCTGTACTAAAGTAGAAGTACAGCTACTGGTTAGAAGTACTGATTCAACTCCTTTACTGAAGTAAAAGTAAAAAAGTACAACTTCTCAATTGTAATAAAGTGAAAACTAAAATTGCATATTTATTTTTGCTATGGATGAATTAATACTTATTTAAGCAGGAAAACCAGAACATTTTCAAAAATATCAAAAAATAAAGTCTTTAAAAGTGAGTTACTGTGTAGATGATGTGTTTTATTGGGTCATGGTACTCAGTTTAGCGCGTATGGACAGGATATTTAGGAAAAATTAAAAAGTCATGAATAGGACTTTTTTAAAAAAAAAGAAATAATTTTTACATTAAAAAAATCGAAATAGCAAGTCAAAATTATGAGCTAAAAAAAAAAATCCAAATTATAAGATAAAAAGTCAAAATTATAAGATAAAAAGTACAAATTATAAGATAAAAAGTACAAATTATTAGGGAAACAAACCTGAATTATGAGATAAAAAGTTAAGATTATGAGATTAAAGTCAAAATGATGAGGAAAAAGTCATAATTATAAGATCAAAATCCAATCAAGTCAATATTTTGATATATTCAGTCACAATTTCTGATTTACAACTTATTTTTCATACTGCCACATTTGTCGAGTTTTAAAAAGTAACGAGTCTATTCTGAGAATGTAAATAGTATAAAATACATACATTTATATAAAAATGTAGGGAGTAAAACTAAAAAGTTGTCAGAAAAATAAATACTCAAGTAAAGTACAGATACCTAAAAATTCTACTTAAGTACAGTAAAGGAAGTACTTTTACTTAGTTACTTCCACCTCTGGAAATGCGTGTCGACTGGCCATAGTGTGAGACTTACGAGTACTGATGCTGAGAGGAAATCCAACCTAGCATGCATGCACCAGATGTTACTGTACTTACTCTCTGGGTGATGAATAAACACATATGTATTATATTTATTAGCCATTACATCTGCCTCCTCCATGTTATTGTATTAGACAGTCTTACCTTTTCAGTATTTTCTGGCAGTATCTTGAAGTGTAGGTGTTAAGTTTGGTAAGTCCTCATGTTACTGGAGGAGTCTTGCTACACTTACATGCCCCAGACTGGAGATCATACACCAAACCTAGGGGAGAATGGTCATGGGAGTGTGGATGATGGGGAGAAGTTGGAGCCTCTGAGGGCAATAAGGGTTAAGTTCAAAGCCCTGATAGCATGTATGAGTGTGTGATCATGCATGCTTGTTCTGCTCAGAGGGATTAGTGTGGAGGCGAACTCGATGGGAGAGATTTTTTTTTTTTTTTTTCTTATTTGCACTCACGACATTTTGACCTAAAGTTACAGCTGCGGCAATGACCAAGCTCTACGTCCAGCTGTGCCCCTCTTACGTTCCCGCCCCACACCTTCATATCTCTCCTTGTCTCACCTCTTCGTTGTTTTAATGAGAATGAGAGGGGGATGAATATCTGACTCAGCTTTTGCTTATTTCATTAGTTGTCCATGACTCTCGCTCCCTGTTTCAGTGTCCTGTGAATGAGGACGCTGATGTGATTGAATTACGGCCTCCTCCTCTCACTCCCTCCCTCTCTTTTCCCTCTCTCTCTCTCCGTTGTGTTTTGTGTACCGTTGGCACTTTCCCTCCTCGGAGCCCGGGTTCACTGCTGTTGTTGCACTTTCTCTGGTCTTGCGTAATCGTGCAGCGGTCGTGTTGCGTTGCATCCTCCATCTCCTCTTCCCCAGGCGGGATGGTCACTGTGGGAAACAATGGCCCAGAAAACTGACCTTCATTTCAGTAGTCTAGAAAGACTTCCCTTGCTGCATGCAGAGCTGTGTTCCCCAAAGGACAGTGTCATTAGACCTGTGTGACCTTTGTTGAAGTAGGATACAGCACTGGGACCCGCTTCTGACAAAGACTCACACTCTTTAGTGAAAGGAACCACAATTAGCTCATGTTATTATTTATTGATGCTATGTTTCGGCTTTCCACTCTTCTCAATATCATTCGCCACAGAGGGACTCAAGGTATTTAAAGGTTCGATATGTCACATGTGTTTTACGCAAACTTTGTGTTGAGCTCAGAGCTACATGTTCATTAACATCAACACAGAAAAATCAATTGTGCAGCTTAAGTATTTAATAGGTAGGTTTCAGTCTTGTGACTATGGTGACGACTTCAGCCGGAGGGCAGGAAGTAACCATGGAGAATGACACTATGGAGGAAACCATTGAAGAGATCGTTTAGATCCAGTGTTGAAACAGAGATACATACAGTTAGTTAAAAATATATTGGACGTGACCTGTATTTGATGAAAATTAATGAGTTTTTGACAGAACCCAAAGATTTTTCAACAATCTCTACTGTGGATATTACGAACTACCTGGTCCTGCAGACATGCTACTACACCAGCAGAAGATGAAAGTCTACAAAATTTTGGAGGCATAGAACTTTTTTTGTCAGCGGGTGGGTCCACAACCTCATTACCAAAAGGCTCAGTGATAATTATCATTTGGTCTTTGATAGCATGAATGTTTTATTTGTAAAGACACGACGTCAACATGTATTGCTGTGTCTTGTTGAAACCCCACCCTTATGTGTGTGTGTATATAGTTGATGTTTTCCATTGACCTTTCACAGTCTTGTCAAGTAGAGTTTTTGAAAATCTTGTAGTTTGTCCAGTTTTAACTCATTGTTTTGTTATTTTGTCTCTTACCTGTTTTTTCTTCCAAGTGAATTTTCTACTTCGTCATCTTATGGTTTTTCCTCTGCTCTCTCAGTGGCCAAATTGGAGAGCCGCCCAGTGCTGTCCTTACTAAAATCCTTGTAGAATCATTGTTATTTGGTGTGCAAACCTGAAACTTTACATGGTTGATGTTCAGAAATGGACAGATTCATAATTCAAAGTTTTAGTGTAAAATCACCTGTTGAGAAATATGTAAACTTTTAAGTGGCCACTCACATACAGTTTTTCATCGTGTTTTGTCTATCTCGTCATCACTGTACTTTGCATTCAGGTACCTTATGACTTGCAAATGAAGCACTGGGGATAAGTAGATGTACAGTGAAAAATAAGTGATCTAGGGTAGTGTAAAAAAAACAACAACACTGAACTCAGCAGAAGGAAGTAGATCTCTTTGAATTGATTTCAGTGGGAGGTGAGGACATACATGCTTCTGAACTGCTGCCTCCTTTTTCACTTTAAAAAGGGCTGTGTCTTCAAACACTGTTGCATTTGAATTCTAGGAACCGTGGCTACATTTTTAGAAAAGATAATTTCCCTCTGACGTAACGTTTGGCTGGGAGGGCGAGTTATTTAGACATTTTTCAGGTGGTTTTTGCTTCTTGGTCACACCAGGTGATATCATGCACTGAAAAAACAGAGGTTTTGCCTCATCCAAGGTGGATTTGACAAAACCGTAATTTACATCTTCATGAGATCATATTCCTGTGGAGAAGACAAAAATGTCTGCATTTTAAAGTTTAAATGTAGTCTGTGGGTGAAAGTATGGTGATGTAGTAGCACTGGCAAAAAATAGATCTTTTTTGTGGCTCCCATTAAGAATGAATGGGTTTGTTCTTCACATCCCTGTGTGAAATCCATACGACATATTGAATTATGAGACCACATGTGTAATCTCTGGGCCAATCTGAACATTACTGCTATTACAGAGGAATGTTTTGATGTATTGTTGGAGAGTTATAGCGACGTCAACATGGCCCCATTAATTTCGGATGGACATTTTTGACTCTTTTTTTCCTTTTTCAATTGATTGGATCATTAAGGTGGCTTTGGCTCAGTTGGTAGAGTGTGTTGCCCAATGACCGAAAGGTTGGCGGTCCGTGTCCCGGTTCTGGCTGTCCACATGTCGAAGTGTCCTTGGGCAAGACGCTGAACCCTGGCTTAGGCTCCCAGTAGGACTTACCATAGACCTTAGAAACCTACTGGTGTATAAGTGTGTGTGTGAATGGGTGAATGAGAGGCTAATTTAAAGCACTTTGAGCACCATGGAGGTGGAAGAGCACTATATAAATGCAGTCCATTTACTATTTAAGAAAAGTAATAGCACAATGTTCTCATATACAGTAGGACACACAATTTGTGTAGAAATGCCTTTAGTTTTTCCAAGGGTGTGGGTCAAAATTTTCCCCCCATTTTTTTAAATGTATAATAAAAATACAATTAAGTAATAATAATTGTTTGCAGAAATGTCTTTGTCTGCCAGGTATTTTATTTTTATATTTATTTTTTTATAAAGCCTTTTTGTTGAAGTTTCATATTTCACACTTATGATGTGGTGTCACTCTTAAAATACAATAAACTACTAAAAATATATATTAAAAAATATTAAACTGTTGTTTTAGCTTCTTAAACCCACCTGGTATTTTATTCAAGTAAATGGAATTACTTTCCACTGATAATTGTGCCTGACAAGACTTTGAAAATGTTTTTTCCTACCTTTTTTGCCATGTAGTACATTCTGTAGTACATCTACAGGCTCAACATTACTTTTGAAAAATGTAGAACCAGTAAAAGTGGCATAACATAAGAGCAACAACCATCAAAAAGTCTTGCATGTGATTAGCTTTTCTTTATTTGTGAACAAATAAAACACAAACAAGATAGATGATTTGACATTGGATTTTGAACAGGGGTCTTTAAATACTGATTACATACAGATGAAAATATAAAGTAAAATACCAGCACAGTTCTGCACATATTCCGAAGTAAATGAAGGGTACTTCATGCCTGTGACCTCAAAACAAACCACTTAAGCTTGTGTTTAGTTTAACATTCACTAGTAATTATTAAAATGTCAAGGGTAAAATTAGAAAGTAACTTATTTCCATATTGCTTTTGATTGTTTTTCATATTGCTGTGAATCGATGGGGAATAAAACTTCTCATTTGTTCATGTTATTTTACTAATTGCAAGTCATGTTGAGACTATTATGTGGTCATGGCTTCAAAAATAGCCCCTTTGTTATTTTATATTGACTGTTTTTCATAATCACTGTCATTCACTTTTCAGTCCCTTGTTTAACATAACCCATAAAATCCTAGTGCTAGTTGTATGGCAGTTCCCAAATTAATTTAGATTTTAACCTTTGCTAAATAATGTACAATGAATCATCATAATATTATCCTTTCTATTTTGCATTTTGTCAGTGATAATAAGGTATTTTACCAGGTTTGAATTACTAATCAATCATGACGCTCAGATTACATTTCAGTTATTAGGTAGTTAGTTTTTTAGTAAAATGGTTATTTTTCTAATTTCTAGTCAAAATATCTTACCACACTTAAAATCACCTAAATAGTAATTTTATAGTGAAACATGAGAACTTATTTTTAGACACTACATTTTTTTTTTTATCTTATTTTGACAAGTCTTACTGAGATAATATTCACTTGTTCCGGAATAAAACTAATGAAATGTTAATGCTAATGTAATATTACCACATATGTGTGAGGGATAAGGAAAACTCTAGTCTTATTGGGATCTAAATCTAATTGAGAAGAGAAACAGACCTTCTAGTTTTTCCTTTAAAGCCTCACATGAATAATTACAAGACTCTTACAAAAGGTACATGCACTACAGGTGTCCTAGTTAGTTTCTTTAATTTCTGCAGCAGGTCAGTGGGGAAGCCATGATCTGAATTTGATTTATTTTTCATTTAACCCTCAAGGATCAAAACAGCAGGTAGCAAGGAAAAGCGTCTAATGATTTAGAATATTTAATACATTTCAACCACTAATCCTATCAACACATGTAAATAATTCAGGTAAAATACAGTTTCTCACCTTTTTAACAACATCAGATATAATTCATTTGGATGTTCAGAGGCTCCGTAATGAACATGAAAGCACCTCATTTCTGCAGTAACACACACAAGTAAAACACATTTACAATAAAATGACCAAAAAAAACAGTGATGATAGACAATTGTTTCTATGTTGTTTTAATTATACAGTATATTCTGCATAAAAGTAACTTTTTCTGAAGTTTTCCCTGTTTTGATATTTTAACCTTTAAATCTACCATGAGCTTTTAGGAATATTTATTAAATATAGATAAAAAAGATATCTGATTTTTCCTGAAAAAATACCAAACATAGAGGATGATATTTTAATAAATACTCACTATTCACTTAGGAAAGGTCACATATAGAGGAAAATTCATTCAGTCATTACAGCAAAAATAGTCATAGGACTTGAAGGGTTAACCTTTACCCTGCTAAGTCCTGCTCATGTTCTTCTTCCAGGGAGAACTGGCTAATATAGTAGCTACACATAGTTTCTACTGTATTCACATATAAAGCTCATTTTAAAAAAAAAGAATAAAAGAAAACCTGAGCCAAATAAATATAAAATAAATACTAATAAAAAAAGAAAGAAATAATACTGAAAACACAGCAACATGTTTGTTTAATACCAGTTTGTAACATTTCTGTAAGTGCTGTGTCATAAATGAGTCGTATTCTTAATATAAAACTGATGAATAATCAAATGATTATTATTTGATTTGTTTAGTTTAATGTTGAAGTTCATTTGTTAGCTGTGGCTAGTGTTTTGTAACATTATTAGCTCATGTATTTGAACCTCACTGTCACACACTTAGTCAACAAGTTTAATGGGAATGATTGATAACTACCAACCTACCAGACTGTTTCTATTTATTGACATATAGAGGATTGTTGTTTTCCTTGTATTATTTTTTAATCAGTTTAACTTGCCTAAGTGGCTTAACTGAAGATGTTAATGTTAACTGTCGCCTGTTTTGCTCATGAAGTGTAAAAGATTGTTAACCTGACTCACATCATCTTTCTGTGTTTTGCCAAACTACATACTAGGCTCATGCAACCATCTGAGTATCATGTAGTTCAGGCCTTCTGAAAAATAAAGGAGCCAATCAGTGTCGCCAGGTGGGACTTCCCATGACTGGGCAGCGTTGTGGCTGTCTGTCCCACAGCTGATGTCTCCGCCGTCTGTTGGGCACTGGGTTCCTCTTCAGCTTTTTGCCATTCCCTTATAGTGTCCAGAGTACTGTCTGGTGTCTCCCTACCAAGTGAAGGTATTACAGACATATGCCAGAGGATTTTTATGGAACATCTGACACGTTAACACCAAGTTCTGCAAGCTGCTAGTCTACCTGTTTTCCATAGGGAAGTTCAAGGAATATCTGCTGACTTTCCCTGCACATGTTTCAAGACAAATGATGGTTTGCATTTTAGTCCATGGTTCATAAACAGAAAAAGCCGTTTTAAACCGTTTTCTGAATAATGTAGTAGCAGTATAGTTGTCATATTTGATAGCGTGCTACCTATTTCTCTTAAAGTTCTGTGAAAAATGCTTTTTCTTCTGCCTCCTTCGCCTTGATCACACGAGAGGAGCAGATTAAAGGAAATAAATTCAGAGAAAAAGCCTCCAAGCCAGGCACAAACCAGGGACGTTTGGGTTCAGTAGCTGCCCTGATTATTTCATCAGGGATGATTGATTTGACGGCTTAGAATTAATGTCCAGGCCAATTGCTCATGTTTCCAGCTGCAAGTAAACAGATTTCTCTTTCAGTGATGACTGCTCAGATCTTCTAGTTATAGAAAAATTGGAGGGAAATTGATATGCACTCTAGGCTCAACCAAATAGACTGCTGCAGAAATTAGTCTGAACACCTAAAATGAGTTAACATTGTTCACTTCTGTCATCATTGGCTTTTTTCTTCTTCTTTTTTTAAGTGATTGTTGGTTAAATGTCTGAAATAATACCTTCCCTTCATGGAAAATACACAACTCCACTTGTGGGTTTTGATGTCTTTCCATTATGTAAGATTTGCATATCATTATGTCTGTATAAATGAATGCGCTGTTGGAAACTGTTTCATGCTGGACGATTGAGACTCATTTCTTGGTGTCTTGGTTGAAATTGTATAGTATTATTATTATTATTATTATTGTTGTATTGATTATTGTTGTATTGATTATTGTTGCACTTTGCACATGTTCGAAATAAAAATCAAATTCCTTATGTTTGCCCCTAAATTTTTTAAATGTTTCACTCCAACATAGTACAAATACCATTAGCTTACGAACAATGGCAGCTAAAAATATTCAGAAGAAATTAGTTAAGATGTGCTTTCAGTCCCTATTGCCAACACTCTTGATTTTGCATATAAAGAGAAGCACATCCTTCAGTAACATATTAAAACATATTCACATTGTATGTGTCAGGTTTGAAAATATTCAAAGAATGCTAGTATGAAGCCTAACATTAGAATTGATGATAGGGACCGTACAATGCCAATATGGTTGACGGTCTACATTGTTGCCAAGTCCAGCAAAAGAAGAAACAATAATACAGTTACAGCACATACCTCCATAGCTTTAAAAAAACAAAACAAAACAAAAACTCAAAGTGAGTTTTGCCAACTGTCTTGGTTCATGGAACAATAGAACAACATTAAATGTGCATTTCTGAGGCTTTGCTAAATTAGCCGTAGGATGTTATTTTCCCCAGAGAAGTGGATATGCTTTCTACATATACTTCCCTCCACACATCATAACACATAAAACTGCAGTCGTACCTGGAAGTTCTGCAAATTGTCAAAAACTTGTATATCTCTTGTGTATCACTATCTTAAAAAAAATTCCATTTTCAGTCCTGCAGGCATCTCTATCAGAAGTACCTATGGTGTTGTTATTTTTTATTTATTTATTTATTTGCATCCTGATGCACTCAGCAAGGAGCTAGACTTCAACAACAACAAAAAATGGTCACGGTGCATTCATGGACCTGCATTTAGGTTACGGGCCATTTCACAGCAATTTTGTTGCTAGGAAACAGCTTGGGTTCATACTTTTTTTCCCCCAGTCATCCACTAATAAAAACCACTACAACAGAAAAAAAAACAAAAAACAAA
This sequence comes from Siphamia tubifer, assembly GCA_020466265.1. Taxonomy (NCBI): domain Eukaryota; kingdom Metazoa; phylum Chordata; class Actinopteri; order Kurtiformes; family Apogonidae; genus Siphamia; species Siphamia tubifer. The sequence goes on from CM035793.1 coordinate 29,918,599, forward strand.
AACATATTAGTATTTTGTGTTTATGATGCCAAATATTCAGCTGTTGATCTGACCAGACAACCGATTTAGATTTTTCTCTCTTCACAGGTGATTATGTAAAAGAACAAAAACCCCAAAAAAATTTATGGCATCTGTCGGAGCATTTTCCACTGCTTCACTTGACCCAAGCTCCATGACATATGGAAAATCCATGAATAGAGCTGGACATGTAACTGGATATTGGTCTTTTCAGGAAATACAATGGCGGTAGCTTTGCCCTGAACCTCACCCCCCTTCAACCCCACCCCATCGTTAGTGACAGTAGCTCTGCAGGGGAGACAAGTGAGCATTCAATAAAGACCAGATATCCCTTAAAAACAGAGTGATGGTTACTTAATAATCTGTTCTAAAGATGTTTATAGGTTGATTCTGGATCCTGATTTATTATAACCCATAGTTACTTCCTGTTGTGAATCCTCAGTTAGCATTGTAGCCCAACTAATCAAATTGTGACTGTGTAAGTAACAGAGTAAAGCTGTTAGAGACAATCTGCTCATTATCAGGAGTGTGACTACCCACTTGGAGCCAGATGTATTTAATAAGGAAAATCTGGAGCTTCCATTTCATAAGTAATAAATATAAGGGTATCATTAACTATATCCCCTGAAACTTCCATAATTACTTTTGAAAAGTGGCGAAAATTGCTGCAGTTTCACAACAAAAATGAATGAAGGTAATAGAAAACACAGTAGTAGTATCATTAATTAAATATCTGAATGAGGAAATATCTGAATATATGAAAAACTGTTTTTGTATTTCAGAAAATGTGGCTGCATCAGACAGACAGTGACAAAAGTATTTCTCTGTTTCTTGTTGGCATAAATAAAATAAGAAAACTTGATTCTTGACAGTTTCAACATGTCATCTCAATGAAGCACATCCAGAAGTGAGTGTAATATGGACTTAAGACTGATTTTCAATTAAATATATTACAGATTCATGGGGTGTCCGAAAAGTATTTTACCAACACTGGTGTCAAACATGCGGTCCAGGGTCCAGTCTGGCCCTTTGCATGAATTTGTGGAATGTAAAAATTATACTAATGTACAGGGGCGGAGCTTGTGGTTCACTGTAGGGGGGGTGATGACTTGTAGTGTGGCCTTTATATAGTCCTAGTATAGGTAATGTAGGTGTTCATTCCAACACCATAGTTTTAATTAGTCCTCCTCATGTTGATCTTCCTCAAGGGATAAGCATTTTTTTTTTTATGTCTTGTGTGTTTATGTTTTAAGGTTGTTTCTGTATAAAAGTAGACTATAGACTCCTTCACAGTCAATGTCATTCAAACATAAGGGGAAGTTGCGGGCAGACCAGACTCAAAAAACAGCATGCAAAACACTGTTGTTTATATAGATAACAGGCCTAAAGCAGAGCTAGAAATGTCTAGTTGTTGAATTGTTACAAGGACAGGGTTAAACTGTATACAATTTCATCTGGATCTCACCCATTAAAAAAAAACCAAAAACAAAAAGACAACAACGTCTATGTTTACAAGCGATCCAGCGTGTGGTTGTCTCTTGTCTGTCTTCTCATTCTAACCACAATCTGGACCTTGAATAAAATTGCATGACCCAAACATACAATGAAGTACATATAGAAAATAAAAAGAAAGATATGGGATATAAACCAGAGAAAGTGGTAAAACTGCTAACAGAGTAGCCTGCTAGATTTCTCTAGTTAAGAGAATAATGACTCCAGCGTCTTCTGTTATTAACACCACCTCTAGGTTAACTTACCCAGGCTTACCCCACCCCCCCCTTACTATGTTTAATGAACCTATTTTTTATGGACTTACAAAAATACCTAGTGAACTGGACAATGTGTTTAAGTTTTGAACCAAAGGAAACATGTATTTAAAATGCAATATCAAAACACTATGAAATAAAACATTTTTAATGCAGGTTTTTGTTTAAGAACACTGTTAATTACAGTCTAATAACAACAAACAATTGATTTACATGTAACCATGTGAAAAATCCGAATCAGATCAAGTATTAAAAACAGCTAAGTTACAGTAATGGTATGAACTGACTGATATGGAAATAAAACAACAAACCCATGAATATACAAGAGAACAACTGTAGAAGAACTGTCTACTGGAGTGACCAGTATGCATTAAAAAATTAAATATTTCTGTATTACTGTATTAAATGTAAAACATAAAAGAGAGTTAAAGGAAATTTAGTTGAATAGAGTGACTGAGAGGTTAAAGCCCTGACTAAAAAATGTGAATCAGAGGAAGAAAAGACAAGAAGAATACAATTTGGACATTTGGGATTTTGGTCACAAATTGCAAATCCCCCCCCCACACACACACACACACACACACACACACACACACACACACACACACACACTATATATGACTCAAAGGCTAAATGATTAGAACAGAGGAACGGACATCTGCAACATGAGATGTAAACCACATCTATACAGGAAGAGATGAATTAATTAAATAAACTAAATATCCACAAAGACAAAAAAACCCTGTGTTTGGTGAAAAACATTGACAAATATGATCTATTGATCCAAAAGGAAAGGGAGGAACGAGACTGAATTAATGGACTTTTGATGCATTGGGTATATGTGTCTGTATATGTAGTCAATGAAATGTGCATATGCTCAATATATAGTGCAGCTAATGATGTTATTATCAATATTTTATTTGTCTGGGAGGGAGTAGAGTGTTATATTAATGTGTTTATGTTCACATGTTCATGTTTTTTTCTAAAGGGTGGAATTGATACACTGGAAAAAAGAATTCATGTTCACTCAAAAGATGACTAATATCTATGATATCTGTGAAACAGTCAAAGAAAAATATGGACAAAGCAACAATACAAATCACAGATGTCCATCAGATGGAACCGTCAACAAAAGTAAAGAAGATTCAGAAATAGCACACAATGTTACGGTCTCTGTACAAGTGATCGATCCAAATGCAGGACTCAGACACAAAAGGCTGCATTTACAGATTTTATTGATCACAATAAAATTAACCTGCATGGATGATTACTCAGCACGGCTCTGCGAGTGATCAGGAAGGCAGAGAACCTTCTCAACTGAGGCAGAGAGATCAGAGTCAGACAGGCAAGGGTCAAATCATACCGAAGTCCAGAAGAAAGGTCAGGTCCAGGATCTGAGAGACAATTAAGCACCAGCAGGGGATAAACAAGCTTGAGGTCGGGGACAGGCTAGAGATTAAAAAAAAAAAAGACTAAAAATCCATGCAAGACAGAAAGGGGCAAAGAACAAAACTGAGAAAACCAGAACACCAGAAACAAAGTGGAACACTGAAAACCAAAGACAAGAATACTGCTCATAGGTCGCTACCAAGGCTGACAAATTCGCACTGGACAGAGACACAGAGGGGAACTATATACCGGTGAAGACGGGTGACACACATCAGGGAGAAATTGACAAGAGGTATGGAAAACACTGGTGACAGGAAGGAAAGAGTGAAAGTGTGAACATGAAACACAGATCCCACAATAAAAGCCCAAACACTAACAATGACAAAAAATACATGGAGACACACAGAAAAATAAGAGAAAACACCCACACCTTGAGTCTGGATTATGACGCACAAACTGAATGAGCTCAAATCAATCTCTATAAGGAACAAGTACTTAGAGATTGTGTGTAAAATATTGGTGATTTTGGAGCTTTACAAGAAAAATCCATACGTCTATAAGGCTGAGAAGTGATATGAAATAGAGCTGGAATGTCTCAGGAAAGAGGCTGCTCAGACTAAAAATGGCCAGCAGAAAGCTAAGACCTTATTAAAAAGCTAAATGTAGACTCCATACCACAAAGCACACATATGACATACAGAGGATTAGTTCAGGCAATGGAAAAATCCCATGACATAATGTGACCTGGATCAAACCCAGGACATTCATGCTGTGTTTGAAGTGATGGTACGAACCAGAGATGAACTAAACACAGTTGAAGGCAATTAATATTGACATGAACTACAGGATGAGGACATAGATAAGCACTGAATTGTAAAACGGGAAACAGCGTTGAATGAGAAAACTATAAAGAACAGGGTGAGTAGCTACTGTAAGAGAAATGAACGGCGGTAAAGACAGTCAGAGAAGACCACTGGAAAAATCTAAATCTTACCAAGTGTATTTTTGTAATTTCTAATCAAAGGGATGGCTAAGGGTATATCCCCAAACACCTTTAATCCTTACCTAGACAGCTACAATGACATGGCGTGAGGCATCCCCAGGTTATGACCTTTGATTTGCATTTGAGTTGAACGTAATCAGACAAATATTTCTAGAGGTGTGAACAGACGTGTTTAGTGATTTTAAACTTTTGAGGGCAATCTAGAAATGAGAAATCATCCAAAATCCAACCCCCCCCCCCCCAATTTGTAAAAAACTATCTTATACTTTTTAATATTGGTAAGTATGTGCACTATTACTGCTTCAATAGAGACAGAATTTATGTCAACTGCTATATATAGGTAAATAAACATTTAAATTACTCAATGCGGATGTAACTTGCAATGTGCAAACATTTTTTTTCATGCCAGTTCTTTATTTACTTTATTTTATTGCACATAGCACTCAATATGCAGAGACAAGACTCAATACACGCTTGATGAAGGAAGAGAGAAAAAAAAACAGTTAAAATTATATATTACTGAATGTAAAAGAAAACGACCAAAAAATGCCAGTGTATCTTAGCTACACTTCTCAGATAGTAACACCAGTGTAGGTGAGCATCATTTAACGTTACAGGCAATGTGCTGTTCAAAGACAATGTTTCACTGAATCTGGTTGCATCCTGTTTTTATTAATTTCAAGCACAAGTTCTACAGGAAATATTTGTTCAGATACTGAGAGATTCAAGGTTTCTGACCGATCAAATACAGTAAATAATTCCATGCTTAGGTCACATGACAGTTCCTATTAACTGCAGTAATAATTTAGATCTACAAGACCTTGGGCTGAAGCTCAGCTGTGCCAGACTGACCTGTCACTTGAAATGTTTCTGGCTTTGCTGTGGGAATAAATCTGTACACTTCACTGTGGCCGTGGGTGGATATGTGCACCCGGAGGTGACAGACGGACAGTGTGGCCACTGCGAATCCGCCTAAAAGCTGAATTTTAAGTGTCTGGTGGTCTACAGTTCCTTCACAAGTGGTTATATGTGGATCTTGAGGTCGATATTTTTTTTTACGTATATCACACAAAATGCATACTGACTATAAATGTTGATTCAGTTATATGAAAAAAAAGCTGGAAAAAATTCTTAAAATACACAGCAAAATCAAACTATAAACTTTTGTTTATCAGAATTAACTCCACTACTAGACAATTTGATGCATACTGTGTAACTGCATTATATTCTGCACCAATCAGCCATAACATTCTGACCACTGACAGGCAAAGTGGTATTTATTTTAATTATCTCAATGAGACCTGTCAGCGGGGGGATGTATTAAGCAGCAAGTGAATATTTACCTTCAAATTTGATTGGTTAGAGACAGCAAAATGGGGCAAAATGGTTCTGAGCAAACTGGACAAGAGAGGAATAATAATGGCCAAACCACTGAGTAGTCATAGTAGTTGTTTATTCAGTTGTTAATTTCTGTAAAAACACTAATTTCATATCTAACATTAAACAGCCAAGCAACGAGTGAAATGCTCGATGTTAAACAAAGCTAGTAATAAGCAAGGAAGTCGCTATTTAAGGACTGTGAGCTATGTAGCTATCAGCTACAGTAGCGTTGTGCTACCATTGAGAGTATACCACAGTTCAACTTACTAACTTACCCCTCTAGAGTGCAGACTCCAGCAAGGCAGATCAGCCCCACCCACCTTTCACTTCTGTGAGCAGTGGTCTACCCTGACTAACCAAATAAAACACACAGGTACCCCTCCCCATACCTCCACCGATCACCACCAAAATGTAATCATTTGTTCCTTTTCCCAGTTTCAATATTTCCAGAAATTTCCAGCCAAATCTGTCCATAACTTTTTGAGTTATCTTGCTAAAAGACAGACTAACAAACAGACAGATAAACGCTGGTAAAAATATAACTCCACCGTTCCTTGGCGGAGTAATACAATGCCTGTAGCACTTCCTGTTGTAAGTCATAGCTGTGTGGAACACAATAGTGCTGTAAAGGTCTGAGCTGAAATGTTACAGCCAATTAAGGGAAGTGGTAAACACATTATCCCCAGTGGGATGAGTCAGAATGTAAAATGGCATTCCTGTTGCAGTGCTGCTTTTTTTTCTGGTGCACACTCTTGTGTCCGGTCAGACTGACAAAGCTAGTTTTAATGCACATAACACAACTCTAACTAATGCTTTGGCTGCTTGACGTAATGATCCCACTTAATCTCCTTTGGGTCTGAGGAAAGGATGTTCTCACCTGTAAGATCAACATGGGCATATTTAATGAGCGAATGAGTTGAATTGGTGAACAGTCAAAACAAAAAAAGCTCCTCAACATGAAAAATGTGTTGGAATATTTAGGGTAGACTATGCTGCGAACGGGCTTGGAAATTTGGAGATACTGAACACAAAAAATGACTTGATGAGAACATTATTTAGGACATCAGTGTCACATTTTCAGGTCAGCATGCTGTGTCCTGAAGAAAACTGCATAGCTTATGTTATTTACTTATTTATTTTTTATTCCTGAGGGGCATGTATTCTCATAGGAAAACAGGCGATCTGCACCAGCCTTTGTTTCCCATCCCCAGAACAGTTGGTGCATCATAACCTAATCATGAAATTGGCAGATGGTTCAAGGTCTTCTCATCCAAGGTGAAAAGCATCAGTGTTTTGGTTAACAGAGAAACAGCACATAGTGTCATCTTTCAAATAAAGGCAAGTGAGTGTACATGAAGCTGCAAATGGGATTGCGAATGTGCTCATTTGCAAGTGCATCGCCCCCAATCTTGATGAAAGTTTTCTGTTATGACGAAGTTTTTCACTCTGAATATCTGTCATGCTGGCTTTGAAAGCAATGACAAACCTTTGGCTCATCCTTCCACTTCCTGGATTCTCCAGCTTTGACTCTTATATGTTCAGCTCCTAATAAAGAGGAAAAGACTGAGAGTCTATATACACATTTAAGTTAAATTGTATTTCATTAATATTAAAGAAGAAGTGGTAAGTAATAAATACTTTGCTACTGTATGAGAGTATTGTACATTAGTTGAGCATTAACTTTTCAGATATTTATCTTTGACTTCTTACATTTTCCCACAAATGTTCTATTTAAACATTTGCTTTAGTGTAAATGTTGTTGGTGTTACACATGCTTTCCGCATCAAGGCTGCTGGAAATAGAACAAGAACACACAGAAAAGACAAGATTTGACTCTAAATAAATCTATTTTGTAGCAACTGTATATTAGAAACATTTCAAGAAATAGCAATGGTCTCCATATAGTGCAGGGGTGTCACACTCATTTTAGTTCAGGGGCCATATTCAGCCTAATATGGTATAAAGTGGGCCACAACAGTAAAATAATATGATAATAAAAGCATATAACTAAGTTGTCTCTGTTTTTGAGCAAAAAGTGAAATTCAATAATGAAAATGTTTACATCTACGCACTGTACTTGAACATAACATGAAGCACTTCGAGTGGACAAAAAAGTGCGATATAAATCCAATCCATTATTATTATATATTTCAGGTTATTCACATTTTTGGTAATAGGCTAGTCTTTTTTATTTCTTCCCTTTTTTTCTCACTAAAATAAAGTACAAAATTATCAATTTATTGTTTATTATGATTGTGTTCTAATCCATTTTAGATTGAATTGATGTCAAATGATTTAACTTCCTTCCTTCCCCCGGGCCGCATGTTTGACACCTCTGACACCAGTATCACGGATATTAATTAATGATAAACTATGAATATTCACTAAAAAATAAACCTAAACATGACAGATCTCTAGAAACCTTTGAAACAGAATCCCTTGCTCCTGTCAAAGCACTATCAGAGTACATACGTAGATGAAGCTCCTTCTGAACTGGGGTAGACTATTTATAATGTATTATGTGATGTAATGAGTAGCATTTGATACAGCTGTTGCTCACTAGCAAGCAATGACAGAGCCACCAATTGTATGACGGCATTAGAGCTGGCTGAGGGCCCAGGGCTAGTTAATAGCATCGAGTGCAGAGTACACCACAGACACACTGCGGTTACATAACAGAATTCATACAACAAAGTCTCACTCTTTTTAGTATTCCACAAACCTCACAACTCAACTGAACATTGCAGACTAGCCATAGTGATCAATATTAATACCCCACCATTGCTGTAATGTTGAAAAATCACTTCATGCTTTGAGAAATAAGCCCAGCCCAGTAAATGACCTCACTGTGATTCAAGGATGCAGAATGCACAATCAATATCCAATACCTCCATGACTGCCAGTACCAGAGGACATCAAGAAGGTGACACTTTCAGTGACCTTTTGGTTGTTGGTGTGATCACCGCTTCAGCACAAAGCCAACATGAACACAAATACAGCTTCTGTTGTTACTTTTTTTAAAATCTAATGCTGTCAGACAAATAAAAATCTTTAATCGGATTAAACACAGGGTTGCTATGGATTAATTTCCCTTAATCATGATTAAACTTTCATTTTTAATTCATATTATTCACATGTCATTTTGCAAGACAAAACAGAATTAAGAAAGAAGGAGATATATGTGCGCTTAATAAGCTAAGCAACATGTTAGCTTAAGTGCTACTAGAATCTCCAACACGAGCGTGGCTAGCATTTGTGGGCCCTTCATAAAATTTTGTATGTCATCGATTATATGTCTGAGTCTTTATAGACACTCTGAGCCAGGTTTCTCAAACACATACTGTAACCGTGTACTGGTATATTCAATCACTTGTGCTGTAGCATGAGGTTCTGATCTCCTCCATCTCATGGGGACCATCAGCTCATCTCTATGCTGCTTCCAACCTCCTAGACTGAAGCAGAGGTGAGGCAGGGAGAGAGAAAACAGAAAAAAATAAAACTTAAATTAGTAATGTGGCCTGAGCCTGCTGGTATGAGGGGAGAAGTGTTTGTAATATTGATGAGAATGAGTCATCTCGAGATGAAAAGAAGAACAGCATAAAACATAGTGTACAAGGCATGTCTTTGATTTATTTATTTTTTTTACCTAAAATCTCTACAGACAAAACAAAACTATTGGTGTAGTGGACTTTTTTTAATACAACATCCATTCCAATATCATATTTAACCCATAAAAGCCCAGTGTTACTTCTTGTTGCACTTCCCAAAATGTTTTTTTTTCTTTATATTTAACTTTTGTGAAGTGATTTATGTTTCACATTTCTATATGTAAATTGGTTTTCTTTCTTTCTCTCTGACCCCTGACCTAGTTTTCACACTTCACTCTTAATCAACCAATGACCTTCATTTGTGAGCTCAGCTACTGCTCATTAATTGATGGGTATGTATCAGGCATGGGCAAACCATTCCACTAAGGGCCTGTGTGGTGTGTTTTTGTTCTAACCAAGCAGCAGCACACCAGACTGGACTCAATTCATCAACTGATCTCAGTCTTCAGAGAGTTTATTGGTCAAACTTTGAACTCTTGCTTGGTTGGAACAAAAACCTGCAGCCACACCAGCCCTTTTTGGAATGGTTTGGTATATATTCACCACCAGATTGATCACCCTCTGTGAGACTTACCTACAGTATATGCTACTGTGACCCTAAACCTGATCTGCCTTCTGCCTGAACCTTTGCCTGCCTGATTCCTGGCATCGTACCTGCATGTTCTGACTCATCTCGTCTCCTCATCTGCTCCCCCTCATCCATCTGCCTTCTGTCCCTAGACCACATCCCATCTCTCCACCTTTGAGCTTCAACACTTGACTCCCCTTGTGTAAGTTACTTGAGGGACTCTCGGCTTTTATCCATAACACAGTGGGGGTCTGTGTTTCCCCTCACTATACAACACTATACTTGCCTCTACCTGGCAAAGATGTACTGTGGGACTCTTTTTTTATGACTTCTGTGATTGTATGCTTTAGTAGGCCGAAATAAATAAATGAAATGAAATGAAATACTAAGTCTGTGCATGTGAGTCTGTGCATGTGACAATAGGTAGGTTTCAGTCGTGTGACTATGATGATCTCACAACTTCAGTTGGAGGGCAGGAAGTAACCATGTACTATGCCGCTATGGGGAAAACAATTGAAGAAAATGCTGATTGCATGGATTTAGATCCAGTGTCAAAACACAGATACATACAGTTAGTTAAAAATGTATTGGTCGTGACCTGTATCTTATGAAAATTAATGAGGTTTTGACAGAACTCAAAGATTTGTCAACAATCTGTGCTGTGGATATTACTAACTACCTGGTCCTGCAGACATCCTACTAGACCAGCAGCAGATGAAGGTGTAGTTTTTTTGTCAGTGGGTAGGTCCACAACTGTACAAACGGAACCAAAAGGCTCAGCGATAACAGGATGAGTGTTTTATTTGTAAAGATGTGACGTCAACATGTATTACAGGTTTGTTTATATTAGTCATTGCCAGCCGCTAGTAGTAACTAATGTCAGCAAACATGCTACGCATGTTGATGTGTCTAGGTAAACCATATTACAACAGTGTAAATGAACATTTAACCAATACCTAATGATATATAGCACATCCACAATAAAAGTTAGTTGACAAACATACCTCTGACGAAGTGGTGGGCTGCAAACACAGGCATTAGCATTAGCATTAGCAGACATTGCTCCTCCCGACTCTTTGGTACTCTAAGAAAATCGATTTTCCATCTCTTGGTTAGACCAATTGTCGCAGCCATAAACTACACAAAACATTTTCCCAACGAAAAACTCACTCGGCTTCACTTCCTGCCCTCCATCTGAAAATTGCATGTTGACTATATAGCAATGTGATGTCATATGAAATCAACCTATTGAAAAGAAAGGACTCATTGAACTTTCTCACTTTGTACTGCCCTCATTACATTACCACCATTTGTTATAATCTGCATTTTTTTTTCCAGGTATTTTCCTCTATTTAATTCACTAATTCTCTGTTCATATCAGGTTCATGTGTATCCTATGTTAATAAAAGCTCAGATTAATGTTGAGGTTTATTATATCATTAACAGAAAACTGAAGAAGTGACTTTCAGTCAAATATATCATTAGCTGAACATAAATGGCTGTGTCCGTTTACTGTCATTGGCAAATCAATGCAAATTCATTAGTAAAGCATCATTCATACGCAAGGCAATTCAAGGTACTTCATACAGGCATAAAAACACATAATTACATAGAACAAAGCAGACTGAAACATTATGCAGAAGTGCAGAACAGATGCTCCACTGTGGTGGAAACCATCGCTACTGGGTTACCTGCCTTGTCGGGACCACAATTTGCTACTTGTGCCCTCAGGGACTTGAAAAATCCCAGAGGCTCAACCGGTTGTTCACAGCTTCTCTGCAAACAGCAATTTAATGCTGCTGTCCTCAATCTGAAAAACCTTGATCAAGCTCCATGGGTTTTACTGGTAACTCAATATTGTAGATGTTTCCACGTTCACTTACAGAACCTTTGAACCTCCAAATGGTTCGTATCTGATGACCAAGAAAAGATGACAAGCTGCATTTCACACCAAATAATTCAACATACTGATATGATCAATGGATGAGATGATATTACACATGTTAGATGAGTAAATGCTTTTGGTTGCCAGTAGCTGTTTGGGTCTTTATGGGTTAAGGTACCAAAACCTGTTATTTAACCAAACATAAGAAGTGAAGGACTACCATTAGAAGATAATTTGTCTCATCTTTATAAGAATAATATATTTCAGTATTGTTAGCTGCATATTTCAGATAAAGGGTATATATTATGACCCACACCTGCTAAAAGATAAGAAAGTAACTGTACAACAATGTGTGTGACAAATATTAAACATTCTTGCAATACTTTATTCCCTGCAGTAGTTAGATGATAAATGGGGAAACTAGTTGCTTTAAAATCATTATATTGAAATTCTTTGTACAGCAGGTATGAGGCGATATCAATGGGTGTAGAATCAATGTCTAAATCTGCAATGATGATGACCAAGCAGGTTTCGAGGCATTCATAGACACATCTGAATAAATGACTGGAATTATAACTGCATCACGCATACTGTGTCACTGTACTAAAAAGACTTCCTGAAATCTACATCATACAAATAAAATAGACTATAAAAGAGTGGCTCCAATACAATGCTGGATGGGACCATGATGCATTTTGGGCTCCTCTTCAGTCACAGAGGCCACTCGGTTTGTCAGATAAAAAGCATTAACCCTCCAGCTCCAGAGTTGTGGCACCATGTTCAGGATGGTTTATTAAAGTACATGGATGTATCGACTGATGTTCCTTCTAACAAGTAGAAACATGGATGGATCAATGTTAGATGACTGGCCTCCATTCCAATTTGTCACATGGTGCCCTTACAGAACACAGCATAATGTCACCTATGATCACATTTTGGAGAACATGAGTCATTTATGAACAGGTCATATATATATATATATATATATATATATATATATATATATATATATATATATATATATATATATATATATATATATATATATATATATATATATATATATTTATTTATTTATTTTTTTTTTTTTTTGGAAAAAGGGTTGGGATTTAATAAAAGACTGGAAAGTATTAACCCATAAAGACTCAGTGTGAGTACTTCCTAAATGATTTTTCTCTGTAGGCCTATTTAGGCTTTCCATATTGATTTATTATAACATTTTCATCTGAATTAAGCATCATTTCCCCAATAAAAAGGTCATTAAAAAGAGAAAAGAGAAACATATATCACTAACTGAACTTAAAACAAGTAAACACTTGGAGTCAGGATGAAAAACTCCAACCCTTCAGTCATTGGATGACCAGTTCTACCAACTGAGCCATAGCCGCCTGTGTGTGTGTGTGTGTGTGTGTGTCCATCCACTGTCATTGATCCAACTCCATGTGTTTTAGTGGTGAATCAATATTGTAGAACATGACGGTGTTTCCACAGTAACTACAGAACCTCTGAACATCCAAATGTCATATCTGATGACCATGAAAAGATGAATAACTGCAATTTATACCAATTCTTACATGCATTGATACAATTAGTGGAACAATAATTTAGATCAATAGATACTTTTGGTCCAAGTGGATATTTGCGTATTTACTAGTGGTCTGTTTTTCATGAACGAATTGGTTCTTTTGAACAAATCTTTGGAATGAATGATGTGAAGTGATTTTCCATTCCCTGTTGTCGGTCATTTGTTACTTTGCATGTTTATGAGAGCTGTTCATGTTTAATAGATAACAAGAGGACTATCCAACTTAGCCATACAATGGTACATTTTTCTAGAAAACATTGTTGTCAAATATTAAGAGCAGAAGCAGTATGTCTGACAACAAAACACACCAACTTTACGCAGTCTTAACGTTAGCATTAAGTCATACATTCACAAAACAGCTGACGATCATGATTGTCCTCATTAATTTTACATTTAACAGACAGATGGCCTGGAAGCTCTATACAACTATACAACCATAAATTATATTTTACCAAATTTGATTTGATACAATCATTAAGATTTACATGTTGGTGTTTTAGATGTACAATGGTAGGCTAGAATTTAGCTAGTATTCATTCACGACTGAAAAGAATCATTTCATGAAACTCCACAAGTCATCAATGTGCAAGACTTGTAAAGGCCATGTGATGTGACGTCATCAGGATGAATGAACAAATGGACTGAATGAATGAATCACTTAGTTGAACTGAACAAAGAGAACTGGTTTTTGACAAAGATTCATAACACCCACCGCTAGTCTTTACAGGTTAAGTAAATACAGCATGATAAGGACCACAAACCTTGGTGCTGAAGTATAACCACACCACCCACCACCTGATAAGAATCTGGTTTATTTAACTACGTCACTTCAGCCTGTTGGTGTCACCCAATATTTTTGTTCACCAACAGTTGCTGGTGCCACTGAGTGAACAACAGTGTGACTCCCTGCTGCTACAATCAGCTTTGTACCATCCAAATCTAATACAGATCTGGCTTATTTTGGAGCAGACTACAAGTAAAAGAGAAAATAGTTGGTTCCTGATTTATTTTGTATTTTTGGGCTGCTAAAATTTTGATTATAGTGTTCAAGCCCACTGTGACTTTGACGGAAATGTATTGTTGGAAATATATTGTTTGTCATATGTTTTCATTAAATTTATTTATTATGTACAACTGGCTGTATAAGTATGTAGAACTGGCTGCTGTTATAGCTGTATTGCTGTTGATTTATTCAAGCAGACTAGCAAAGTAAATTGTTAAATTGGTATTTTGAGTTACAGTACCACTGGCTGCTGTTGTAAATCTGGCAACTTTCCAAGCAGACTGTAATGACCAAATATTTATTTTGAGTAAATGGTTGCTTCTCAACTTTTGTTTCCAGAGTGCAATTTGTCTTTGTGTGACCCTCACAAATAGTATTACTGAATCCCAGGGCAAAACTAATAATAATATTATAATGCAATAATTGCAGATTCAACATTGTTATCTTCAATCTAATGCCACCATGTGCCCCACAGGTGCTGTGGCCCTCAGCTTGGTGCCCAGGTCAGAATTTGACCCTTGGTGAAATTGGGCAACCCTGGGCTAGGCTTACCCCTGTCAGGGTTGTCTAGGCTAACACCTGTCTTGGTTAACCCCTGTTTTGTCTGACCCTTGTCTAGGCTAACACCCGTCTAAGTCACCACCTGTCTAGGCTATCAACCAACCCTTGCCTTGTCCAATCTGTTTCTGTTTACCTGCGGTCAGGTCAAAAAATATCAAAAGCAGGACCCGACTTGGAGTAAAAAGGAGTCAGCCATCACTAAAGTAAATCACATACCTCACTCTGCTATTCTGTCTCAGTTTTAGTCTGTATATTCCCGGTAGAGTTTAGACCAGAAGACGACTGTAAACCAGACACGTCAGACTGTGAAACACCATATGGTGCCACCGGCTAGAACAGCTGGAGCCAAACAATTCAGTATCAATCTGACACTGACAAAGACTGAAACAAATGAAAATGTATCCATAACTTTTATACAGTTTCAGTCATTGTATTTTCTTGTAATCGTAGTTTTTTTTTCAGTTAACAAACATGTTTTTTTCAGTTCTAAATTTAGTCA
Source organism: Siphamia tubifer (assembly GCA_020466265.1). Taxonomy (NCBI): domain Eukaryota; kingdom Metazoa; phylum Chordata; class Actinopteri; order Kurtiformes; family Apogonidae; genus Siphamia; species Siphamia tubifer. The sequence continues at coordinate 29,933,864 of CM035793.1, forward strand.
ATTTGTTCCTTTTTATTCATTTTTTTAAAACTTAATTTTGAACATTGACAATAAAATAATAAAGAATTCAGCAGAAAATAATGTGTCAATCGTGTTAAAAACAAACAACAATAGACATTAACCCTTTAAATTTTCAAGGGTCCACATATAGGCTGGAAGTAGTCTCTCAATAATGTTAAGCAAACCACCCAAACCTGTCCCAAATGTCACATGACCTAATGTAGTTTGACAACAGAGATTCTCACACATGGGAAGATATAAACCACTTTCTGATAAAATATCCACAGCAGATACAATCACTCATTTGTTCAAAATACAAATGTCAAACAGCTGATCTGAACCTTTGTGTCATAATTATCCACAGAGGAACTATATTCCAACAAACACAGTCATAGTCCAATAGAAACAAATACAACAAAACAAAACAAAATGTCCATATGCTACGGTATCATCCAAAACACATGAAAACATCAATAAATATCCACAAATGTTTTATCTATTACATCATTTAACAGGACCTGCCTCCAATATCCCAGTTTTCATCTTAATATTTTCATTTATATCATAAGCAAACACCAATTGCATGTTATTAAAATGGTTCAAAAACAACATTCAATTGATTTTATTAAGAAATTTAGATGAAATTGAGTGAAATTTTAAAGGGTTAAGTGATGAACATGGTAAATAATTCCCTTCTGATACTTAGAAATAGAAATAGAAACCAATTTCTCAGGGCACTTCAACCTACAGTAAACACGATGGTGATCACAGTTGGTTTCCGGAAATCATCTCAATCCACACGAAGATGAAACATTGTTTGACACGTTTTGGCACCAATTTGAGTCTATACTGATATAAAGATTTTTATTTTTATTTTTTTTAACATTTCTAAATAAATTTGATTCAATTCATATAACGTTTAAAATGAGCAAATGAATGTTTTCCCACACATGCATTCGATTTAAAATGTGCATCAGCATGCATGAGTTCAAGATTAGATGACTTGTTTGTCTGTATTGGCCGGTATAATAGCTTCCTGTCCTCTTGTAAAATAATGAATAATAAAATGTATACCCACTTGTACCTTAAACAGGAATCCCATGATCCACAGGATTTCTGAAAAAGACTTTCCTTCAATCTCTTTTCTTCCAGTTCAGTAATTACAGATCAATCAGAAGTGTGTAGAATTGTCAAGAACTGATATTAACAGCATGACCGAATTAGGTCTGCTAATGCGCATCGTATTCATAATGTTTTGACTCAAGTGAAGAGGGGAAAATGAATAAGACCCCCCCCGGCTGTCCCCTGATGCTGGTGGTGGCGCAGATAAAGTAATGCTAGGGAGCTGAATAAAACTGTACTGAATTGTGGTGGCGGTGATGGGTTGTCAGTGGATTGACTGAAACAGAGAATAGCAGGGAGCAGCAGATGGATTATTTGAAACCAGTAGCAGCCTCACACAATGGGAGACCTGAAAAAGAAAATGTCACAAAAACCAAAGCTATGGTTGGGTGGAAAGATGGGTGCAGAGGGATCGACTTTTCAGAAATGAAGTGAGAGTACAATTTAAACAGTAATGATAACGTGGGATGAGGAATATAATGGAAGGGAGGAAATAATACTAGTGACTTCCACAGACAGATGAATTAGAGTCCAGAATGGAAGGGATGAGATCTTATTTTTTTGGGGGGGGGGATTTCACCAAGACTTTATTTTTCAGATTGTGACTGAGCATAGCTTGACATGATTACTTAAAAGTCCAGTATGGTATTGAAAAAGAATTGGGAGTGATTTATAAGAAACTACGGTAACCGACAGAGACAAACGCACCGCATGGACAAAACGCTACAAACACAAGAAAGATGTAACAACCAAAAACATAAAACAAATGCAACACGATGTGAAGCTGCAAGAGAAAAATCAAGCAATAACAGAAACCAAGCAGAGGCGAAACTGTACAAAACAAATGCAAAAGAAAAACGCTGCAAATACCAAAACAACTGCAAGAGAGAAATGAGTTGTGAGAAATTTACAAGATTAGCATGAAAAGGTATGTTTCCTTTCATCTGTTTTTAAACACTTAACCATAATCTGCTACAATATCATAAAAGAGCTAATCAAATGGATGAAGAAATTGAATGAAGTTCATTAATTTAAGAGATTAGCTTAAAAAAGTGTAGAGCAGCATACAGTAGGTACGTCGCTAATTTTAGCGACGTACCTATGCTGCTCTTCTATGATACCGTAGCAGATTATGGCAAAATGTTTAAAAAAGATAATTTAACCTTAAATTAACAAACTTTAACTTCATCCTCCACCACAGTCTTCTTCTTTTTCCGTTTTATTTTGATGAACCTGAGTGCATTTGCCCTAAGAACCCTAAGAAACACTCTGGTACAGGCTTTATGAATAGAAGACATAGCGCTTAAGTACCTGCAGTGCTGATTGACTTATACGTACTTGTGAATGTTTGACAAGTCATCATCCTTCATCATCATTCTACACAAACGCATACCACTGTTTTGATGTTCACAGTCCAAGTTAATGAGCTGCAACCTCTGAGGGCCAGAGTTATGGATCCTCATATATTGGATTCTCAGCTCATTAACATGCTCCGGTGCAGTGGCCATTTTGAAGCTCGCCCCGGGACATCAGCGCAGTACAGAATCCAACAGGAAGTGACAGAAGACAAATGGATGTTGACAAATTGGATGTCTAATGGTAATCATCCCAGCAATTCTGATTTTATGGTGTGAACTTTCACTTCCTCGAGCTGTTTTGTTGTATAACTGCTGAGCCTTTCACAACGTAGGCCACCCAGGACACTGTGTGTTATAGTGCGGATAAATTACCAACAAATGCAGAAAATAGACTTCCATTCAGACCTACTGAGGTACATCCTCCACATACATATACATGGAAATCTAATGATCTGTCACATGAAGAGAGTAATGGTTTGTTTAATACTTGGTATGTCCCAGTCTAGGGGTGTACCAGGACTTACTGACCTCCCAACTCACAACTATGAAAGCCACCATTACTTAAGTAGGACAGGGGAGTCCTCAAAAACAACAAACACAAGGGGTCTTCTAAAACAATAAGACTTATCTCATTGTCAAATTGTCGAAATAAAAAACAATACTCATTTAACCTTGCAGGATATATATATATATATATATATATATATATATATATATATATATATATATATATATATATATATATATATATATATATATATATATATATATATATATATATATATATATATATATATATATATATATATATAAAGGACAGTCTATTTCACCTCTACCAAAAACTATCACCATCTATCTTACAAAATACATTTTACAACAAGTAATCCTTATCACTTTGAAACTTAAAAAACAATTTGTTTACAACTTTGTTTATTTTTCCAGTCAGGCATTACTGTAAAATCACTACTCCTCCCTCAGAGTTCAATTCTGATTGATTCATTAGAAAGTAATTGCCCCAATATTAATTTCTACCAACAACCATACGTAGTAGGGGTGCAACGGATCAGAAAACTCAGGGTTCGGATCGATCCTCGGATTCAGAGTCATGGATCGGATCAATTTTCGGATCAGCAAATTAAAAAAAAAAAAAAATCGAAAAGACAAATAGCCTAGACATAAGTTGTGTCTTTTTGTTTATTAACAATATAAAATCAACTTAAAGTGCACACTTAATATGTTCTTTTCAACATTATTAATGAAAAACAACTTAAAGTGCAACATAAGCTGTGATGAAGTGAGCGGTTATTGTCACATAGCTCACCGTTCCCCTCGACGTCCACCCATCTGTTGTGAGTGCAACAGAGGGTGCTACCGCTAGTTCATCCACAACTTTCTTTTTCTCGTGCTCATAAAGCTCTGGCACAATCTTTTCGCTGAAGTGGGTGCGCGATGGGATGTCGTAACGTGGCTCGAGAACGTTCAGCATATATTTTAAGCCATTGTTTTCCACAACTGAATATGGCCGCATGTCTGCACCGATAAACACACCGATAGCGTTTGTTATAGCCTTAGCTCGATCGGATGTTGCAGGAAGGGACTGTTTAAATGCCGCGGTGATAAGGGGCTGTGCTTTCAGTTTCTCTCCTGTCAGTGAAACACCGGGGTGATGCCGCTTCAAATGCGTGGCCATCGCAGATGTGTTTCCACTGTTATATGGTTTTCTTGTGCCACAGTGCCTACATACAGTCACAGTTTTATCCACCAACCTCTTTCCTTCATCATTGGCACTTACAGGGAATCCGAAATGCTCCCAAACTGGGGATTTGAATGAGGGTCGTTCAAGCTCCTCCATTCCTCCGCTCGCCATGACCACGCTGTGTGTGAACTGAACAGGTGAACCCGCGGACCATGTGTGTGCCGAACCGAAATGATTGTTCCGAACGGATCACGGATCAATGCTGATCCGTTGCGCCACTAATACGTAGCATTTAACATCTTTAACCACAGTAATACTGTATGTCGTTACCCAATTACCTACTGTTGTTCAGTCAGATGTTACCCCAGAAGAGCTTTGGGGGTTTCATATACCATTCACACTGTTTTTGGCATTTGTTGATAAAAACACACAGACCCACAGTGGGATTGATTTGATCATCTATTGAATTTGTTGATAGAACGACATCACAGCTGTGAGGCCCAGATGAGCACAAGGACATTGGAACTATTTCTTTGGTTTTGTCTGTTCCCTTTGGTTTTGTTGCTGGATATCTGCTCTTGTTAATGGACATTGTGCCTGTCTCTGACCCTGCATTTGCTTGTCCCTGTCGGATCCATTTTGTATACTGGACTTCTGGTTTGACCCACGCATGTATTTTCTTCTGGATTTCTGACTTTGACCTTTTGCCTACTCTCCAGTTGCTGTTCTGAGCCATTACCTTCTGGACATTCAACAGCACTATACTTAAACCGTTATCTAACATTCTGTACAAATAAATTGTACTTAAAACGTACTCCTGCCTCAGAGTCTTGCATCTGGGTCCATTTGTGGCCCCTTAACATTGGGGTGGGAAAGTGCGGTTTAATTTAGTTGATTCTTTTACTGTATTTTTTTTCTTTTTCTTTAATACACCACTTTGAAAGTTTTAGGGTTTTTTTTATTATATAAATGCTTGTGTACATGTTTATATGCTCATGATTCTTTCTTTTTTTCCCATCTACATACAGTTTCAAAATGGTAAATTGTATGATTGCATATGTTGTATTATTATTCAATAAAAAATATTGGAGGAAAAATGGATTTGCAATGTGATTTCCCTTGACTAAACAAAGACTTTGTGTGATGCTTTGGGAGCTATTACTCACTACCTATTTGTCAATACTTTTTTCTGTTGCTACAGAAGGGAACAGGGGACTCCAACCATAAACATTTCCTCTTACTTGTCCCAAGATGCAGTTTATGTAGTTTCATGTTTGTTCCAGTGCACAAACAGGATTCCAGCTAGAACTGACTGAACCAGTGGTAATAGTGATCGATCCCATTATTCTTTCTACAATGACTTAATAAATAGATATATATACAGTATGTCATATTTCTTTGGACAGTCATTAGTTTTCTATAGTATCATTCTCATTTCTTGACAAAATGACAACACTTATTAACATAATTTTATGGGGACATAGCAGTGCTGTGACTAGGCGATCACAGACTTGTCCTGTAGGCACTCGGCATGATGGGTAATAATTTCAGCCGCCCCTCTCCTCAAATTGATGCACTTATCACTCTGGAATAGGGTCAATCTGGACTCATCAGACCACATGATGTTTGTCCTTTGAAACACAGTCCAAGCTTTCTAATGATGGTTGTTTTAAAAGCTATTAGAGTTAACCCTTTGTTGGTCACACTACAAAAATCACAACAAAAAAATTCATATATTTTTTTTTTCTTTTTCCACCTAACAGGGACGTCGACTATTATAACATAAAACATACATTTATTTATTTTATTTTTTTTACTGATCCTAAATTTAACTAAATTATTAAAGCTCAAACATTACTCCTTCACCAATCTTACCAACATAATTGGTGACTTGGTTCAAATTAGATGTATTAACTCTTTGTGTTTGTATCATTAGCATTACTAGCATTAGCATTCCATGACCCTTTACTATCATCTCTACTGTTTGGTTCAGCATGTTTTTAAAAAAAAAAAAATTACATCAATACCAAAGTATTTCTGAAACATGATGAGGACTATTTATGTAAAATAGACTTTGTAAAAGTTAATAACATGAAAAACCAGCAGTTTTGTTTCCAAAGAAAAGATCATAGCAGAGGTGTTGTCATAGTTACCTTCTTCTTCCTTGGTGGTATACTAGCATGGGCTGAATATATCATTGACAGTGCCACCAAGTGGTGTTTTTGTGCATTACATCCTTCTTACAAAAGGTGGAGACTGTCCAAGAAGTTTGGTGCCAAAGTACTTAAATCTAGATTAGATATCAGGGTTCAAAGTTACCTTTACCAAACGGTTGAACTGACCAACAAAGGGTTAAAGAATTTGCAGCTGAAACATGAATCATTTCAGTAACAGCTCTCTTTTGGGATACTTAAGGGACTCAAAACAAATTATTACGATATGCAGAAAAGAGCATGTAACGCAAAAGGTGTGACAAGATTAAAATCTCAATCTTGAAGATTAAATTAACCAGTCATATTGCCACATTTATTGAGGTTAGGGACTCATTTACAGTTGTGGAAAAATGATTAGATCAGCAAAATGGTTATGCAATAAAATACTACCTCATGTGTGTATCATGTGACTAAAACAGACAGAAAAAAACATGGAATGTCTAAAAGCACTGTTTTTGTCAGTACAATACCATAGATATTGATGTAAGTGAAGTGGTTTTTAGTTATTATCAAGAAAACATGAAAAAATTGATACATATCAGCTCTATTAAACTACTATTTTTGTTGTAATCATTATATTTGAACAAAAATAAATGTACCTTTAGGTGTACCAGGCATTAAAATGAACACGAATTTGTAGAAATCATGGGTGGTCTAATATATTTTTTCCTGCGACTGTATATAAATGAAGCAGGTTGTGTCTTTCTCAAAGACAGAGCAAAGTGTTTGGATCAGAAAAAAACCACTTTCAAGCCGCAAATCAGACACAAACCACGTACCCAATGCAACACCAGCCTAAACAGATATGGATTATTGTCCACACATATATTTGTATCTGCTTAGCAATGCACAAACAAGAGATATATGTCACCAGAATATCTCATTTGGCTTGAAAGGAATGAATTCATGTTTTTTTTATGCCAGTGTTTAAGGGCTAACATGGGTTACAGCCATTATTATTACAGGGTATAACAGATGCATTTAAGCTGGCCTTGCATCACTACGGTTTTAAGATTAGACAGCATTAAGTACATAAGGGGAATCTTCACAGATAATCTTCTTCCTAATCTCAAACATACACAACTACGAGATTTAAATAAAATGGTGCATCTCACAGTGCAGTTTAAATTTAAGATTATCATGTCAGAGGGTCCAAGAGCTACCTCATAGGATTTCTCTTCTCAGACAAAAATAGATATAGACAGAAAGGAAGCTCCAACGCTGTGGAGCTGGAAACCATTGAGGAGATTTCATCGACATGTTATTGTTGTTTATAAAGAAGTACACTAACTAATGTTAGCCTAAAGTGATGGGATGTTTACAGCTGTTATTCTACGACCCTCGAGAACGTCCCGTTCACTTTGAATGACGTCAGCGGGCGGATTTTTTTTTTTATAACCGCCCACTGCGCCGTTAACCCGCTGCCCATGGCAACGGGTTTTGTCACTTCAGATTCACTGTATCATATCACTCCGCAGGTAGTTCGGCCACTTTTAAAGTAAATATTAGCTTCGTTGTAACTGCTAGCTTATCCAATGTTAACCTATCCTGATGTTATCCTTACCGTAGTCAGGAAATCAGTGGAAATATCCGTCCTCACCTCGTACAATATCTCCAGGACCGAAGTAAGTGTATTTTACCCCTCGGTTAACTCCTCTATGCTGGTTTTTAGAAAACAAGGAGCGGTTTCAGTGAGCTTCGTTTTCAGTATTTATTTGCAGGAACGGGACAACACCTGCTCCGGTCGCCGACCTGACTGTGTACATCCGTCTTTCCCTTTTCTCCGCCTAAAACTCCCTGCACCCCCCTTCTGTCTGCCCCGCCTATTTCACAACACTAGTCTGTAAGAGTAGTGACAGTAATAAACTGTAATAACCCGTAGAATAAGCGGGATAATACATGCCTTCGGCGTCGGGGTGTTGTTCCGCCCCGAAGGGGACTATTTTTCTGATAGTAACTCGTGTTCCATGTATTATCGCTTGCTAAACCCACATAATCTGGTCTGAATATTGGTACCAACCACGATCCTAGAGGAGATTTCTATCCTGATGGTCTCCTCAAAGTCCCCAAGAAGTTGGCGTGCAGGTACACAGCAGTACGTACACTGTATATTTTGCAGTGTCAATTTGGAGACAATGGGACCAAACTCTAGAAGAAGTTAAATAAACTCTCTAAGTGTTGATTTAACACTGCAAAATTTACTGTGTACTGAATTTTAGAATCATAATCTTCGTCATATGGCATGTCAAGAAAATATATGAAAGAAAATTACATATGTACCCTTCCTCCACTACTATTTACATTTCTATCTATAGAATTTTAGGTACTTTGGTACTTTAGAATTTCTCATTTTATTGTACATATTCTTGAGTGTTTTTGACATTATATTTTGTCTTTCTATTTCTAAAGCCAAGAACTAAGAAAACTTTTGCTATATGCATATAATGGCAATAAACATTTCATCTACAAAGTTAAATCTAGAATAAGTCAGCCTGAAATCTTGGTAGAAACTTTAAATGTAACTATTTTTACAACAGTGTAAAGATCAAAACATTTTATACTGTGTGGGATTTGAAGAGGTGGTAAAAGTACTCACATTCTGTATGAAAGTAGAAGTACAGCTACTGGTGGGAAAAATACTTAATCTGCTCTATTTGCAGAAAATGCTAAATATTTGTTCCAGATGATCAAACGCACAATAGTTCCCATTTTCTGTTCATTATACAACAACAAAAACACACTTCTGAATATTTAATTCCATTTCTAAATCTTGCACACTGCAGTTATAAATGGCTTCAGGTGGCAAACTTCATAGCACTTCACTTGTATGTCACCTACATTCATTAGATTCATGCTGAAACTTAATGAAGCAAGATAATCTAACTTGCTACCCAGACTCCTTTGCATCTTCTTGGTCTTACATCCCTGAGGCAAAGCAATTCTGAAATGGACGCCCTTGATATAACCTTCTACTAACCATGTTATTTTCCCAAACTGCTAATCCTAACCTTTAATATTACAAACCTCAATCTTGAATTCTAATCCTAACCTTAAACTCAAACCAATTTTCATATCTTTCTCTCCTTAAGAAAACATCCATATCTTTAAGTATAGCATCCCGCCTTTGCACACAAACATGCAAACTGGTGTCAGGACAAAATATCACTGTACTGCCTTGTCTCATTCTTGTTTCAACCCTTTTCCCACCTCAATAAAATAACACCCATATCAGCCGTAAACACATCAAGCAATTTAAGCCCTGAGTTAAAAAGATAAAAGACCACAGTAATACAGCTACTAGCAAAACAGCAATAACTTTCAAAGGGTGATAAATGCTTCCTATAATGCAAACCATAGACTAAAATAACTCACTGTCGTCATATTGTTGTTTCAACTCCATGCATTAGCATAATCTGCCTGTAGCTGCATCGGATGGAGTCAACAATGGGGCGTCCAGCTGCCTCTTACAATAGTAACTCATTAGCACCGTCATAGACAGCTGGTCACACATCAGCCTCGTATGGTTGTTTATGAAGGAATATCTGTGTTTCTACGGGCGTGCACGTGAGACAAGTGCACACCCCTTGATGAGTTTTTCCTCATTTAGGAAATGAGTGCAGCTCTGGTTTAGGGTGGATACGCTTGTCTGTGGGACTTCATCCATCAGCCACTGTTAAAATGAACATGCATTAAAAACACTGACACTAAAATTTAAACAAGTGGTGCCAGGCACAACAAAACTCACCCCTCATACACATGTTACCTGACTTCCATTATATGTTATCATTGCAAAAAAAAAATTTTGGTCACCTTGACCTTTGACCTACATTCACCATAACTTTAAGTGGATCTTATACTGATCTCAACTGATTTCATACCTGTACTTTTTTTTGCTGTTGTAACTGTGAAATTACCCCAGGGTGGGATGAGTATTCTATCCTATTTTATTCTATTCTATTCTATTCTATTCTATTCTATTCTATTCTATTCTATTCTATTCTATTCTACTCTATCCTCTTCTATTTTATACTATTCTATTCTATACTATTCTATTCTTTTCTATTCTATTCTATACTATTCTATTCTATACTATTCTACTCTGCTCTAGTCTCTTCTCTTCTATAATATTCTATTCTATTCTGTTCTACTCTATTCTCTTCTCTTCTATACTATTCTATTCTATACTATACTACTGTATTGTATTGTGTTGTATTCTAGTCACCTCACACCTTTTTGTTCTAGCATTCTTTGTGCCATAAGGTGTGTTTCCACTATCAGAACTTCCGGACCATTTTACAGGACCTTCACAGAATGCATGTGTTTCCACTGACTGGGCTCTTCCTACAGGGCCGCTTTCGAGAACTTTTAATTATCGGGGTTTGAAAATGTTCAAAATGTTTTCTATTTTTAATTTCACTTTACACAACTTCCTTATGGTTTTTAAACTGAGGATGTACATATTTTATATACTATACACCACTTTAAGTCTCTGTGTAAAGACTTTTTGGACATATTATTCATGTTAGGACATAGTTTCTGAAAATATGTCAAAACCCCATGAACTATGAGTAAGAGTTTTTTTTCTATGTTTTGGTCAGAAATGATATGTTCTACATCACTTCTACCCTGAATTTCATTGTCATTTATGAAGCTTCTATCCTCATACACCCTGAAGTGTGACTTTTCCTGTTGGGCCTGTTGATTTGAGTTCAGGTTCAAAAGCATTTTCTCCAGCTTTTACCATTTCCATCATCACTCTCTATTTCCAGAAAGCTTTGTAAGTAGGTTATTTTGAGCCAAGACAGTGGTGTGTATAATCATATTTGGTTTTTAAAATGACAAAAACAGGTCAGTTCTTGAAATGCTTGGCCCCATGTATCGTTTGTATTTGTATTTATTGTTTGTTGTGGTTTCATTTTATTTTTGCAATTTTCCTTCATTTTGCTGTTTTCTTAAATTGAAAGTGCACCTTTAAGTGTTTCAAAGATGCTCCTCGTCAATTCAGAGGATGACATCTTTAATCAAATTCTGTTGTAGATTCATCTGTCCTACTTTTGCACTTTAAACTCAATACTTCCTTTCTCAAATAGTTTGAAAGGCTGCTTTTTCAAACAGAGAATGGAACACCAATAAGTGCTTTACTTCTTCACAAAGCTTGACATACATTATATACCACCAAATATATCAGTGCTTTCACATTATAATTATTGTCAGATGCTTTAGTGTGTCCAACAGCTTCCATTATATATATATATATATATATATATATATATATATATATATATATATATATATATATATATATATATATATATATATATATATATATATATATATATATATTTATACTGTATATAATGAGGTTTGCTTGCTGTGCATGAGGAAGTGATTGAGTTGGTAAATTCTGGCAAATGGGAAAATATAACAACAGAAATGTGTGGTTTAATTGTGTGTGTGTGTGTGTGTGTGTGTGTGTGTGTGTGTGTGTGTTGTGTGTGTTCTTATCTTTATGGGTACATTAATATGTTTACTATGGGGACTTCTAACACTATGAGGACCAAAAATACAGGCATAAATAAAGGTCCCTTTTTTGGTTATTTTTCAAAGGTTTGAAGATGTTTACTTAAAAAAATAAAATACAAAAATGATATTCATAAATTTTATAAATTTTTATTTTATTAAAAAAAGAATGTGTTTACACTCACTATACCCAATGGGTACTTGATTACAAACTTGGTCCTCAATAGATACAGTCAAAACTTCTTTGTGTGCATGTGTGTGTGTGTATGTGTGTGTGTGTGTGTCCTCATTAACATATGTTATGGTTTTGTGATTGTGCTGCTTTGAATAAGTTGGTGGTTAAATGAAGATAGAGTTTAAAGTTCAAACTGCTCACATCTGAATATTATGTAACATTAAACAGTACTAGTCATGTCAATTCAAATTAACTTTATTTATTTAGTAGGACACTCATTTTGCTAAAAACAATAATAGAGTTTCCTGTGGCTAAAGCTCACTTTCTGAGGGTCAAAACCATCTGTATATACAGTATACAGTAGATATAATGACATTACTTCCTGCTGTCACTAGTCTACTGGCATATCAAACATACTGTCTATCAACAGTGTGTGATTAAATATTTTGATTTATTTTTCCTTTTTCTAAGTATCCTTTCCAACCCTAATTCTGATGAGTAATGTTACAAACCCGTCACTTGATTTGAGTAAATTTTAGGTTCATTTTAGTCCTCGCCTTTGTGGGTAGCACACAAATTTCACCGCATCAGCGACAAAACTGCGATCCATGGTAATCGCTGACATTTAAGTGAGTTAAATGGTGACAGAGATTCTTTGTAATCATTCGCTTCAACATTCATTAACATAATCCTGACTATTATTGGTTTTTCCAGGGGTTGGTTGTTTGTCTCTAGAGAACAGAATCCACGAGCCTGTTCCTGCCCTCGAGCATGTGTAGGTTACACTGAGGGAAAGGCTATGGCTAGGGATCATGGAAATGAATGGAAATCACCTGGAAACCTGAAGTGTGTGTATGTGCAAGACTGTGCAGTTGTATGCCATTTTGGAGTGTGTGGCGTATCTATTTACATAGTCCTCCCAACCAGGGCTGTGTGTGTTGAACGGGACCCATGAATTATAGATAAGCAGTAATGCACACTTTGCCTGAATGCGTACCCAAGTACTGTAGCACTGCTAAACATGAAAATATTCTGGGCTGCATTTACAGTACTGCAACATCAATTAATTCATTACTGTGAGATTCCCTTCAATTTTGGAAAACTCACTTCGAGGGGTAGGTGTCTTTCTGGTGGGTTTTGTGAGAGATAAGATTGTGTTATGGAAAGCTATCAGCTGATCCACAGCTACCCATGTGTTCTCCAAAGGCGATTGTAACAAGTGCAATTAACAGTAAAATGATGAAGGCAGCCATGCCAGCAGTAATATGTGGTTTACAAATACTGGAAAAATGAATGGACTACAATTTCCCTCTTGGATCAATAACATTTGATAGTTTGACTAGTTTAAGATCATCTCCCATTTAAACATATGAGTTTAACATGCTGTAAAATATCCATAAATATATCAAAAGTATATAAGGTTAGACTCCAGCTTGGTTTCATAATTTGATGGATGTAGGCACAAAGGTTTGCATTGGTTGATTGGTTCTAAATGTAAGTGACTTCTATCTGTAGCCTAAAGGTAGGTAGCTTTATTGGTTGTGTAGTGTGTGTGTGTGTGTGTGTGTGTGTGTGTGTGTGTGTAGCTAATGGTATTTGTAATCCTTTCATTTTCGTCCCTCTTCTGTAGATGCGGCCTAATAGGTTTTTGCTTCAGCCCAATGCTTTTGCTTCTCATTCTGATGATTTGGCTCAGAGGATTGAGGTGGAACAGCGGCCTAGACTGGTATGTCACAGGTGATAATGCAGTAAAGTGGAAATATTTACCAAAAGAGAAACTTCACAGGTGTTATCGGATGATAGCCACATGGTTAACATAAAAGTCTCTTTAAACATTTCATCATCTTGTCATACATCCTATTCCAGTTTGTCACATTTACAGATCATGTGTGTAAAGATACAGGATGTTTATGAGATGGTAAACTGGAAAGTAGAAGTGTTAGAAAATATTAAATAACTCCTCTGATTCCTGAAAGGGTCATCACTCTCGTCCTTGCATATAACATGTAGATGCAGCTGTGACAAAACCCACTGTTTGTGTTCTAAAGCCTTGTGTTTGGCATTTGACCATTGCCATCTTGTGTTTGTTGGAGCCACAGTTGACCTAGATGTGAAGCTGGAAAGAAAGAGAATGAAGTGAAACTGGCTAATGCTTCCACTATCTTCCACTCATATGGTTTGATTTTATTTTAAACACTACCCTGCAGCTTAATTTCAGCTCTTTGATTAATGTTAACACATACAGTCATCTTTCATGGAGTTAATGTCAGTTTTGTTTATGTAGTACACTGCTAAACATAGTAATTTGTGTTATAGATACCCCAATTAGAAGGCTAATTGATAGACAATGTTGTCAAATGCTAAAAAAGAAACTACATTAAGTTGTCAAGGAAGCTGAGTTACAATATAGTTCTTGGATTTTTTTTTATTTTTATTTATTTTTTGCCACTTACGGTATGGATTTAGGAACCAGATTTGGTAACTTCATTGACCTTGATTTTCTGTATGATATTTTTAATATATTATTTCACAAAATGAATGTCTTCTGAACATTCAAAAGCAATGTTCACATAACATAGCCACAAAATTCTCTTAACATTCTCATAATATTCTGGTAATGTTCTCATAATGTTCTCATAATGTTCAATTGTTAGCTGGGATGACCCAATTCCAGAGTTCAGACTTGTTAGAATTTACAAGTTTGTTGATTGAAAGCTCCAAAGATGAACTGAAACTCAGTATAAATTAAAGTCCACCCAATAATGAGTTCTGGAATCAATCAGTCTCACATTAACTGTTTATTCAAGGTCACATGTAAAGTACAACAAATCACCCATTGACAGTATCTTGAGTCTCCACCCCGAACACATGGGTTGGATTTTGCAACATCATCGGGACCAGGTTTTGATTGGACCACTGCCTGATGACGGAGCGGCCAACCTCAGCTCCGCCCCTTTTATCTCTTGCATGAGAAAATTAAAATGTTGACGTCTGATTTGCGTACCTTGTGTCAGCTTCCCACACCAATTTAAATCACACCTATATAATAACCCAAACAGACCAACCACTTCCTAAACTAAGGCTGGAAGCAGAGATGGAAGTAACGAAGTAGAAGTACTTACATTACTGTACTTAAGTAGATTTTTACTAGAGTATTTATTTTTCTGGCAACGTTTTACTTTTACTCCCCACATTTTTCTATAAATATCTTTACTTTATAATCTTTTCATTCTCAGAATAGATGTATTACTTTTTCAAACTAGACAAATGCGACAGTATGAAATGATCGGAAACTGGTCTGACTTTTTTCTCATAATTTTGACTTTTTTATTCTTATAATTAGATTAGAAAACTTTATTATCCCCATACGGGGCAGTTTGTTGTACAGCCAGCAGAGAACCATTAGAACCACACACAGCAATTCATACAACGTGAAATTCCAATAAATAATAAATAAATAGAGTGCACAGTAATTGCCCGGATGCCAATTATAATGAGCCATTTATGCTTTTTTTAATCTCCTACTTATAACTTTTTCATTTTTCCTAAATTTCCTGTCCATACCCACTGAAGTGACTCAATTATTTATTTATTTTTTTAGATATTTTTGAAATTTTAGTATTATTTCATCCATAGCAAAAAAATACATTTTACTTTTTACTTTATTACAAATGAGAAGTTGTACTTTTTTTTTTAACTTTTACTTCAGTAAAGGAGTTGAATCAGTCCTTCTACTTTTACCAGAGTATATTTTCACACAAGTATACTGTGAGTACTTTTACCACCTCTGGCTGAGAGCCAGGGAACATTCTGCATCTTGACAATAACAATTCTGCGACTTCATCATATCAACCATATCATATATAAATCATATGTAGCCCTAATAACTAACAACATACTATCAGAGTGATTAAAAAAAGGCCAATTAACTGATTAGCCATCATGCCTGTTGCCTACAGTACAAGCTTATAGGGGCAGTGTTATGGTCTGAGGTTGGCTCAGTTGGTCAATGGTATTTATTTATAAAATGATGTCAGCTGAACCTGAATAAACTAAATGATCAAGTTTGGATTCTTTCATCACTGATGATGACTCACATATTCCAAGATGACAACACCAGGAATTCACTGGGTTCACGTTATAAAAGAGCAGTTCAGGGAGACTGATACACTTTTACGCATGGATTACCCGTCATGTGGGAAATAATTGAGAATGGGATGGTGACTTTACACTGGAATCTGACTCAACAATATTAAGACCTTGGTTAAAAAGCAACACAACTTTTCGATGGAAATAATATTGGAAGTTTGCAGAAATGTATAACAATACCTTCATGAACATATGCATCAAATCTTAAGCAGCCCACGAAAATATTAGTGTGAAATTGTTTTTCCAGCTGTGCAGTGTAAAGCAAACTCCATTTATTCTACATATATAGGATGTAAATGCATGTTTTTATTGGGCATGAAATGTGCATTTAATTTACTAAATGTAGATTTCATACATACATTTCATTTGTGTAACCTTTAATTTGTATTGAATTGATTCTATATTTAGGCATCGCAATTTGTGCTTTATAAATAATTTCATTTCATTTCTAATATAATTGGAAAATGCCCCAGGGATCAAACAGGATTTTAAACTTACATCAAACCGCCTCACACAGCTGCCGCTTCCTCCTCTTCACCTCCTCTAGCCGTGTTTCACTCTTACCTTCTTAGATTGTCTCTTTCCCTCATCATCATTTATTCTCTCACTGTCATAAACCACTTTTTCAGACATTTTCCCATTTCCACTGTCACATCTCTGTCATATGTCTGCCTCTCACTTTCACTCTTTCCCCATTTATCTGCATTTCCTCTCTGCCTTTTCAGCTCCTTTTAAAATGCTCTACTACGTAGGCTATTGATTGGCTGTAATTTGATTTCTTCCCTCTCTTTCTTCCATTATAGTAAATAGCTTTTCTGCCTACAGCTTTAATTATGTATTGTTCAAATGAATGAAATTTATAAAACGAAAAAAAGGACAGGATGCATTTGAGTCTCATAATCTCACATATGATATTTGATTCAGTTTATTGATGGCGCTCCACACTGAATGTGCGTCTGTCCATGTGCATATGCATAATATGGCCTCAGGTAGCAGCACACACACACGCACACACACACACACACACACCTATACACGCACACACACTGTGGCTTAAGGTCACAGCCTGCCTCTATTGTATCCAGTGTTGCTGTGCAGAAGCTCATTTTGCCCTTTAGCTGATTGCTATCTGCTCATTTGGTTCATTTAACATGTAATAAAAGGCTTTCTGAGATGAACAGCTTAAAAGCACACACACACTAACACACACTCATACACACGATAGTGATCGGACAAAAACCAGAGGATCTCACTGTTTGCCAGAAGTCAGTACTAAGCAGTTTGCTATGGTAACCATTCTCATTGAGGCCCCAGCCAATGGCCCCTACGGGACCTAGGAGCTTATGTTGAACACACATGTACGTACACATACACACATTTATACCAACACAAAGCTTAAGGACCCACATCTGGGTGCTGGCTATCATCTATGACTAAACTGCAGATAATAAAAGGTTTCATCAGCATAAGTTTCATCAAAAAGATGAGTCGTTCTTTAAAAATTGGGACGGAGGTTTTCTATTTCAGGCTCACTTCAAGAGAAAGACTTAAAAAGATGAAGTTATACAATAGAAGGCAGCTTTGAACATCTAGTCAGATCCAGAATAATTCCTTTTCATTTCTCTCAGGAACTTGCCAGTGTACCTAAGAGCCCCAGATTTGAGCTAGATACCAGCAGGGAGACATTTTAATGGATTAATATTCAGTGGCCCAATTAGCCTGTGCACTGCCATAATTATCACTGCTGCATAGATATTCATGTGCTGAAAATCGGGACATCCCACTGCGCACTTCTTACAACCCAAAGGATTGTGGGACTTATTTTTAAGCCGGATGGGGTCAAATGTTTCTGATTCGTTCTCTCTGCACATTAATTAGCTGCAATTCGCTTCCGTAAAGAATTTGATATGACAAAGAGTGGTCTAATATCTAATTCCTCCAATCAAACCTCCAGGGATGTGGAGGGGGGGGGGGGGGGGGGTACACATTGTTAGAAAGCAAAACACAGTTTGTTTCGAACATGTGATTATCATAATCAGCTTATGTTCGTGCTCTGGGTGTCAATTAAGGGGGTTTTCCTGTCGAGTTGTGGTGTCTCATTATTTGACCAGGACCGATGGGATAGAGTGCAGTGACTGTCTGTGAGTGAAGGGAACAAAGAAGTGATTCATTCTGTAAACTGTGCAACTCAATAGGACGCTGAGTCGCTCTGAATCATCTAATAGAATCTCAGATTTGTACAACTATGACAATCAATAACGATTGAGAGAAGTGCCACAAAATGTCATTTAATCCAGTGGGTCCATTATAGCAAAGGTTACACAGAGTTTAATCCTCCTTGTATTTTAGTCTCTGTTACATGTTTTTTTTCTGATAACCCTATATCAAATAAAATATTTTTTTTTTTTTTAGAAATAAGCCAATTTCACACTTTCATGAAATTCAATGTGTGATATATGGTTTCATCAAGCAGTGAAAATGTAGATGGTAACCAACAAAAAAAAACACATGCCACTGTCAATACAAATGGTCAAAATAATTGGTGTTCCTTCGCTCTAACCTTTCATGGACTTTTTTATTTTTTTTTTTTCTTTTAGTGTATGAATGCACATTGTGTTCAGCATCATGATTGATCCTGGTGTGAAGTGATACTAAAATTATACTAAAATGCAGAGGTGGTAAAGGTACTCACATTCTGTACTTCTGTAGAAGTACAGGTAATTGTATGAAAAAATTACTGGTACTGGTACTGACTCAATTCATTTACTGAAGTAAAGGTAAGGTGTCAATTGCAATGAAGCTGCATTTTTATTTTTAATATATATATATATATATATATATATATATATATTATTATTATTATTTTTACCATGGATGAGATAGTTATTGAACTAAAATATTCAAAAGTCTCCAAAAATAAAGCCCTTCAAAGTGAGTTATTGTGATCAGGCCACAGTTACTCAGTTTTGTGGGTATGGACAGGAAATTTGGGAAAAATGAAAAATAAAGAGTCTCAATTGAGATAAAAAAAAAAAGTCATCATCATAAGAGTTAAAAAAAAGCATAAATATGAGATTAAAATGTTTTTAATCATGAGATAAAATGGCAAAATTAAGATAAAAAGTCATCATTATGAGATTTTTTTTTTTAAAAGGCATAAATATGAGATAAAAAAGTTCTAATTATGAGATAAAATGTCCAAATTGTTACATAAAAAGTCATAAACAGGAGATAAAAAAAATGCATAATTATGAGAAACCAAGCTGAAATCATGAGATAAAATGGCAAAATTGAGGTAAAAAGTCATAATTATGATATAGAACGACACAATTTCACTCCACTGATTTTCCCTCTTAAGTGTTAGTTAGCATTTTAGCATTCTGTGTAGTTTGAAAAAGTAATGAGTCTATTCTGAGAATGTAAGGAGTATAAAGTACAGATATTCATGTAAAAAAGTAGGGAGTAAAAATAAAAAGTTGCCAGAAAAATAAATACTAATGTACAGATACTTACAGATATAGCAACAAAGTACTTTTACTTAGTTACTTCCACCTCTGCTAAAATGGGACATATATACACCCTGTCCAGGTACTGTAAAGTCATATTCATACTGTCAAGTCAGTTAACCTATTGGAGGTTATTACATTGTGAACATCTTATATCAGATGAAAAATGAACAGTACATCGTATTCCTTTGAGTTTCTATTTCATATATGTGGTAATAAGCTTCACACATACACACCTCTGTTACTCAATACACACTGACAGAGCATAACATTATGACCACTGACAGGCAGTAAGTGAACATTTAGCTCTTGAACTTGATGTGCATCTAAATACATTTGACAGGGGGTAACTGATGTCCAAATCACTGAGTAAGAGCATCTCCAGATCTTGTTAGATGTTCCTCATGAAAAGTGGTAAGAACCAAACAAAAGTCGAAAGAACAACTGGATCTGTCAACCTGTTGAGCATCTATGGGATCATACCATTATTCACACCCAGCCACCGTTTCCATGTGGGCACCAGAAGGGTGACATTTGGGCTGCATTTCCATGTCACAATCAGAATCTGTTCATTACCCTGCCCCTAGACAGGATATAAAACGACATTAACATATAGGGCTGTCCCTGAAGAGTACACTTATGTGCTGTTCAGTGAATGTTCATTGAGAGGACATGACTGCATCTGTACCTTTTGGTCCTGCACACAGACATTTTGAAGCTGAAATTCACTGAGTTATTAAATCACAGTTAGTGGTGCCAGCCACAACAAACCCTGCTCCGTACAAAACATGTACCTGATTTGCCCTATCTGTTTCTTTTTGTGGATTTCAAATAGAATAGAATAGAATAGACTTTATTTGTTACTGCATAGATGCAATGAAAGTACACTGTGCCATCCTGAGTGCACAATGATTTCACACACATACATAAGGACGTTCTTCATGATTAACAAAGCATTAAAAAAAAACACTGACAAAACAACATATGATATAAATAAGGGGCTCAAAAGTGTGCCATTTAAATAGATTAAAAAATAGAAAACAATTATTTAAGTAGATAAAAATTGAAAGGGAAAGAGACACAGATGCAGAGATAAAAAATAACAGGGTTCCAATTATCGGTGCGAGGTATTAAGTTCAGTTATTAATCAGTGAAAGAAAGTGTTTTTGAGTCTGGAGGTGTGGGCTCTGAGGCCAACAGAGAGAACAGGTGATGACTGGGCCCAGTGACTGGGGTCTGTGAGGATCCTGGTGGTGATATGTTGGCAGCGTGACCTGAACATGTCTTCCAGTGGATCTTCTCAGATGTCCTAATGACCTCAGTCAGACAGTAAGACAGTGCGTAAATGTTGGAACATATATTTATGACAGTTTCACCCCAGTTTTTATTTTGCACTGCTATGTTTACATTGCCCCCTGAAGGGGAGAAGGGTACTGTGTTTGAGTTGGTTTTGTCTGTTTGTTTGTTTGTTTTTTATACAGGTTTATGCAAAAACTACCAGACTAATTTCCATGAAATTTTCAGGAAATGTGAGAGGTGGTCTACAATAGATTCCATAAAATTTTGGTGAGTGTAGATCAAATGTCAAGGTCACAGTCACCAAAAATGTGTTTTTGCAATGATAAGAGGTAGGGCAAGTCAGGTCAAATGTGTGCAAAGGGGGCGGGGTTTGTTGTGTCTGGCATGACGTGTTTTTGGTTTGTGTGTTTGTTTCTCTGTTTGATTTTAAGCAGCTTTATACAAAAGTTACTCGACCAATTTCTATCACATTTTCAGGAAAGGTGCATGGTGGTCCAGAATAGATCCCATGAAGTTTTGGTGAATGTAGTCACAGTCATCAAATTTTTTTTTTTCGTAATGATAATAGATAGGGCACATCAAGTAAAATGTGTGCAAGGGGGCGGGGTTTGAAATGCCGGGCACCACTTGTTTCATTCCATTTTTATTTATTTAAGATATGATTGTGATGAGGGCAAATACATGTGGGGCTGCCATGGAAAGACAAACCCACATAGGACCCACATGGACATGTTGGCTAGGCTGTCTTAAAAAAATATGGAGGACTAAAAGTGCCAAAATTAAATAAATAAATGCATCATTAAAATTAATTAAATATAATTGATTCATTAAAATTGGAATTAAATATATAAATGTGTCATTAATTAACATACCAATTAATTTTAGGTAAAAAACTAAATGTATATTATTATTTCATTTAATATTAATTAATTATTTAATAGACCTTGTGTTGCAGTGGATCATGAATGTATTTTATTTGTCAACCTCGCCTCGTTGGTGGGCGGGGCTAATGCAAATCTATTCAAATCCACTACATTGGGAGTGTCGGAGCTAGTCTAGAGGTTGATAGCGCCACCTAGTGTATGGGAATGTGAACATCGACCTTTTATCTGGAATCCATTTACCTTGACTTGATGTGGTGGGCAACCAATCAGGTGTTAAGATCCACCCACTGACTTTGATGGGTGAGGTTGACAGTTAAAATAAATTCATGATCCACTGCAACACAAGGTCAATGAAATAATTAATTAATTAGTGAATTATTAGTTGTTGTTTTTTTTTTACCTAAAATTATTTGAGATATTGATGAAGTAATGGCACATTTAATAACACTTGTATGCATTTAATTCGAAAGTAATTAATTAATTAGATATATAATTAACTATTTAAGAATACATTTATTTATTTTATTTTGGCACTTTTAGTCCTCCATAGTATTGTGTCCTATTTCTACAAAACACGTCCCTTGCTTCATATGAGAAAATGAAAAGATGAATGAAGATGGAAAAGTGACAGGAATAGAAGTATTATATATGACCCCAGTGTGGAGCTGTCAGTTACAAGTGCCATACATTTTTTTTTTCTTACATGTCCATTTTTTAATGAACATCACAACATGCTCTGACGTGGGTCACAGTAGTCCAGGATAGAGGCTGTATAGTAGAAGTGAGGGATCACCGTGCATTCACTGTAAAGCCACAGAACAGGGACTGAGTGATGGAAGGGAAATGTCTCCATGAGTCAAAGCAAACATGACAGGCCAGAGTCAGAGAGCCAGCGACGAGATGGGCTGCCTGGCCTTTGGCATCTCACACACTTTAATTAAAATAGATTGGAGAGAGAGAGAGAGAGAGAGGGGGGAGGGGATTGTTACCATAGAAACGGAGTTTGGGTAGATTGTGATCTAGAGTCATCTTAAAGGAGGAGAGGGTTTTACAGTATTTCACACATTCCTCTACTGTAGGAGAGTAGATCTGTAACTAATGTTTATTATCATAGCACACGCCTGGAAGACCAACCCTGCCTGTTTATGGGTCAGGTCATTCCTGCTACCGGTAATATTGTAACCCGGTACTACCAGCAGCATTGACGGGTTGTCGACGTTTAAACAGGCACCCCCATTAGTGTATGCTAGTGAGGAGGGTGGGATGTCACCCTGCAGGATTGAAAACGAGACCTGTCAAAGGGCGGAGGAGCCTCTTTGTGGGCCATCAGCCAACATGCAATCTCTGTGATGTGTGGAGTTGTGACCCCATCGCTTTAACCCTTTGCATTGTAAAGTTGTTCATGTTTAGACTTCACATTATTACGAAAAACACAAATAACATGTTCATTATTACTGATGTTACAATTATTATTATATTTGGATACTGACCAACCCCCCTAATATCTGATTATTATTGGGGGGGGTTTACCCCACCACCCAAATGGGATGCAAGGGTATTGTTTGTAGTGGAGTGTAGTCTACTGGACCAATTCCCATGAAATAGGTAGGTTTCAGTCACGTGACTATGATGTTGCGAGTTCAGCTGGAGGGCAGGAAGTAACCATGTATTATGTCGCTATGGAAGAAACCATTGAAGAAATTGTGTTTATTGTATGGATTTGGAACCAGTGTTGAAACAGAGATGCATACAGTTTGTTAAAAAAAATATTGGATGACACCCGTATCTAATGAAAATGAATGAGTTTTTGACGGAACCAAAGATTGTCCAACAATCTCTATTGTGAATATTACTAACTACCTGGTCCTGCAGACATCCTACTACACCAGCAGCAGATAAAAGTGTAGAAAATTTTGGAGCCATAGAACTTTTTTGTCAGTGGGTGGGTTCACAACCTCAGTACCAAAAGGCTCAGCGGTAATTATCATTTGGTCTTCGCCAGGGTTTTATGATGTGACATCAAGATGTATTACATGTTTGTTTACATTAGTCGCTGCTAGCCGCTAGGTGTAGCAACTAATGTCAACAAACATGCAACTCATCTTGATGTGTCTAGGTAAACCATATTACAACAGTGTAAATGAACATTTAACCAAAACCTAATGATATGTAGCACATACACAAAAAAGTTAGCTTTCAAATACATCTCTGACGAAGTGTTGGCTGCAAGCATTAGCATTAGCAGACTCTGCTCCTCCCGACCACAAACGCAGATTTAAAATCCACTTTTTACTGCGTCTTTCTGTGAGCTTCTTCTATTTCTGGCCTTAGGGATTGACAATCTTTGGATCTTTAGAACGATTGGTGCAGCCGTAAACTACACAAAACATAGAGATTTTCATTAAGCTACTTCACTTCCTGCCCTCCATCTGAAAATCGTACATTGACTATACGGCAATGTGACGTCACGTGAAATCAACCTATTTTCAGGAAAGGCACTAAGTGTCATACCCACTCTGCACTCTGTCACCTTTCCCCTCATTCTATTCACCTGTTTCTCATTTGCTTCTCACACACGTGTCCTCATCACTCCACACTATTTCAGTTCTGTTGTTTCCTACTCTCTTTGTTGGTGTGTCACTTTACCTTTGACTGAGCTCCCTCTGCTCCCAGTCATCCAGACCTTCTGGTAGTGGTTCTGTTTCTGAACCACATGGATTATGGACTTTAAAACTCAGTTTCTAATTTGTGAATTGTTGAACAGCATTGCTGTCGTCCTTGTTTGTATTGTTTGCTTTCTTTTGCAACCCTTAATAGAGCTTAACAAAGAGCTTTCCTCTTCACCAATGAGTCTATCCATGACACAAAATGATGTACAATAGATCTACTGTAGTAAAAGACTTTTACATGTTGGTGTATGTAGATCAAAGGTCAAGGTTGTTTTGTGTGTGTGTGTGTGTGTGTTTTTTTTTTTTTTTAACATGTCCAGTATAATAGCAGAGTGATAATCAGGTTACCTAGATCAGGGTCTGTTTCAATCCACAGGTTCAAATGGCTCTGAGTCTAATCCTAAACTATTGGTTGATCTATTCTGAGATAGGAAATATGTAATTTTTGGTTCAGAAACAAGTTTGTGTTTGGTTAAGTAACTCAGTCCTTTCACCTCGAGTTTTGCAGTTACACTGCAACTACAAAAAGACAGCATCAATGGAGCCTTGATTTGATGAGTCACCATGGCAATGGGGACATAGGGCTGCTGAACTGAATACGCTCACATGGAGAGTTTGGACATGTTTTTAGAACCAAGTGTAAGTGTATATTTTAATGTCATGTGTTCAGTTACCAGTAAAAGACATACTAAAACACCCAAAATGCAATAGTTTGAGATTGAGAAACAAATTGGGGGAGAAGTTTAGAGAAGGTGAAAGGTCACAAGTTAATTATTTTAAGCTTTGGAACATTAACTGAACTAGCTCTGATATTTGTAGGGAATAAAGAACAAATGAAATGTGTGTATCTTTATTTGATGGCTGTGGTGGCAATATTGGTGACTGTGTAAATACACACATATATGTCTGAAGTGTTCCGCATCTTTGACATTATACAAAAAAACCCCTCCCATTTGCAAAGAAATGCTGCAGAATGCAGACTATCTGCTGTGATATGTGAGCATGAGTACGATTAATGTTGTAAATGTAAGGATGAACATGTAGATGATAAACAAAAACTGAAATGGTTCTGCTCACATATCTGACCATGTGTATTTTTCTCATTCTCTTATTTAATATGCGATGAAAAATGTGATAATCAGATTTTTGCAGTGTAAAAACATAATTGTAAATATTAGATTTATGTGATCTCAGAGCTATCTACTGATGGATATTTAATTCTCTGCACTTAAATGCATCTCCGTTGTCAAAATACATTAGGGCATGTGACATTTATAACAGGTTTGGTTGGTTTACTTAACATTTTTGAGGGACTAATTCCGGTCTAAATGTGGACCCTTGGAAGTTTAAAAGGTCAAAGCTCTCCTACTGACTGAATGAATGAGGAAATGAAAACCTATGTGCATGTCTGAGAGTGGGTGGAGTCACAGAGGAACTCAGGGTTCCATGGATTAAACCTGCTTCTGATCAGGTTAGATTTACAGAGCCTGTTACTATGGTAACTGGCCCAGTGTATAAATTACCTCTCATATTTTGAAACATGCCAGAGTAACCCCTCTGTCTCTGGGTTGAGTTACCTCCCTGTTTGAGACCAAACACTTACGGATTTCTTTGACACACTCAGAGTTCTCATTAAACCTGCTTATTGAAATAGACCTCAGATATTAACGCAGGTTGTCATCATCTACGCACTAGAAATCAAGTAATAGAGGAAACGACAGTAGAAACATTCTATTCAGACGTTGTGTAATTGAATATAACCTTAATCCTCTTCAATTAAAGAATTAATTGGATTTTTTAGGAATCAAATTTCCTAAAAAAAAAAAAAAAAAAAAGGCTCAATAGTGACTTATTTAGAAAATCAGGTGGGGAAAAAAATCAAGTCCTGTGACCCAGTGCTACCTTTTTACTGTGCCTGTATGTTTTCTGTGTATGTGGATATGCATATTCAACTGTGTGAATGCTCTTCTGCAATTGGTGCCTGTTCTTGCTTCAAATCCCACCTTCTTTCTGACTGATTGGCTCATTTACCAGCCTTGTGAACCACTCAGATCCAAGCAATTCCCACCCTATTAAAGACCCTGCTGCATATATGGCTATGACGCTGTTTTGTGGTAAATTAGTTAATGCGTCTACTGATAATGGAGCTCTTTTTTTTTTTTTTTTTAACAAAACCAATACAATAGTACTAACCACTGCATAACTGTTACTTTATTTATAGAAATATCATCTTTTAGCCTTGTTGTTTTCCATTATCCATCTGTATATATTGGTCTTTGGAAATATTGTCTTTTTTAAATGTGTTTGTACTGTACATGAATCCACCCAAATAATGACACAATTATCATAAAGTTACATTACTTTTGAAAATAGATGTTCACGATATGTTCTTTCCCTTTCTATCCTTGTGAGCTGGAGTTATCATGGATCCAGTTATAGGGAAAAAACAAATTGTAGTCTGACCATATCCAATGGAAACTCCACAGTTTTGTATTGGCTCTTATTTTCACCCCATTTTCAGCCACTGTATAGACTATAATACATCAGCCTGAGTGACTGCAAATGTGGTTTGTGTGTTTTAGAAGATTTTGAAGTGAAAATTCTGAGGCTTTTTATTGTACTGTTACACCACATTTCTAGCCTTGTTGCGCTATCGCTATTCACTTCATGCATAGGGCTGGGAACGCTTCATAGTCAGGGGAGGCGGGGCTAAAAGGTTGTCTTTCAAATCCTCTGTATGCAATAGGATGGTACTACAACCAATCAGTGTAATCTTTAGGATGATGTAGTTAGACACCAGAAAGTTGACAGAGGAGTCTGGAGAAAGTTAGGAATGACTAAACAAAATGGTGGATCATGGAGCTTAACGACTGTTGACGCTAACTGTAAAAAAATAATTTAAATATTGCTGATGTTTTCTCACATTCTTCACTCGTCTTTGATAAAAGAAAATCACCACCCAGTCAGCAGCCATCTATTGTTGTTGTTGTTCTTCTTCTATGGTTATTTCCAGTTGTTTCTCAGAATCGTCACAGCTCTGTCATCACTTTGTTACGCCCGCCCTCTGACTCTATACTTCACCATGATTCGTTGGCCAGTTTACCACCAAATTACATTGAACATAACTAAACCGTCCCTGGTAGCAAATTAGATTGGCTGCCACCAGGGGCGTCTAGCACAGTTAGGCTTCAACATTTCACCATTTTATCAGAAATTACCAACTTAAATATAGGCTGTCAAATTTAGAAAGCACATCTAAGATCCAAACATTAAAAAAAATATATATATATATCCTGTGACCAGCTTGTTCAGAATAAGATACTTCTTTCCTAATTTTTTTGACACTTCCAGGGTGTAATATTAATGTCCTTTATGAACTCTTAACTCCTTAAAACAGATCTCTAAACCCTTGGTAATCCCGCTTGGCAGTAGTCTGTGTTATTGTTTTATTGGATCAAATTATTATTATTATTCTTAATATTTCCTTTTCACATCTATGGATTGTATGCACATGTATGACGACAGATGCTAAATTTAAAGCGTATCTCATACCTCAGCAGCTGATCCATGCCACGGTGATGTTTGGAGGCCATTCAGCCCCCTGTTGAGCGATGGAGGGAGGCTGGAAACAGTTCATCACTCACACAGGAGGAGGGTGATTACTTGGCTACTGTATTCTGGGTCCTGGATCTAAATATAGCAGCGCTGGCTGTGGGGCTGGGGAAGGGCCGAACCGTCGGGGGGGATGGTGATGAAGGCATGTGGTCATCATTGATTTAGCAGTCGGTGTAGGACAGCTTTTCAACATTTATGCAGACACATTGCATTGCACTTACATACAGCTACTTACATTAACATGATGAGTGGAACATGCTCTTCTGATACTCTCTGAGAAACTTTGTCCAAAATTTTTAGTACTGATGTTCATTCAGTTGTTTATCTTTTCACTCTTCTCCAGCTAAATTAAGGTTGTTGTTTGTGAAAATTCAGGTAAGAGTGACATGAACACAACAATAATCATTTTAATCCTTTCATGCATGAATCATGATAACCTCTTTAGTTACAAAACCAGCAATTTAAACCATTTTTTAGGAGTTACAAACATGTCCACTCACCCAGACACCATTTAAAACATTTCATTTTTGAAGCAAAAAAAACATGTTTTTATTTATTCAGGTTATTCATTTGTTTAACCACCATGCACCAGCATATTTTCACAGCTTTGGAGAAATCTATGACTGCAGATTACATACTGGAGGGAAGAGGAATTTTTTTCTGAAGTGGACCTGACGGTTGATCCCTCTTGTCAATGCAAGGACCTCATCCCATCAAAACATCCTGCAGCTGGGGAACCTTTTTATTCCTTAGTGGTGGTTTCAAGCTCATTAAGTACCTCTGCTTTTAATTGGTCTTTATGCTTGGCCCAGGACCTAGTGACTGCTGTTACAGTTGTAGACCTATTCACATGGGATAAGTATTATCTGTTGACCACTGATAATTCACAATGCCTCTGTGTTATTGTATTGCACATTTGGATGTGATAAACAAAAGTCATAAATTCACAAAATCCTGTTTTGTCTCAAAACATTAACAAGGTAGCATGAAAACAAAGTATGCATAAGAATACTACTGTATCTAGGGGCATAGCCAGAAAAAAAAAAATCTGGGATGGCCATCTTGGCAACATAGCGGTGCAGTGGTTAGTACTCAATTTGCATCTTCTCTCAGTGACTGCGTGGGTTTTCTCCAGATACTCCCACCATGCAAAGACATGCACTGATAGGTTAATTGGTTAACCTAAATTGCCGTTCCCCCCTGGCTCACTGGGGTTGTGTCATAGGTTGTGGTTGGACAGTGCAAAAGTGCAACACACAATAGCAAAAATAAACTTGACTCAGTAAAAATATATATATTTAGTTTCTTCTCATAATACATGTGGAATAAAACCCACATATTGCTGGTGAGGGTCAGGGTACCAGTGCCTAATTGTTCACACACAATTTGGGATGACGATTCTATTACCTTGACTCAGGGAACCATACTGCCACACAACAAGTGGCCGATATGTTGCATATCTAAACTGTGTGTTTAGAGTGTGTTCCTGAGCTTGGATATCACTCCATATTCTCCTGGCCAGGCAAAGGAAACCGTCATTCAGAAGTACAGGGGCCGTGTGAAACCTAAAGGGCCCTCCGCTACCAATGAGCCGGGTTTTCCCTGCCATATAATTATTTATTGTTAAAAGTGGAAAATAAAGATAGAATGTTTTAAAATTACCGAGTGTGAAAGAAAAAAAACACAATTTCCTCTAATCTAAAATAATGCTATTTATGTGATTTGTTTGATATTTAACCACCTAAACGTTAGAGCCATTGATTTTTTTTTTTTTTTAAGTTTCAAGAGAATCACCCAATTAGTCTGTGGAAACTGTCATTAAAGGAATCGTATCCACTGATACTCCTGCTATTATGCTCTGAGGTTTTCCCAGAGCTCCTCTGGCTTGGACTTGTAGTGCAGCCATTGTAGTAATTATGGCACTGTTAGATTATGCACACTCCCTTTTGATTATCTGTGTAATAATGGATATGGTTTCCTGTTGACCATCAATGTTTCCTATAGGAGCGAATTGAGTATTCCAAAAAATTCCAGGGGAAATACTTCAGTTTTCTTAGATACTTCTTCTCCATCTATTGTATTTGTTTGACAGAGTTGGAAAGAGTTGACGAGGGGCATTGAAATTACAGTGAACTACTTAGGCATCCAGTTTGACGTAATATCCGACACATGCTCACATACATACATACAGGGTCACATGTCATACTGTACAGCATGACTGAAAATCATTATCTCTCTGTCATGGTCTGCAGTGAACCTGAGCATATCTTTTTTCCCCATGTAGGCAAATCTTCACAAAATTTGCGACAGCGTAGCACAAAAACGATGCAACTTTTCCAAATAAATTGGATAACTTTTGATCTTCCACTTGTCTAGATCATGCTCATTTGGCTCAACAGCCTAGGAGGAGATAGATAAATTCCAATGACAGCAAAAACGACAACTCAAAATTTAAAATATTTAAATCCGAGATGGCGGACTTCCTGTTGGTTTATGGGAGTGGTCTTCATAAGGTTTTTTGTTCATCATCATATGACAAATACATGTACCGATTTTCATAGTTCTAACTTCACTATGGCGTGATCTGGGCTAATACAAACTATTTCACCTTTTCTAGGAGGCGCCGTAGACACATTTCTTTACCGACTTTTACCAAACCATTAAATACTTGCAATTTTTCACACTTCTAAAGTGTGTGCAAAATTTGGTGAGTTTTTGTGCATGTTCAGGGGGTCAAATTAGAGGTCAAAGGGCTGAATAAGATCAAACTGCAAGCAGTATCAATAGGCCTTGCGCCCACCGTGGTACGCAGCGAAGGCCTAAAAAGAAATAAAGAAAAATTCAGAAACCAAGCAGAAACAATATAGCATTTTTCTGACCCCCCCGAACTTGGCCACATATGAAATCTTTCGACCTGCCCCATGTCACTTTGGGGTCAGAGGTCATATTTGACACAGTTACACTCATGTCAGTGACCCTGAGTGGGCGTGGCCCATAGACTCCCATTCATTCTGAGCAGGAGCAAATATGCGTGTGACGTGCACATGTTCGGACACGGCTCGCTACCGTGAATGTTTGAGTGGTGTGAGTTGGCCCTGACATATTTCGTCACCTGGCGATCACAGCAGACTCAATAGGCCTTGCGCCGACGTTGTCCACGGCGAAGGCCTAACAAAGTACATGCAAACATTCAACAGCCAATTTACACCACAATATACATAGACCAACAATGACAAGGACAAAACTACCGTTGCACCAATGCTAAAAAAACAGCACAAGGTAAAGGACAAACAGACCAACTAAACAAGGAACAACGAACACACATTAACATTATAAGACAGAATATTGATATAACATCAGCATTAAGACCCTCTATCTTTATACCCGGACCAGGTTATATGTTTATAGAACTGTTTAAATGTGTGGATGATGCATAAGAGTTGGCTGATATGCAACCAAAACAACAAAAGTCATGACTATAGAAGAGAACAGCTGTAGAATAGCTGACCACTGTAGTGACCAGTATGCATGGAAAATGGACAATTAGTCATTTGTGTTTGGTTTGGAACACAAGCTTCCAGTGTGACACTAACGCTACAGCCACGCCATTTATGCATGTACGGCTATGATGCACCGCCTAAACATCTCTGCTATAAATAATGACAACTCCAAATGTGTACCTCTAATCTGAGTTGTTCAGTCCACCTGTCCTTCACATTCTATCAAACCTCATTCATTTTCTAACAGGTCAATCTGTAATCTTTATATCTCTGTTCTGAACTACATGGAAGCTTATAAACCTGCGGCAATGATACATTCATTTATTTGTCTTTTGGATCTGTAGTGGTAGCTTTAATAGGCTTCAAGTTTTCCCTGAAGGAGAATACTTTACAAAGGGGAAAAAAAAGGAAAACATTCTGTGCTAGAGCTCACATATTGATTTTTGGACATGCCCAAACTAACCCTTTCACAACATCACATGGTTCTGCATAAACATCCTCTGCTTTTCAGATGAGCCTGAACTACTCTTGTCTCACATCCACACCCGGACATTCAGACTATGATCAGCACATTCTGTCTGTTTATGACTCTGCAGTGATTTTCAGACTCATTCAGTGGCTGGAATTAAGAGTCAGAACCAGACTGATATTTGCACTTTAATTCATGTGATGAAAAGGAAGTCATTTACATTGACTTTCTTCTCTTTGAAAGTGTCATTACTAGGTAGAAATGGCTGAATGAAGAAATAAATTAACTCAGCAACTTTGCATAGAATGTCAGGTTTGGTGAATGCAGTTATTATTGTTTGCAATTATTCTCTTCTAACTGCAGACTTACTGAGATCTGAGATCTGGGTCCAGCCACTCTCCTGTCAACTTTACAAATCCATCGTTTTTCTGTATTTTATGTAAAATATTGTGGTGTTATACTATAATATTGGGCGTACTGCTTAATTTCCTTCAATACTGTAGTTCTCTGACTATTTGATTTTTAATATTTTTCCGGTGGTTAAATGGAACTAACTTAACACATCACCTCCCTCTACTCTGTTTTAAATTAATTAACAGGAGATTTTCTTTCTCATTGTTGTAGCTAACCTGAGTGATATGAGCAGCATCCACTAGCAAACCTGAATGACCTTTTTTTCTTAACATGATGTGGACAGTGTGGTGTGCCTCTTGACTTAAATTATTTGCACTTTATGAAAGGTGACCATATATCAGGATTTTGTCCGGACAGACGACTCTAAAAATGTAAATTTTTCAAACTAAAGGGATTCAACAGTATGAAAAACTAGCCACTTCAGAGGGAAAATCAGTGGAGAGAAACTGTGACATTATATGTTATAGTTATGTGACTATTATCTCACAATTTTAACTTTTTATTTTATAATTTTGACATTTTATTTCACAATCTTTACTTTTTCCTCTTAAATTATGCATGTATATCTCATATGTATAACTGTTTTTTCATCTAATTTTTTTAAGTCTGAATTTTTTTGTTTTTTCATTTTTCCAAAATTTCCTGCCCAATATCCATTAAAACTGAGTAACTGTGACTTGATCAAACACATTTTTACACATTAACTCACTTTTAACGGCTTTATTTTGGCTACTTTTGAAACTTTTCAGATTTTTTTTCTGATTAACAGTATTATTGTGTTCATGGCAAAAAAAGAAAATAATGTAGTCTTTTTTCTTTTTTTTTTTCTTTTGAAACTTTTCTGATTTTTCTTGTTTAAATAAGTATTATATCATCCATCGGGATTTTTTTTTTTTTTACAATTGAGAAATTGGACTTTTTTTTTTACTTTTACTTAAGTAGAGGAGTTGAATCAGTTCTTCTACTTTCACCAGAGTATTTTTTCACATAAGTAGCTGTACTTCTACTTAAGTACAGAATGTGAGTACTTTGACCACCTCTGAATATGACTATTTGAAGTGAAAAGGCTTCAGTAGACCACATCTATTCCATAAAGATGACTTTTCCAAATCAGTCAGAGTTCTCTCAATGGCCACGCTGGGCAGTAACGGTGCAGTGACAAGGTTTGTGATGCAGTTAAGTGCAGTGTTTCTGTGTGTGAAGAACCATTGACAGAGTTGTTCCCACAGGCAGTGGGCTGAGTGAGGTGTCCAGTGCACTGTGGTGTAATCTCTACATGGCTATGAGCACAGCCTGGAGCATTAGAGCCTGAGCCGCTGTTGCCAGGTAGACTTCGATCAGCACATCTGGTGTCTTCTCCACTCGGACTCCCTTGTGGGGATTCTGTTAACCAAGCGTGTAATGTCTCTGACTGATGCTGAATTTGACACACAGCCCTTTTTCCAAATTGAACTTTTTTCATGCTGGACTGGCACAAAAGGAGACTCCATTTTGTTTTGTTTGGTGTGAATATGCAGGTGGATTTTCACTCATTTTCACACTTTTATGACTCACTCGTCACCCACTCACAGCATTTGCAGCAAAGCCATTTAACCTGGTCTAGACAATCTCCAGTACGGGTCAGAGAATCTGTTTCATTCTCTCATATTGACATTGTTGCACACATTGCACTGATGAAGCCACCATTCACTCTTCAAACAAGCATTGGTCTGATTTATGAGTAGTTTTTTATCAGCAGTAGGTGACAGTTTGGAGGAGTATGTATGCAAACCTTTTCTGTTGCAGTTAACGATTACTCTGCAAAATGTTACTGTGAGAAAATCTTACCTTTATTGTGTGAAAATCTGTATTTGGAGATTTGCATACATTCACAGAGTTCTGCATTTCTGTGTATATCAGGAGAAATAGGTTGATTTCAGATGATGTCACATTGCTTTATAGTCAGTGCGTGATTTTCAGATGGAGGGCAGGAAGTGAAATCTAAAGTTTTTAGGCTTTCATGAGGTGCTTTTTCAGACATTTTGATATTCTAATATATCGCAAAAGTACAATGGAAACACTTCTTCTGCAATTATACATCAGAGGACGTGATGTACATGGTCGCTTCTCTCGGACTGAAAATGTTGCGATACACTGGAAATAATTCAGGAGAAAAAAATAACTGTCATTTTAGAGACAGCAAACAGCAGAGAAATGCAGCATGATATCTTCTAGCAGTGAAATCTTGCGGCATGATATTTCACAAGAGAAATATTACACCAATAATATATTTTTTTAACAGTGTAATTTCAACTCAATTTTCTGTTTTATTTATAGAGCCTAATATCACAACAAAGTCACCTCACAGTGCTTTGGATCAATATACAGTATGTACATAAATACACACTGAAAAAGTCATTGAATCAACTTAAAAAATATTCTTCAATGGGTCACAACCTCTAGTTGAGTGAATCAAATTAAAATAATCCTAACACAATGCAATTTAATTTGGTTCATTCAACTCCATTTTGTTTTTTTATGTGTGTCACCATAAAAAGTAAAAATTATTAAATAAAAGGTCAAAATTGAAGATTTTTAAAGTTGATTCAATGTTTTCCTTTTTTCAGTGTAGAGATGAAATCATAGTTTAAGTGCTTGATGCTATAACCAAATGATATATGTAATGATCAACAAAGTTGTTTTAGACAAAGGGAGAAAAAAATCCCCAACTTTCCATTTAGGGAGAGACCAGGACTGGTTGAATAATCTATTAATTGAATGAATAGACTGCACACTGAAAAATACATTATTTTCAGACTCTTTCCTAACAGTTATCCTCTGCAGGACATCAAAACACCCATGGCTTTGCAGACCACTACAATAATCTATAAATGAATGATCACTACTGAGTGTGTTTAATGAAAAATTATTATATACATTTATTTATTTCCATTCTTCTACTTCATCAGAGTATTTATTTATTTTTTTATTAGATCTGCCTCCTTTTTCCAATAATTCATTTTACATTCATCCAACTTCTCCCTCCATTTCTCCTCTGCCACTTCAGATAAATCCCTTGTATTCCACTTACAAGGTATTGAACGGCCGACAGATCAATGTTCATACAGGCGTTGGTGATTATCAAGGTGTGCTCTGGATTGTACTCAACCACCCAGGTAGGCAGAGCACCAGCACCTGATAGATAATGGATCCAGGCCAAATACAAAGCTTCTCTCCCGTCACGAGTGGTTCAATACTGAAAGCTCACGACACAAGAGGTGTGGGAGGTGGTGCACTTTGTCACCGTCTCATCCTGTTGCATTTTACACAAGGAAGCTGCAGGGTTAAACAACAAAGGAAATGGCACAGTCAGTGTGTTTACATGACACTTAAAAAAAATCAATTATTGTTTGTCTAGACTCATGGGAGTAATCATGAGGTTGACATTAGTGGGGAAATAATTTGACGAGAGACAGTGACGATAAAATAAATAATACAGTTAAAATAATTAAAATAACGTCTCATTTGCGCTCGCAGAGTGTTTTTCCTGTTGACATATCTTTCTGTGGCAGTCCTTTCAGGTAGAACATCTAATTACCTCTGCCAAGAAGGTATTAAATTCAGGTCAGTTTGTCTGAGTGTCAGCAGGATTACAACAAAAAAAAAAAAAGATCTGAACGGATTTCAATTAAACTTTCAGGAATGATGGATAATGGATCAAGGAAGAACCCATTAGATTTTCAGCAATGAAGGTCAAAGGTCAAGGTCACACTAAAGATCAACAGCTAAAACACATCAGTGGTAATATCTCAGGATTCAGACAAGATAGAATCTGGCATCTCACCTTCAGACATCAGATGGGTCAACACCTACGGCTCCATCACGTCATGTTTTAACGTCATATCAAGCCTTGCCGGAGGTCTGTTGTCTCTGCCTTGTTATTTAGCTACTGCACATTTTTAGCAGCATTGTGTGAATTCAGAGTTTGGATCATGATAGTTGGAATCAATATAATAAAATAATCATAAAAGAAAACAATCGATTGTACTTCCTTTGTAATGTAGTACAAACTGAGTTTTACAGTTTAATTCCTACGATGCTTTAGGTCCAGTAACTGTAAAGAACTTTTGACAAACAACTGTATGTTGATCACAAAAAAAAAAATCTCTCGTAAATAACTGAAGTTGTGTATCCCAGTTAAGAGGCTCTAAATTTAGAGAAATTTTTTTTCAAATTGAGACGGAAATGAACGGATGTACCAGCCAGTGATGCTTTTGGTATTGATTGTTATATCCGTTTAGTGCAAAACCACACTGAAACAATTAGCCAACAAAACCTCAGGCTTATTAACTCAGTGAAATCAATACCATCCTTCGTTCCACCTCAGGCTGCAAGGCCTTTCTCACATTTGTCTCCATCTGATCAGTATCTTGTAATTAATTTAGTTTTTTTGGGAACAACTTCAGTACATATTTCAGTCAATAACATAAGAAACATTTGTCCTTTGTCATTGTAGTGATGCTTTCTAA
Organism: Siphamia tubifer; assembly: GCA_020466265.1. Taxonomy (NCBI): domain Eukaryota; kingdom Metazoa; phylum Chordata; class Actinopteri; order Kurtiformes; family Apogonidae; genus Siphamia; species Siphamia tubifer. Next base: position 29,970,961 of record CM035793.1, read on the forward strand.
TGAATGTCGGTTTAAATTAGTCCATGTAATCCAATATGCAAGAAATAAAACATTGATAAGGTGGTTTTCTGGGGCTATTATTAACAATGAGTAGTATTTGTGTTTCTTTTTGCTTCCTCTGAAAAGCTCTTTTTAGTCCTAGCCAATGTTATTCACATGGAAACTGAAGCAGTAAGTCAAGGTTAGATGGAAATCTTGTTTTTCACAGTAAACATCTATATTTTACATCACATCCTCAGGTCAGCTTTAACCTTTTTATTAACCCATAAAAACCCAGAACAACTTTTATTGTAGTTCCCCAAACTCTGTCTATATCTAACCTTTCTGAAGATGTTTTCTCTTTATCACAACTGGTCAAGGCTGATGACAGTCTTTCAGTCGTCAGGGTCTGCTCAAGGTTTCTGTTAAGGAAGTTTTTTGTCACCACTGTGTTGGGTTCTGTTTCTCAAAAAATAGAGTCTGGTTTTGATTGGTTCTATATGTAAAATGTAATGAGAAATTCTGTTATGATCTAGTGCTATATAAATACAACTTTAATTCGAAGTGATAAATCACCATTTATTACAATATTATCTGTATTTTTTCAGTGTAAATTATCTATGTTCCTACACTATATCTAATTTACTGATTAAAGGGATAGTTCACTATTTTTCACATGAATCTGTATGGGATCACCGTCTTTACTCTGGTGTACCCACAGTGATTTACCCCCGAAAGTGTCCTGTGAGTAGAGTTCTGGCCCGGTTTTGGTCAAAACGAAAGTAGTCCCAGCAGGTTTCCTGGGGTCACAAAATTAAAACGTGTTTCTTCGCAAAAGAGTATGTGTTTGAATGAGTGATGTATTTGCATAACAAAACCATCACAGAACAAAAACTTACAACTCGTAATTGCTTGGAGCTACTTTCTCTCAATAGTGATCAATGCGCGTTGTCACTGCTGTGCGCCTCCACGTAGCAGCTGCAAAGTGAGTTAGCATCTAGGCTACCTGTTTCATTCACTTACTTTACTGCTTGGGAAGTTAACGGCACCATGTCCGACTACAGCGACGATGAAAGCATTAATTTCAGCACACAACCAAGGGGTTATCTTTATGAACCTGAATATACGGATGTTGAAATTCAAACAGACAGAGAGAGAGGGTGGGCAGAGAGGTGGAGGTTGAAGCTGGAGCCACAGAGCTCTGTCCATCACAGGGAAGTGATGGAATGTGTGACGAGACCCAGTCACATCTTTGTTGCTACAGCCTGGATAATCGCAAGTGTGCATCATTTTTACAAATAATCATATATTTTTGTAGAAGCTGATCAACTTTTTGCTGTAGATCGAACTACTTCCTTGGCATCACACATCTGTACTCGGTAAACACTGCCAAACAACTGAAAGAAGTAGTTTGCTAAGGCCCACAGCTGTGAGTAGTAACATAGTGCATTGATCACTATTGAGAGAAAGTAGCTAAAAGCAGTTATGAGGTGTGTTTTGTGAGTTACCGTGGGTGCACCAGAGTAAAGACACTGATCACATACAGATTCATGTGAAAAGTAATGAACTATCCCTTTAAGTAGATCATGTCCTACCCTGGTCCCATCCTCAACTTTAACTTGAGTTTTAATAACTATCTACATCAGGGGTGGTCAACCCTGATTCTGAAGAAGTGCTATCCTGCACATTTTAGATGAATCCCTCTTCCAGCACAACCGATGGTTGTTATCAGGCTGCTGCAGAGCTTGCTGATACCTTATCATTTGTATCAGATATGTTGGAAGAGGGATTCATCTAAAATGTGCAAGATACTTCTTCAGGACCAAGGTTGGCCACCCTGATGTAGAGATTTATTAAAACTCAGGTTAAAGTTGAGGGTTATATATAAATAGAAGAAAACTAAAAAGTAACTTTTTCAGTCATATTATAAACCAAGTGTGTCCATCCACTGTCATTCATCCAACTCCATAGGTTTTACTGGTGAATGATGTTGTAGAAGATATTTTTTCCATGTTCATTATGAAGCCTCTGAGCATCCACTTGGCTCATACTGTATCTGATGACCATGAAAAGATAACTGTATTATTCTCCATTTACATGTATTATAGGATCAGTTGATCAACAGTTATTAAAGAGTAGATGGTTTAGGTTATATGTGGACATTTGGGTGTATTTGTTATTGGGTAAAAAATATATTATATCTGACAGTTGATTTACAAACTTTCAGGTGTTATCTTCACACAGATGAAGTTTCATGACTTTGGTCTTGGTAGTTGCAGAGCAATAGCTGTTTTAATTTGGACATGCATTTAAATGTAATTTACCAGAATGCCCCCCCCCCCCCATCCTTGGAGTGTAAGTGGTTAAGGGTTAATTAAAAAAAAGAAAAATGCATCAGTAGTAAAAAAAAAAAAAAACAATTCCAAAAACAAACAAACTTAAAAAGGTCACTGTGCTGTGGTGCCATTGGCTTCACCAACTAACATATCTGGGTTTACTTTTCATCATATATGATATATTATTTTTCAAAATACATAATTCACGTCATCTCACAGGCAAAAAGTTAAACATGTAATTGGCAAACATATACACTGTTATTTTTCATCTTTCGCACACTGACTACATAGCAATGTGACCTCATCTATTCTACATATTTAGATGTGTCCCTCTCTCAACACACCTGATTCAAATGATCAGCCTCTCTCTGATAATGAGAGACTGATAATGACCATCAGGTGTCCTGGAAGAGAGACACACCTACAACATGCAGGATAAGGGACCCTCAAAGACCAGGGCTGGGAACCACTGTGCTTGAGTATTAAAGAAATAAGCAAAGAAACAGAACAAACCAATGTATTTTCTACAGTCTAAAAACACAGGCGAGGAACAGATGCAGGAGACTCATGTCCCATAAGACCAATTGGAATGGCATTTGATGACAGTTTTTTTTTTTTTTAAACAGCAATTATTGAGCACTACAGGTCAGACCATCATCCACAGAACAGCCTCATATTGAATGGACACATGAAGCACTTACAAGGTAATTGTTCATAGAAATACTCCCCTAATTCCTAGTAGCAGGTCATTGTTGACAGTATTGACATCCAATGTCTCACCTTTTCTTGATGTGTATTGTTGATGAAATAGAAGTGACATTATGAGAGCAACAGCAGTGACAATGAACACTTCAAACACTGAACCACAAAGATTAAATAGAGAAGCCAACAACACTGTGGACATGAGTCCTTGTAACAAAGAGATGCTTTATTCCCTAACCTGTATATTGAATACACTTTATTTTATGACAAAAGTCTGTATGTCTGCCATTTAGTTCAATTGGCCAATTCAGTTATTGCATTATGTATTAGTTGTGGTTCAATGCTAAATTGGAGGGAAATGTATTGATTTTTATATTAGTAATAACTATTTAGAACCACTCTGTACTTCTTCCTGCTCATTTTCAACCATGTAAAAAACCTATATATGTACTACAACATAGATTCTGTTCATTTAAATGTTTTAGAATTGAATAGATGGCTTTATTGTCTGTTCCACATACAAAAAAAACAGCTGCTACAACAAACACTCCTCTCCACTAAAAACACAGTGCCATTAAATAAAAATTAAATAAAATTGCATGAAAAAATTAAAAGCCCTAAAAACACAATGCAGCTATTTTTTGTGTTATTGACAGCAGCTATTGAAGAGGGGATGAATGATTTCTTGTAGATGTTCTTCCTGGAGGGTTCTGTAGCATCTGCCTGATGGCAGCAGCATGGAGGGGATGGGAGGGGTCTTCATAACTGAGTGACCGTAGAGTTCAGACAGAAGGGATTGGGCCGTTTGGGTGATTTTACTGGCCTGATTTACTGTTTGGAAGAGTTTTGTTTTGTGTTTGATTGTGAGGAAGTTGTACCAAGTGGAGATATTGTAGGTGAGGATGGATTCAATGAGTGATAAAATGTCCTTATTGACGTTAAAAGACCTCAGGTGGAGGCGCTGCTGGGTTTTCTTATTAGAGAGTCCACATGTGACCCACAGGACAAAGTAGTGTCTATATCAACCCCCAGATACTGAAAAGAAAAGGCCTGCTCCACACCCAGACCATGGACCTGAAGGGGTTTGAACAAATCTGGGGTTTTCTCAGAACATCCACAGCATAGTTCTTTAAATTTTCCTACAGTACGTTGATATACAGTGAGCTCTCTATACATGTGGGTACCAGGGTGTGGACCTCCTGCTGGTCCTGGGTCAGGGCGTGTATATTCGTGATGTGTGCTACCAAGGCCACGCCATCTGTATAATTAAAAAGTTTCAGTCCATTTAAAAATGACAAACACCACTCCCCTTGTGCACATTGTACCTAGTTTGCCCTATCTCTTAATGTTACGACACACATTTTTGGTGACTGTGACCTTGACCTTTGACCTACTTTCACCAAGATGTAATGGGATCTTGTCATAGTTTGATCATGAACATCTTTTGTTAGTTTTTGTTACTGTCTGGGCTTTTATTTTGTCATGTTGGTTCACGTTCTCGGTGTCTTGTTTTACTTCCTGTCACCCAGTTATTTTGGAAGACAATAACGTCTCCAGGCCCTCCTCAACAGCAGTGGTGCAATTAGAACTTTTATTGAAAGAAACTTCAATATTCTAAAAATACCTTTTTGATTTTCCTTTGGTTTTTGATTGAATAATAGAAATTAAACACCACTGCTCCTGAGACCATATTATTCAAATAAAAATAGGAAATGTGCAATTATCTTACAACTATGAGATTGCATTTATTTGTAAAATTCTTTACCTAAAATAATTAAAGAACATGATAGTGACTTTGTAGAATAAAAAAAAAAAACCTTATATTTTCATTTAGTTTTCACAGCAGAACATAAAAAGCAGTGAAATCACTCATGGTGCTGCTGTTGTGACCAGATACCAGCAGTGGTTGTAGGAGGAGGAACTAATGACGCCACATCTGTCTAGTCCAGATGTTTACGACTCAGGTGAGGTAGAATTATCTAGATCGAAGATAGAATCTGGTGGGGTTTTTTTTTTTTTTTTTTGCATTCACATAATCTCACCATCGGGCATTAGATGGGTCAACACCTATGGCTTGATCACATCACATGTGAATAAAAAATCAAGCCATGTTAGAGGTCTTATGTCTCTGACTGCCTTGTTTCATCTTGTTTTGGATACGTTTTCACTTAACACTGAATAATGATGCCATTTAAATTTGCAATCCATCTTCAAAGACTCCCAAGTTCTTTTATCTTTTAAATTTACTAAATTAAAGACCAGGCTAAGACCATTCAGAAGAGTCTGTCTGAGGTTATTTACCATCTTTGTGTTCTCCAACTTAAATAGATCTACTTCAAACTGAGGAGTCATGTGAAAACCATGGAGTGATGTTGGAGGCTGAAGAAAGCCAAAACCTGCACACACAGGAGTAACAGTTCACAGTGACGGCCCATTTTCAACTCCACAAACGCATCCACTGTTACCTCTGACCTCAATATGGTAAGGACCGAGTGTGTGTGTGTGTGTGTGTGTGTGTGTGTGTGTGCGTGTGTGTGTGCTCACAGTGCAGCCGTGCATCTGCTCGTTTGCTTTGTGTGTTGTCATGTGTGTGACAGACCATCAGTCATGATTGGATCCTTGTTCTGCAGCCGCTGCCAGGTGGCCTTCAGGGAGATGCAGACAGAGTGTGGCAGTGATGGAGAGAGGTGTACAGCTTGAGTGTGTGTGTGTGTGTGGTTTTTTTTGTGCACTTCTACATTAAAATGAATGAGTGCACATATCTGCTGCGGTCTGCTGCTTGTTGTTGGAGCAACAGCTGTCTATTCTATCTACTCAGCTGGTGTTTAATGCTGTCCAGCGCTGCAGGAAAGATAAAAAAAACCTGCTGGAATAATCCATGTGTCTCAGTGAGTCTCCGATCTTTTGGTATCACCTTAAACCTTTAAACCTTTCCTTTGTCGTTCCGCCTTTATAACAGTCACTCTTTTCTTACCCAGCTGCTACTCAGTGACTCATACTTCCAACTGGGTACAAGTGTCTGTAGGTGTGACCTTGTACTTTTACCTTTTTACGTGTCTTTACAGCAACGGTACAGGAAGAGGGGCAGTCAAAAATGAAAATATATGAGTAATGGAAAAAAAATTACGGCGAAGGACATGTAAGTGGAGTTCAGATGACCACTTCCACATATAATGTACTAGATGGGCTTGTAGGTAGTTAACTATGAACCATGTCAGAGAGTACACGCCTCTACTCCACTTTATTTTCATTCTTCCTGTGTTTTTATCAATGGCTTTAAAAGCTTGCTTTTAAACCAGTTTTTTTTTTTACTATGTTTTTATACTTTTCTGTTTATTGTATAGTGTCCTTGAGTACCAAGAAAGGCACCTCTACTAAAGCTAATACCCCTCTGCCCCGAAAGGGGTGTTGGTTTTTTGTCTGTCTGTCTCTATTTGTCAGCAACTGTATACAAAAACTACTGGACCAATATTCATGAAATTTTCAGGAAAGGTGTGAGGTGGTGCAGCATAAAATTTACATAACATTTTGGTGAATGTAGGTCAAAGGTCATAGTCTCCAAAAATGTGTTGGCATAAATCAGATAAACTTTGTGTGAGGCGTGGGGTTTGTTTTGCCTTGTTGTTATTATTATTATTATTAGTAGTAGTAGTAGTACTTCATTATTATACTTAAGTAGATTTTTTCTGTCTGTATTTATTATTCTTTACTCCCTACTATGTACAATACCTGTACTTTATACTCTTTACATCACTTGGTCACTACCAAAAAAACTAAAATAAGATATGTGGAGATAGACTGGGTTACTATTATTGACAGATGGCAAACTAAAAAATTGCATCATAACCTGTGACCTTGAAAGGTAAAAGTGATGTTTTCAGAGGGAGATTAAGAGTCCATTAAGATTAAAAATGTTTGTCAGGGGTGGAGTTTGTTGTGCCTGATGTCAAGAATTTATTTATTTATTTATTTTTTTTTTACTTTTTTACTTTGACTTAATCAGTTGAGTCAGTACATGTACTTTTCCCCATACTAGTCACTGTACTTCTACCTAAGTACAGAATGTGAGTTTAAAAGAACCTCATAAAACCTAAAAAAAAATTAGATAAACCTATCCCAAATGTCAGCTGCACCAAAGTTTTGTTCTTTTTTTAGTGTTAAATATCTGTGTCCCTGTCTAAATATCTTCCCCACTAATTTTCTAATAAATCCAAGTGAATAACACATTTTATTGCAGTACTATATATGCCCTAAGTTAAAGAGAAAATACCCTACAGTAATATCCAGTGTCTGTGGCAACTTTTATTTAATTATTCCTTATTTTCAAACCCATCTCACCCATTTTAGACACAAAATAAGCAACAGAAACCTTTAACTATTACATGTTTGTGTAATGGCACAGCATCATATTCAACCTAGTTTCTTTGCTCACAATAGACTAATATGCTTAATATATGGATTATTCTTTGTGCTCTTTGTGATGCTGTCATGACAATTATATTGAACCACTGCTTATGAACTACAGCAATTATGCATCATTTGCTCCCGCACTGTAAAAAAAAATATAAATGAATAAAAAAAATATTTTTTTTATAAAATAAAATATTTTTCAAAAATCACTTCGATGTCTTGCTCTACCATCTGAACCACAGTCACCTGTTGTTTTACATATTTAAAAGTATTAAATATTCCCTTTTTATAGGCAAATAAAATACATAATTTTAACATACAGATATTGTTTGGTCACATACTCTCCCTGTAAAACCTACAACTATATTTAATCGTTAAAATCATCTCAAATAAATAACTATGCATTGTATTTACACTCAGCTTTTTTTTATGTTGTAAATTTTGTTGTTAAATCTAGTCAGTTTTTACAATGCATCTTATTATGCCAAGCTTTAAAACTGTTAAAATAGTTCAGATATTACTGTAAGATACAACATTATGATATGACACTAACATAACATGACAATAACATCATCTATTCATGGACTGCATTACCAGCTTTGTGGGAATACTATAGACATAATGTGCTAATTTAATGTTCGAGTTATTTATGACTGTGCACATCCAAACCTCTACATTTGTTGACCTTTAGAAGACAGAAAAACAAATTGTGTGTGTGTGTGTGTGTGTGTGTGTGTGTGTGTGAGTATTTTTTGAAGTATGGCCATGTGTCAAACTGTGTTAAATGACTGTGTCTTCTTATTGCTGAAACAAGAAATCCATTCTGTCAAGTCTTTCCATTAATTATCAGCTGATGCACACATACGTGTTGTATTTTCATGAGTTTAGGGGATATCACATTGGCTTGCATGTATTTTCTTCTGTTATACTGTATGCCAGTAAAAGCACCTCTTCACCCATATGTGTAATGATTTACTTTATCAGGACTGTTTTCTTCCATAAGGGCAGAGGTGGAAAAAGTACTCCCATTTTGTGCTTAAGTTGAAGTACAGCTACTTGTGTGAAAAAAAAATACTCTGATAAAAGTAGAAGTACTGATTCAACTCCTTTACTGAAGTAAAAGTTAAAGTACAACTTCTCAATTGTAAAGTAAAACTGCATTTTGGATGAAATAATTATTTAACCAGGAAAAAACATACTTAAAAAATATAAATTTAAAAAAAATTAAAGTCAAGTTATTGTTTAAATTTTGTTTTATTGGGTCATTCAAGTCCTAAAAAGGAAATTAAAAGAAACATATTTATGGGATAAAAAAAATATATATAAATCCTAAGATAAAAAGTCAACTATGAGAGAAAAGCTTGAATCATGAGCTAAAAAGTCAAAATCCTAAGATGAAAAATGGATAATTATGAGATAAAAGAGAGAATGTAAAGAGTATAAACTACAGATATTTATATAAATGTAGGGAGTAAAAGTAAAAAGTTTCCAAAAAGTACAGATACCTAAAAAAAGTAAAGGAAGTACTTGTACTTGGTTACTTCCACCTCTGCATACAGGTCCCCATATGTGACTGCAGGAACACATTTCCATCCCCATTACATAAGTAATAGAAGCAGTTAGTGTGTGTTTGTGCTTCCACACATTTGTATAAAGTCACACCAAAGGGCACGCACACATCATCGGAGACATAAAATCAGTGCATGTGTGTCTTGGTACCCTAGACGACTCTGTCTAATGTGTGCACATTAAAGCCATTAGCTGGGGCATTATCTCTTTGATCAGTGATTATAGCATCCATATACCCGAGCTGTGATGAAACCTTCTGCAGATTCAGAGTGCTTTAGATCATCTGAGGGCAGCCGACCCCTTCCTGTACCATTAGAGGGAAAACTCCTGATTTAATTGACAAGTGAGTGAATGAGCAAGAATTTTAGTGTTGTGGAAAAATCCTCAGCAGATAGTGGAAAGGAAAGTGGAGTGACACTACTCGCTTAGGCCTAATTAGCCTGAGTTATATGCCAGCTTTTCAGCACAAAACACCAGATGGTAAGTTTCTTTTTTTTCACAGTTAAAGGAGGTGTTGATTGACTTCATAGTATGTTATCCTACTCGCTTCTTCAAATGATGTGCCAATATTGTTACAGTCTTTTATGTTACTGTGCACACTGAAACTCTTAACAACATAAATTACAAATTTGCTCAAAACTGACATGAGTGACCCTTTAACACTTAAAACACTTGTCACTCATGAAGGTATCCAGGTTAATTTAAACATTGCTATAGTAACTGCAAGGAGATCCTTTCAGTGGTACATTACATTAGATGGATGTAAACAGTAGTTAAACTGTGTGTACACATTCTTAACGAGATCTCTTCTCATTTATCTTTGTTGCGCTCAATGATTTCTGAGAAAATGACAATCACATCCAAAATAAAGTCATGTGGTATTCCCTCTGCCTCCCCCCAGATTAAGAGTTACCAGATCCAGTATGGGCATCAACTACAAGTCTGGCTGAAGCCCTGGTTAACTCTACAGGTCAAATCTACTGCTATAGACCTGGTATGGTCAGGGCTACAGCAGATAAACATCAAAATAACCTGGTGTAGTGGCAAAAAATAATTGACTAATACTTTTTATTTAATTATTAAGTAAGCATATTTCACTCTACACCATTATATTTATAGCCTAAGCGGTTGTTTAAGATAGTCTTCTCATTGTCTTTTCATTCATTTAATATCACAATCATAGTTTACAATCAGTTACATGTTTATAAAATATTTCAGCACAAGATTACTTTGAAGATTACAAAGTCACTTGTCAGAGAGTCCAGTCTGAGGCTGGTCGTTGAGTGTACACGGTCTGAATGGACACACAGTTTTAACTCCTTATTCAACCACCCCTTCTTCAGATGTTATGTCTTTAGCTCCTGAAGGATCGATGATCAGATTCCTGAAGAGTTATAGGGTGTCTGTTCTCCTGGAGGCTCCCATTGTTTGTTCCTATCCTAATCATCTCAACCCCCACTGGGCCTAGGGTGTTCCCAAACTGTGGCAACCTGCATGTAAATTGCTTCACTTTGATCACTTCTTACAGTCGCCTTAATACTTCAAAAGTACATTTATGTATTAACATTTTATATCTCTGATATTATTGTCATTTTCCAACACACCTGTAATATATATGCTTTAACTGAATTTCCGTGAAGGTGACATACAACATCATCAGTATCCTACTACTGTATATGGAGGAAGCAAGAGTAGAATCTCCGGAAACATACAAACAAAAAAAGGAAGGTTTGGGACACATTCACTGAGATTTTTGAAGGTGGTGATCAGCTGCCAGTGTTTTCTTTTCTGTGGAAACCAGGTTCTAATTTTTCTTTGGGTGTTCCAGGTTGTCGACCCCTGGTTTAAAATATTTTTGTCCTCCATCATTCAAAAGTTATCAACATATTAACTTACAAGCAATGACATCAGATTTTAAATGCAGGTATGTGAGTAAGGTCATGTGATGTTCATACGTAAAGCCCATCGACTACTTATTAAAAATGCGGGTCGGGTCCGTCCTTTTCAAATATATTCTTGAGGTCCGAGTTGTGGACAGGCTAGTTAAAAAATCGTTCGGTTGCGGGTCGTTTCGACATCGACCCGCGCATCACTGATAAATACTAATGAGAAGTCTGTAAAGTAACTCAGTTGACTCGGTCTTGAATCTCCTGCAGGTCAGGTCAATAGGTCTGGACTTGGACATCAAACTAATAAACAAGTAGATAGTTTGTCAATATCAGAGGATATTTAAACAAACAAAGGTCAACCATATTGACCTTTAGAGTCCAGTCTCTGCAGCCTGTCATCTGTTTGCTTTCATGTGACCACCTATTAGTCTTAAGGTGGACTGACCTTTAAAGATGGACTAGACAGAGTGAACAACGGGGACCTTCCTGGATGATTTTTATAGATGTTCTGTAAAAATGACGAATACTGTAACAACTGATGGATAAATGTGCAACACTGGTCCACCCTCCAGGACTAGGGTTAAGGTGTTATTTATTATAACCAGGGCTCTAAATTAACACCTGCCAAATGCAGGTGAAAATCCATTTTGGCGGGTAAAAAAAAAACAACTTACTAGCCACTTTGGCTGGTGGCAAGTGATAGAAATTTTTTTTAGAAAAGTGTCCTGATTAGAAAGCCTTCTCTAGTTCCAAACACAGACAACACGAAAGTTCCTACATTTCCCATGAACTCTACCGTGATGATGTTGCATGCATCCATTTTTTATACATACTATTTTATATTTTTATATTTTATATCTCTACTATTCTGAGAGTGACACCACCTGCCGGAATAGAATTCCATGTATGTGCAAATGTATCTGGCGAATAAAAACGATTCTGATTCTGATTGGCTGCGTCAGGCTGCGTCGTCATTGCATTTGATTTCGAGCATTTTCGCGCGGTTGACTCTGAGATGAAAAAGACGTTAAGAGATAGAAGAAGTAGAATATTTTCTGAAGTGTGTGTTTTTGTCACTGAGAACAGAAAAAAAAGAACATGGCGGTGGTTGGGAGGTTCGGAGTGTGGGGCTGAGAAAAGGGTAAAGGCTGGAGGGGATGTTGTCGAAAAAGAAAAAGCAGAGGACATTTAACCCAAAATGGCTTGGGGGTCGTGAGCAACAAGATGTGAGTCTATGTATTGTATAAATTGTAATATAGGTGAGAACAGTAAAGAAGTGTTAACAGTGAAAGGTAAGAAAATGTAAAAAGAAGTTTTAAGAGTTAAATGTGAAAATGAAAAAAAAAAAAAATTGTGATCCTCTGTTTAAAGAAATGAATTATTTCAAGAGGAAAAGATTAAATAAAATAATTCAAAGAAATTTGAAGGCGTATGTCTCATTTTGGTCAGGGGAAAAAAATGGCTAGTTGAATTTCTGATTAGCTTGTAAGATAAAAAAAAAATCTACTAGCCACATTGGCTGGTGATGAAAAAAGTTAATTTAGAGCCCTGATTATAACGGAGTAAATCGGCGATGGTGGGGTGAGGGTTAAGGGTGGCCAGTTTTGAAATCAGGATCAGGGTTGATGGGGTTAAAAGGTACTTAAAGCTTAAACAGATTTCAAGGACTCATCTGAAAGTAATATGACTCATGACCTGGCATATTATTAAGAGCATCAGTAATTGAGCTGCTCTGTCTCTGGCTAATTACTGTAGCAAATGAGTGCACTTTTGGGTTTTTTTGTATGCACTTGTCACTTTGCTGGAAATAAAGTACTTACATTTGGATTATTTTTGAAACTCCTCAATACTGGAACAATAAGATGACTGAAAGCATAATGTATATATTTTTTTTTTATCTTGTAGCTGTATTTCCAATCGGGCAAATCCAGTATTTAAGAACTTTGGCCAAAGACGACAGTACAATCTGAAGACAAAAGGCCTGATTTTCTAAAGCTTTGCACGTGTAAAAGTTTGACTGTGCACACACAAACATGTTGAAGCTGCTTATTTCCTAATGGGAAATATCCTTCTCTAAAAATGGACAAAATGGCTCTCACAACCCATTTAGCATATTTGCCTTGATGAATATGCAATATGAGTGTTTCTGCCAGAGCACACAAAATTATTGGGAGGAGTAGATGCAAATATTTATTATTTAGTAAATGTGATTTACCAAATTTTAACTGAATGCGATGGTTGATTTTGTCTATTTCTATTTAGCATGTCTGAAAGGCAGGTTTTGACTCACACAGCTTTGTGTAAAACTGGCTGCAGTTATTGTGGCAAGAAAATGGCATAAGCACAAACAAATATTCATGTCAACATTTTGTAGAATGACGGAATAAAAAAATAATTGAGACATATCACCTACCCAGCAAAGACATTTTAGAATGTCGAGATGAACGAGGACAGAATGTCTAACTCTGGTCCTCAACGGTCGTCGTCCTGCACGTTTCCTTCTTCCAACACACTTGGTTCAATCACATGGCTCATCAGCAGGCTGTAGACAATGCTTAATGATGAGCCATGTAGTTGAATAAGATGTGTTGGAAAAGGAAAACCTCTAAAACTTGCAGGACAGCGACCGTAGAGGACCAGAGTTAGACATCCCTGAACTAGGGACTGATTTGGGGCCAGTTAGAGGGAGGAGTCATGCAATATCTATTACGACAGAACTTCTCCAATGTTACATTTCCATGCACCTAAATAATTGCTATGCACTGTTGCCATTAGTACTGACGTATCCCTGAGCAGTTTTTCCCAATGTACTGTCTCCATGACGACAACCAGTAGCGCACGCCAAATTCTCATGTAAATAGGACAATCTCCAAGACCTGTTGTTTACTCAGGCAAATCTCAGTTGAACATCTGTGACACGCAAATCAATAGCATGTGCTTTTTTTAGTGTGACCCAAGCCAATTTGTGGTAATTATTTGTGATCTTAGTGAATCAGACCCTAACATTCTTTAATTCATCTACAGTTATCTGTTTACACTGAGTCAGTCAGTCCAATTCAGTCGAATGTATAATTAATATTCCTCAGTTCTCCAACTGGCAGCATCTATAGACTACTGGACATGTGCCTGAAGCCCCAGTGTTTCATGTTTTTAGTTCCACCTGGTTTCTCTCCATTGTATTCCAGCTGCTGCGCTATCACACCAGCCTCTGAAGGAAAAGACTTATAGATGTCTCACTGTAAACTACGACTGAAAGTGGTGTTAATGCAGTCGGTATGGTAGAGTTTTATGGATACAGTACTACAAGGAAGGAAGTGAGGCATTTTGTTGTTGGGCCGCTATACTTTGCTTTTCCTGTCATATCCTCAAAAGACAACATACCCACATAACTTAATTGCACACAGTATCCTTACCATTGACAGATTTAACTTTGCTCTGTATAACTGATTTATGATTGGGGAATACACCCCCACTCCTTGTTGTAAAGCTCTGCTGGCACAGCAGTCAAATTTGGCACCATTTTAACACCATTGGGAAATAAATTCTTTGGCTTGTATGTACAATATATCTTTTCCAACCTTATCTGTGAGACTCAAACTTGAGGGGGATCTATTTTTATTGGTTGCCAATTGCTATTTTTCCTGCTATTCTTAGCCTGCCCCCCGAAGGCGAGAAGGGTGTTGTGTTTAAGTCAGTTTTTTTTTGTTGTTCTGTTTGTTTGTGAGCAGGTTTACACAAAAACTACCATACCAATTTCCATGACATTTTCAGGAAAGGTGCAAGGTGGTATAGAATAGATCCCATTAAATTTGGTAAAAGTAGGTCAAAGGTTAAGGTCACAGTCACCAAAGATAGTGTCAAAGGGTCTGTGCTCATCCGGACCTCTCAGCTGTGACATCTTGCCATTAACAAAGCATACAAAGCATAGAAAACTCAAAATGGAGCAATTTCATCCCCCTCCAACAAGAAATGAATCGGGAGAAAATGATTTTATTTATTTTTTCATAATTTCAGTGTCTCCTCACAAACAGACGACACATATCTGTGTTGTAAAAACATTAAAAGGTGCATTTTGGATAATATGTCCCTTTTTAAACAATGGCTATATGACAAATATGCTTTAGTTAATCTAACCCAACATCGGTTGGGTGAGATGTGTGTGTGTGTGTGTGTGTGTCTGCAGAGACATATCATGCTATAACTCAATGAGCACCATGAAATTACTTTTGCATATACATATAGCTAATGAACATCCAGTGCAATGATTTGAGTAAAGGCCAAAGGTCAAGGTCACTATTAACTAAAAGGTTCTAACTAAAGTACGGAGGGTCACAGAACTTTCAGATTGGTACCAAACTATGCAGAATCAAGATTTCTACAATTCTCAGTTGGTGTAAAAATGAAATAATTTTTGAGATCTCTGGAGGTCAAAGGTGATATGTTGCAAAATTAACTTGTGTAACACTGTGTGTCAAGCATAGACATATCACGCTATAACTTAATCAATATTACATGCACTGACGCATATATACATATAACAAAATTATCAATGGTGCAAAAGGTCAAGGTCACATTTAGCAGAAGGGTCAAAATCACATTACTGGTTCTAATTGAAGAACGGGTTGTCATAGAAACTTGAGATTAGGTATTCTCTGATTACTTGGTTTATTGTGACCCACCTTGTCAATGGTGCAATAAAAATAAATGTTATGTACATGAGAAGGTAAACCCTGGAAACTGAATATTCCAAATTCCTGAAAACACAACCCTGCCCTACTGCTATTTCCAAATCATTGCCAAAACCTTTTTTTTTCTCTTTTTTTTTTTCCCCAGTGTGTAGCTGCTGCTCTGCGGCTTTGAGGTTTCACATCATGAGAGGAGCTTTGAAAACAGGATAATGCACATGGAAGAATAACAGACAATAGGAGGCAATGAATAATGCTCTCTATGTGAATTCTAATACATTCTGTCCATGTGACCTATGCAACTCTCACACAGTGTCTCTGCTGTTGTGTGGACATTACAGGTTTACAGAAGCTTTAGTTGAATTTCAGTATGTATTGATTTGGGTTTCCCATGTGTGTATATATATATATATATATATATATATTTTTTTTTTACATCAATACGGTACATATGAATCAACCAAATGTGTCCATACTGACCTCCATCTACTGCAGGTAACTTGTACAAATATTCTTTTTTGTGTTTTTGCATGTTCATACTACAAATATCAATAAATTGATGTGACGCCACTTTAGTTTTTAAGCTTCATTCTGGTAACGTTGACATATTTACCAGTAAAATTGGGCTTGAATACAGAGAAAAATGACACTTTGTAAAATATCCGTATCGAATGAAAGCTGATTGTTCCTTCCGCTCCATCACCGACACACGGCGGCAGATCAATGGCTGTGACATTGTGGACTGAAAGTGGTTTCCAAAAAGCACAGTTTCATCTGAATGCTCATATTCTATTTGTGGCAGCTCATTGAATCAGAGTACTTCCTGCGAATCAGATTAAAGCAAAATCATCCTTTACAATCGACATTCAATGTTATTTTTCCTTTCAATCGGTTGCGCATCAGAAATGGTTTGGAAAAGCTGATTTATTTTAATCACGAAAACCTGCAAGTTATTTAGTACTATCATGTTTCTTTATTATTTAAAAAACATCCTCAAGAATTTCAAGACAACCACCTTTTTGTACTTCAGTGTTGGATGAGGTTCAGATGGGTTTGCACGGTGAATGGGGAGCAAAAAAAAAAAAAATCAATGGTTGTGATGAAGCCTTATGAAGCAGAATGGGGCTGCCAGTCGGCTTCTTGTTATCCCTACTCTCCAGCTGCCTTATCGCCTTCATCCCTTCAGCCCCTCTTTTTTTCTCCCCACACTTCTCTATCTCTGATCATCTGCCAGTGCTTAGCAACATGCATCACCACTCTATGAAATGTTCCCATCTGGACATGTATGCACAGTCTCCATCAAGCACTTCACCCTGTGTTGTATGTTACCTCAACTATTTACCAATTCTTTACATATTCATATAATAATAATAAACTTTATTTATATAGCACTCTTATGTGCCCTGGCACATTCTCCCCCACCACCCCCCTTAGTTTTTGGTAATTTAATACATATATTTTTCCCCAGTAATCTAAGTTTATTTTTTGCTGTTGTTTTTTTCAGTAATCCTTTCTTGAAAAACTGTAGCCCAAAGTGCTTCACATTGATTAAAATTTAAAATACAATTTTCAGACAAGGGTGAAATAAGAAATACATTAAGATTTGATTGCACAACATAATAAAATTACAAAAATCCAAGATAAATTGATTATACATATATTATAAAATTTCAATAAAATAAATAAATACATTAAGATTTGATTACACACAAAATATAAAGAATGAACATAATTTTTCTCCCTTCAAAGGCTGATGGAAATAAAAAAATAAAAAAAATTAATTTGGTTTTAAATATGAGTAGTGTACATTTTTGGTAACATATTGTTTATTAAATCAAGTTTAAACAGTTGGCTGAATTAAGGACATTGTTGGTTGTATTTAAAGCTAGAAATTAACTTTCACCTGTACATTTACAGAGACTGTTTTAGTATCACGGGACGAACGACATAGATTTAATTTTAAACATCAAAAGGTGAGAACGACTGGGAAAACTTTTTTTTGTTGTTGGTGTCAGAATGTGAAATTGTCTGGCAATGAAAGAGAAAAGTTGTGTGAATATTTTTCAGTTTAAGAGGATGTATAAGATAGTGGAGAAATTATATAAAAAAAAAAAAATGAATTCAGTCTGGAAACTATCTATAGACTGAGCTTAAGGGTACGAGCGCGATCAACGGCTTTACATATTTTCACTTTGGGATCAATAAAGTATCTGTCTGTCTGCGTGTCTGTCTCCCTGTCTCTGTCTGTCTGTGTCTCTCTCATTCTCATAATAGTCCAGTGCTAAGACCAATCAGAGCAATAAACAATGTGACGTATACAAAGCAACAAAAACAAGTCTAACCTAGAGTCTGTCTGGTTGTTTTAACATGCTATAGGCTAGGCTAGTTAATGCTAACACACCGCTAACAGTGGAGGAAAAATATCCAACCAGGTCTGTTTACATGCTGCTTATCTGACCATAAACTGTATATAAATTCCTACTTCTTCAACCCTGTCGTCATTGTACTAAGCACAGTCCTACAGTCTTGCTACACAAATGGAGCGTTGTGATTGGACCGGTAAAATTTTACCGGTCCTGGATGAGGTTCTATGGAGTGTCGCTAGACCATGCGATTCAGGGACAAATATTTTTTGACTACTGGAGGCGAGCTAGTTTACTAGGCTAATTCTACTTATGATTTTGGCTTTAGTTGTTCATTGACTGTCATGTAAACTGTATTTTGCTGTAATGGTGACTGTGTGATTTAGCAGGTATTGTAAGAAAGGGGCAGGTATTACACATTTTCTTCATCTCATTTCCAATCATGGAGATTGGAATGAATAAATACATGTATTTCAGTATTTTACCCAGTGGTGTAGTCCAGGGTATGTCCCTGCTTATATTTCCGCTTTTTTCATTTGTATCCCTGCGTTTATTTCTGCATTGTGTCCTATTTACATTTCTTTTTTGTCTTATATATATCATCTTACATCTTAAACAATGTGTCATGTAACATCTTACTAATTTTACAATCATTAGCAAATATAGAGTTTGGGGTAAACTAAAAAGAATAATCTTATATTTCACTTTCTAAATCAGTATTTTTCTAGATTACTTAAAAAAAAATAAATAAATAAAAAAGAACTTTATAGCACACCCACCTCTCCATGGACCAGTACAATTCTGATTCTACCCTCTTGTTCCTTTTTTCTTCAACCTTTTTTGTTGTTGTTTTTCCCTTTTGGTCCTTTTCCTCTGTCTTATTTCCTACATAAATACCTTCATCTATCATATGTGTCTTTTCCCCTCTTCTTTTAACGTCCTTGACAGAGTAGCCATGGAAACGCTGCCCAAGTGAGCTGGTGACAAAACTGATTTTTTTTTTTTTTTTTCTAAAGGCCAATCCCTAAATAACACCAGCCCAGAAGTTCCCATTTTGCCTCTTGCCTCCCTTGTGGAATAGCTTTAAAGTGTTGCTGCAGATGTTGATTCTTCCAGAAAAATAACCAAAAACACTTAAAACCATGAAAGGGTAAATGTTTTGAGGTGACTGATCTGTTAGTAATAGACTCACACCTAGAAAACTGTTATTCTATGTTTTTTATTCAGAAACTGAGAGGCTTCTTCTCACTGCTATAAGCTTTTAAAGAAGGTGCTGTTGGTTCTTAAATGGGACTGTACGGAGCTAAGCGAAAGGAAATAACTGCAAAAAAGAGAGTTTAAAAAAAACAAGATAAAATGAAAATCTGACTCAAGACACATGAAATAAATACATAATTTCACTTGATAAGACTTCTTGAATCTAGAAAAAAGCACGTCCACATTTTTAAGTATGAAATTAACTCTTAAAACAAGTTAAATTGTCTTTTAAATCTAAGCTCTTTTTTTTATTATTATTATTTTGATAAGAACTAAATACTTTGCAGTTCAGTAGTTCCATCAGAAGCACCTGGAGGCTGACAGCGGTGAATAAGAAAAGGTCAGTGCACATTTCCAGCTAAAGGTTATTTTCAGCTATATATTGTTTTGTTTCTTTGTGATCCAGTAGTTTACTTTGACTTTTACAGGCAGGGCATAAAGATTCAGTGATGACTTTGGAGTTAGGGTTATTCTGTTAATCTAATAAAACACACAAAACACAGCACTTTTTTTTTTTTTTTTTTTTTAAATTGTGTTGTTTCTGTATTGTATTTTACTTTTTAAGGAAAACATCTGGCAAGAAGTAAACTCCAAAGATGAAATAAACGGTTAAAAACATTTTTTTAGAGCTTTAATTGAATAAATATTTTGAAGTCTATCCAAATTTCAAAAAGTTGAAGCATCTTCAATTGTCAGTTCCCTCAATATACTCTATGTCCTACAGCTGAAGAAAGTTTAAATCAAAATGTTATTATTTACTTAATTTTTGTTCATGGTATCGACTATGAAAAGAGCCCCCTTTCCACCAACATTTCCAGGAATTTATCAATCTGGGTAAAATTATTTCTGGTAATCTGTGTGGGTTAGGTTTCAACCACATCCTGTTACAACCACAAAGTGTAATAATGTGGGCCTGTTTGAAATGTAATAAAGCCAATAATGTAATAAGATATTACTTTATTGGCAGGTTATTACATTATTGGCCTTCAACTAAAAAAAAAAAAAAACCCTTGATAATATAATAACTGTCAATAATGTAATATTCCAAAAATCTAACATTGTGTTTTATGTTATTTTTATTTTTACTGCCTACATTAACCTACATTAATGGGTGGTTATGGGGATGGACATGTAGGACAGATGTCACATGACCTAATGTAGTTTAACAGATTCTCACACTAGAAGATACAAGCAACTTTGATTTGATTTGAATTATTTATTTCGAACATGTGCAGAATGCAACAATAATCAAAACAACAATAATCAATACAATAAGAATAATAATAATAATAATAATAATACACAATGACATGTCCGAAAAGGAGTAGGATGGAGCATAAGCTTATTTAATCCTACCCCTTCTTCACTTCCCCAATAACCTGAATTCATCTTATAGCAATATAGTGCATGGTACAAAAAATGATGATGATAATAATAAAAATAACAATAATAGTAATAAATAATTGAAGTACTAAGCATATACATATATACAAAAAACAAAACCGAACACAAAAAGCAAACAACAACAAATGAGCAGATAAGAAAGTAGGTAACAATTAATTTTTTTTTGTTTGTTTTCCTTCCTCTAATTTGTCTGCATTTTATTCTTATTTTTTCATTTATTTATTTTTTTAACCCCACAGAGGGGGAGTCAACATTGCTTGAGATAAATGCATATTCCAGTCTTGCAGCCAAATACTCCAATATTTAGTGCATGTGTGTGACCATCACCGGTCCTCTCCGAAAGCTGAGCAGATATCCCCCATTAGAACTATCTATTACAAGCCAGTGAGGGCAGTGCTACACCTCAGTGATGTGCGGAGGAAACAAAGACTGGACAGGACGGACAGGACGAACGGGGACAGAAACCAACAGGCGGTGCTATTGTAATTAAAGACTGCAAGGTGATGTGTTATTCCCAACCACCAACTGTCCATCAATAAAAACAAATAAATAAATAGATCGCAAAAAGAGGAGAAAACCAAACCAGCACAAAAGAAAAAAAAAAAGATTCAACAAATTAACAATTAAACAATCGGCACCGAGCACCACAACCGTGGATGTCCTGATAGTACAAAATGGAATGCAATCGAATAGAAAAGGTCAGAAGAGGACACCAGTGCAGAAGAGAATGTTTCAATCACTCATTCAAAATACAAATAAAGCCATAGTGTATAACTTTAATCATGCAAGGTTAGATTTTTTTTTCCTAATATGGATGGATGGATCCTTAGATTTTTTATTTTATTTTTTTTTATTCAATCATATGACTGACTTGTTAACCACATTTTTATTTTGCCACCTTGTCTCTTCTTGATCTGACGACCCTTAATGGATTTGCCTCTGGGGACGAACAAAGCGTCTCTGCGTTTGTTTATGCGTCTGTTATCTGATGCTGCTTTGACTCTACAGTGATGGTAGCTGCTAACTGTTTTTGTGACAGTTTCATGGATGGGGACGTCTGCATCAGGCAAAAACAACACATTTCAACACTTTTAAAATCAATCTGTTACGCAGCTATTAATGTGATACAAACCACTACACACACACACACACACACACACATTTAGAACCAAACGACTATTGATTTAAAGCTGGCATTCTATGGTTATTTCATTAATATTTCATTAATTATTACATTGTTATTGAATACATTGTGTGTTGGTTCTATTTTAAAAAAGGTCCACATTGCTTTGTTTCCAGCTGTTTTTGCACGGCACTTCCTCATACATGTCCATGACGCGGTGATGAAGCATCTGATTGGCTTAGAATACATGAAGGAACACTCCCCCCCTCCCCTCTCGTTCTCCGTATGTGTTTACCTTTACCAGAGTAACATCCAGCTGAGTTTCGTGCCGTTGTTCTGAAAACGTGCAGGGGGAAAAAACGATGCTTTATTTCCACAGAGAGCACATGAACCAGTTTGATCCGCCAGCTACTGTGGCTCCGTCGTCTCTTGTAGATGCTAATGCTAATGCTACTTCAGATTCGCTGCAATGGGTTAATGAGATTAACCCCACGTGGCAAGATGCTAAAGTCTATCTGATGTCAGACAGACTGACTTTTTCTAGGTCCCTCATTTCTTTTGTTTTCTGCCAGTTTACGTGACAAACCACTTATTTTTTATTTTTTTTAAAGCACACACAAAACAAAAATAAAAAAGAATACAGCAATAAATACAATTAAAGTGCAGGGAGAGGCAGAAAGCCAACAATGGCTTATTTTAAAGCCTCCACCTTAGAAACACAAATACTTAAAATAGACATAGAATTTGCAAATAAAATATATATATATATATATATATATATATATATATCAATGAGATGACCTAATTGATTTCCTTAAGGATTTCTTAAAAAATAACTGATGTGCCAACTCCAAAAACATGCGAAAATTGGTTCCGCAGTTTACACCCTCTATATCGGACACTAAAACTGTGCCCTTACTGTGATACATTTCGACATATGGAAATGTTGTTTGAAGGCAGCATGTGTCGGTAACTCGGGGTGACCCATCAGATTCCAAGAGCAGCGTGGAAAAGTGGTTTTCAGTGGAATGACACCTTTCATGAAGCTCACCAAGTTTAATAAGTTAACTTTACATTAGTCACTTTAATTTTAACAAAGGTCTTCAAAGCTTCTGAACACTGCAGACAGAAAGCATCTTGAAATAAACATTTTCTGGACTGATTCCCCTCTCAGTCTGACTAATAACCTCTGCCAAGTCACAGTGAGTCACCCGTCTTCTCCCTCCATGCTTGCCACTCCACTTTGTAACCGAGCAGAAGGAAAACAACACTCTTCATATCTGTGTCTTTGGGGCAAGTGCTGCCTTCCACTCCATCTGTCACTCCATCTCTTCTGATCTTTTCTCTCCTGCCGTCTCTCTTGCAGCATATTGTGTTGTTACCCACCGTTGATAAAGACCGAATACAACCCCCACCCCTAGCCGACTCTGTTCTGTAGGTCACATCTGGCAGGAGGACAGCTTATTTGTGAGCTTACAGTCTGTTATGTAACTACCCACACTTGGCCATCAATTGCATCCACTGGAAATCCTGTAATCTATAAAATAAGCACCATCTTCCTTCTTTATTACTTGCATATTTTTTTCTGCACTCTGCGTCGATCGGCGGCTTAACTCTTTTTTTTTTTTTTTTTTTTTTCCCTTGTGACGAGAAATCTAAGAAAAGTTTCTACTAGGAATTTGTCCTTAACGTTAAGATTAGATCCTGATAAAGATAAAACTTCATAAAGCACCTTATCCCTTAAGAGAGCTTTGGAAGTGACAAACTGTTCAGAGTATTGAGCAGGATGAGAAGAAGCTTAAGTGTTTCTGTAACAGAGGAACAGTGGGAAGACAGAAAGGTACAAGGAGATATTCAGGAAGTTAAGAAACGACTGGCTCCAAACACACAAACCCATTTTTCTACACTGTAGATTTTGCAGTGTTAATTTGGAGACAATGGGACCAAATACACTCTAGAAGAAGTTAAATAAACTCTCTAAGTGTTGATTTAACACTGCAAAATTGACTGTGTACTTTTCATATACAAAGATTTAGTTATAAACTTTCTAGAGGAATGTGTGTTAGAAAATGTCAGTGTGTGAAGAGGCTGTCTTTAGGTGTTTTACGCTCCCTTATGAGCATATGGATGATAATGAATTAATATAATTAAGGATGTTCATTACATTAAAGCATGTTCATCATCTTGAAATGTCCGAGTAGGGGTTCTTTCTTTTTCTTTCTTCCTGTCTTGTCCCCTCTGTCCGTTCCTTCTTTCCACATTTTGGGCCTAGAAGATATTTTTAGTTGAAGATGCATTGATGCAAAAATTCCCATAAAGTTTTGCACCTGAGTTCAATTTGCTCCTGTACTGAATTTCAACCTTTTCTCCGCTTTAACAGATTGGGCCACAATGGAAATGGTACAAAGGAAAGAGATCCACACATAAATATGTACACAATCACACTCCAGCCTGTATTTTATAATCTATACTTTTGTATTTTCTTGGCTTTTATTCTAATCTTCCACAGATAGAACACTGTATACTCAGATTTCTGTTAATGTAGCTGAGGCGGCTCTGAAATGTTCATTTAAGCTGAACACCCATGACCTCTGACCCTTCAGATAGCACCAACAGACATGAAAAAAAAGTGGCGCTTTTTTTTTCAGTATTATGCCTTTTCATGTATTTGTTCCCCATTAGCATCTGGAACCCCAGTTACTATTCTTCTTGGGGTCTCCTGTAAATGACATGACAAGTATGATTATCTACATCAAATATATTGCACCATTCATACACACACAAACACATGTAATACAGTTGTCCAGTGCAAAAATAAAGACCAAATCGTTCACCCAACAATAGCTATCTGATACAATCATAAGACACCCACCCAACAATCTCGACACTCCCTCAGCTTCCTGCAATCTCTGTCAACAATTTTATTTATTATTTTCCATCAGCAGAAACCCTGGCAAACTGTTCCATGCAACCACGGCTCTATAATAGACTGTTCACTGTAGTTGATTGGTTCTGCTTAAAGGTTTCACTGGTTTGTCTTGTACAATAATTGCGTTGGTCTATATATAAAAAAAAAATGTAAAAATTCTATAAATAACTTCTGGAGTCATTGTTGCTATAATATTACAAATGATAAGAAATATCTTATTGTGAATACTGTGATCTGTAAGTCACGAGCTGGGGTATTATATTATATAAATTATACTTTTATTTTTTTGTACTTTAACATCGTTTATGTCATTATTTTACGAATCCAGTTTACTTTGCATGTGGCTGCTGATCTAAAATAATACTCCTGGCATAAAAAAACCATCAAATCATCCCCTATTAACATTGTTTTTCATTCAGCATTTTGATCATTTTCCCATTTGTTTGTTGACACACAAATGATTAATTTGTCAACATTTGCTCCTCGAGGACTGAATCTTTTCTGGATTCTTCTTTGGCACCAAATGATGTTTATTATAGCCTGCTGTGAAACACAAATTTAATTGATCTCAACCTTCAAAATATTTTCCAGTTTTTCTTGAGTTTGTTCTGAATGTAAGGAGCAGATGTCTGTTTATTACAGATTAAATGTATTGTAGTTGTCCAGCAAAACATGACAATTATTGTGTTCATACAGTGTACAAGGAAACACAAATGAATTAAAATTTTAGTGTCTATTGCTGCATCCATATTTGCATTTTCCATACGGTTGCAATTTCTTGTGTACGATATAGATAGATAGATTATTTTTCATCAGCAGCTGAGTGGTAGGATGTTTCCTTCACAGTAATTTGTGAGATAGTTCAAGTGGAAGCATTGATGATCCTTTTTCCAGGATTTAGAGCAGGGATATCAAACATGTTAAAAAAAAAAAAAAAAACACTTTTATTTTAAAGCAAATTGCCGTGATTCCTCTTCTTCCAGCTGTGTAATAACCAAATATCAAATTATTTAGATTTTGGACCATGGGAAGATCTGCCTTATTTTATCATTTGTCTGTTTTTTTGAAGAGGTAAAAACAAAATACGTAAAACATGCAAAGTGTTTAGGCAGAAATGAAAGTGACAACTCTTTATTGTAGCATCTTAGATAATTATACCTTGTCCGAAAGGGTGTAGGATGACGTCAATAATAAAACTTGTCTAGTCCTACTCCTGTGTATTACTCAGAGCATGTATATCACAGGTGTCAGTCGTTTTAGTTCTGGGGCCACATTTAGCCCAATATGGTACAAAGTGGGCCGGACAATGAAAATAATATAAATAATAGGTTAAAAGCGTAAAAATAAATTTTCTGGTTTTGAGCAAAAAGCCATATTCCACAATGAAAATGTTTACATCTACATACTGTACGTGAATATAACATGAACAAAAATATTAACCTGAAAATTCTTGAGAGAAAAAAGGGCAATATTAACAATATTACACTTTAGTTTATCAGTTATACATGTGCATCACAATTTAAAAATAACAGTGAATTTACAAATACACAAACATTTAGTAAAATTCACAATATTGGAAAAATTCCACATACATTTCAGGTAATTCACATTTTTTAAAAACTTTTTTGTACAATAAAACAAAGATGAAAAATGTGCAGTTTTCATAATTTATTTATTATGATTATGGTCTGATCCATTTGACATCGAATTGATATCAAATAATTGTAACTTACTTAATTATTATCTTCTGTGTAATTTTTGCATTTTACAAATTCATCCCAGGGGCCAGATTGAACCCTACTGTGGGCCAGATTTGGCCCCCAGACCTTATGTTTGACACCTGTGATGTACTGTATATGCAATCAACAGAAGAAAAAGAAAAGAAAGCACATCAGAAAAAAAGGGAAACTTGGTCCGTATTACAGATCCATATTTCTATTTCTGTCTTGTATCCACTTTGAATGTATGAAATAAATATAAAAATGTGTTTAAACTTTTCTAACGACTTGCAGGTTTTCAGTTCTTCACTGCAATTGTTCCACAGATTGACTCCTTTAACTGATATACAATGCGTTTTTGAGGCTGTTTTTTGAACATGTAAATTCCCCTAATAAATAGAATAGTTTGTTGATGTAAACTTTATCACGTCATTTTACTTTTTAAAGGAAACAGAGACATGTTTGGAGTTGATGTTATAGGTTTTACAGTATATGCTATTGCCTTACTGGTAGACTATGACCCACTCTAGATCATATCTGGTTGAATGTAACAATGTGACAGTCTTATTATGGCTGTCACTTATATACCTCAGTCATCTAAGAACCTCCATGAATAATAAAAGTGTATTGGTATATACTGTACCTGTGGTAAGTTTCCTGAAATTGGCTTTTCACTATAGTTTCAATATTCTCCTTGTATTTTCAAAGCTTTACTCCTGATTAAAATGCAAATAAACGCCAGAAAATGTTCACCATTTTCCCCTCTTCTTGTGCTGTAAACAGTTATTGCTCACTGGGGCGTATATGAGATGCAGGATGGTGGGGTCTTATGGTCATTTCTATCCCCAGGCACCATCTCAGTGTGGCAGAGTGAAGATCCATTCAGCCGTTTCCATCTTGCTGTTCTCTATTCACCCTGATGGTTATTGTCCGTTTATGGATGCGGCTGGCAGCCCATGCACGTGTGTCATTATGAAGTATCTGTGCAGAGGCTTTATAAAGTTTGCCAGCTGGCTGTATCTTATCTCTCGGCCCCTGCCAGCTGCATCAGCTTGCTGTTTTGGAGCTTATAAAATCCATACAAGTCTTGGCCCATCACTGTTTACCAGCAGCGCCATCTCTGTGGTGGTGTTAGCAATATGGCGCCTGATGACTAGGACTTAGAAGTCAGTGCTTCCTGGCTTTTATCAGACACACTCAGCTGGGAGTTAGAGGGAATGTTAAGACATTTATCAGAAATATGGAAAGGGGGGGGGGGGTTTAAAGCCAGTAAAGTCAACGTGCAAAGTCCCAAATTTGAACAAAAGATGTACAAGGAAGAAAGTCAGAAGTGTGGCAAAAAGTAGATTTAAAAATGAAGGAAACAAGACAAAACACACAGATAACCCACATACTGTAGACCCAAAAAAACACTAGCTGCGTTTCCATTACAGTTTTTCAAACTAGCGATATTCCTAAAATGGATCTTAAAGTTTACTTGCACTTTGAACGTGCTTCCATTGACGCAGGAGCATCATAACTGTCGTGAAATACCATCCCATGAGATTTCACTGCCGTCATCTTCAGAGCTTCAGATGGGCCATGACCCTGATAGTATTAGAGTGAATGAATCGGCTAATTCTCTCATCAGGAAAAGTCCCTAGCGAACTTTTAAATGCACTGACATGTCAAATAAACCAGATGTTTAACATTATAAGGGTCTGGACATGTGGTCCCTACATTGTCAGGTAGAAATATTAACTGGAAATATGCTCAGCACTTAACAATGATAACAAATTATAAATGATATGTAAAGGTTTTTACAGAGCTTGCACTTTACAATTTACAGAACATAATAGAAATATATTTATCTGTAAAAATAATAATAATAATAATAATTAAATATTGGAAGAACTAACTGATAATAAAATGAAACCTTCACAGTATCTAGTAGTAATCACCCCAATCATCACTCCAAGATGGTGGCCATAGTTCTGGCATCCCAGCAGCCAATGCTGGGTCTAGGTATACTCTGTCTATGGTTGTTACGGTTACAGGGACTGCAGCTGCCATTTTTACTCTGAGAGAAGTGATCATGTGACCATGTACATCTGAAAATTCACCTCATGAAAGCATGAAAACTTCTTGATATTTGAGTGTTTTTTCCCATTACTGTATTTTATAGTGATATTTATATTTTGCAAATTTCCAAGGGTAGTGGAAATGCAGCTACCGACAACCAAATGCATCCTCTAATATAAACTGTTTAACTTGTGAACGACTAAATCTATCAATATGTTGAAATAAGTGGTGTAAAATACAGTTTGTCATCATTTCATAGTCATCAGAAATAAGTCATTTAATGTTCACCCTGCTCCAACGCACCTGATTCAAAGCAGTGGGTTGTTATCAGGCTTCAGCAGAGCTTGATAATGAGCTGATCATTTAATCAGGTGTGTTGGAGGAGGGTGACATCTAAAACATGCATGACAGTGGACCCTGAGGACCAGGGTTGAAGATGGGTTAATGTTGAAGTATTCATATATTTGCAGAAAATTTCACTTTTCCTTCAGTTTTCTCTGTTTCTGATATAAACTTATATCATTCTGAACATTTATAAACATCAACAATATCAAATGTAGATTCATAAATATAGAAAAATACAACAAATATTGATCAGTCACTTAATAAAAGTTAAATATAGATTTAAAAAAAAATGCTTTGGAACTGCCACAAAAGTAGCACTGGGTCTTTAAGGGTTAATTTATATGGACTTTAATTGCAAATGTGTTCATTTCTGTGTTCTGCATAGAGCCAGTTTCTGCAGAGGATCATTTGTTATTCTAGTGCTGCCACAGCATGGTGAACTGGAGCACTGCACATGTCACAGTAACATGGTGATGCTTTTTACCTCCTCACACACAGTGGGGTAGCGTTCAATAAAATGCTCCTTTACTTTATTTATTAGTTTGCATTTTGATTGAGGGAAAGTTCTTCTGAGGTAAGTTGAAATGCTATTTGGAATGAAATGTGTTATAACACTTAACAGAAACCTATTTATGGATGAATACAGGTTTTGTTGTTAGAAAAAAAACAAACACTTTCAGTGACACATTTGCATTTACTTAACAAAAATGTACTTCAAAATATTCACCAATGACTTCACATTATTATTAGACTATTTAGATAGCATTTAGGCTATTGTGTCAAATATGTAAATGTATTATATTGCTTAAATATGAGCTGGAATCATTCACAGTAATGGGCCGGCGTGCTTCTACGAATATAAATGATCACTAGAGGGAGTATTGGGTCACTCTGTCAGACTCCCATTGTGAAGAAACAACTTTCAGAGTCAAAGAAACTGACAGTGATACAAGCTAGAAGCACTGGTTTCACCAATGGACACAGCATGAAATGAAAAGAGTGAAGTTTGACGCTAAAATGACAAGAAATGTCTTCTACACAAGGGAGTTTGATTCTGAGGTTTCAGAAGATCTAAATTTATCATGTGATATTATTATCTTTGCCAAGTTGTCGTGTGTTGAGCTGTGGTTCAGACTGAACTTTGACAGTACTGGCCTGGTTTGGATGATCTTGAATGCAACATTTGACAACACAAACTAAACAGGAAACGGCTGATCTGTGGTTTTACTGCAACTGGTTTCTGTCTAAAACAATCAGAGTTCTAATGTAAACTATCAACTGATGCAGGATGTGAAGATTCGAAGATAAGTTATTTTGACTAACGGTGTCAAAATAACCAGCTGTGAATTTTAGTTTGAAAAAAAAAACTTCAGGAAATAATATCAGTGATGCATGGGCTGACCCAAAGTGAGCGGGTGCCCATGGTGAAAAATATTTTTAATATTAGGATCATTTGTCATTTGAGATGAACCTTAAAATAACCTGGTAAATACGCTTTATTAACTGAATTTCTGTGCAGGTGAGGTACAACATTGTCAGTATCCTACAGTATGGAGGGAGCAAGTTAGGAGAGTGGAAACTCCAGAAACATACAAACAAAAAAGTAAGGTTTGGGACACATTAACTGATATTTTTAAAGATGATGAGCACCTCAGTGTTTTCTTTTCCATGGAAACTGGGTTTAAATGTTTCTGTGGGTGTTACAGGTTGTGGTTTAGATGCTGCGCATTGATAACTTTTGAATGATGAAGCAGGACAAAAATACTTTCTCAACATATTAACTTACAAGCAATGACGTCTGATCTTAACACAAATATAAATGCAGGTATGTGAGTAAGGTCATGTGATGTTCATAAAAACCATTAGCTACTTTTAAAAAATACAGGTTGAGAACTGGGTTGGGTCTGTCTATTTCAAATATATTTCTTGCGGTCCAAGTTGTGGGCAGGCTAGTTAAAAAAGTGGTCAGTTGCGGGTTGTTTATACATCAACCTGCGCGTCATTGATGTATGTAAACAATGACGTTTATTTATTATATCTAACAGTCTGTGAATACATAGCATTTATAGGGAGCCTAAGTGACACGATTCTATTTCCGGGACATTGGGCCTAAGTGCCATTAAAAAAAAATTAACGTGAGTCAATGGAGGGATAAAAGTAATTTTCTGGTCTCATTTGAAATGTGCTACGGTTTTTACATATGATGTATGCGAATTTTAAAGATACATTTTCACATTGAGAAAGCACTCACTTTGGACAGGCATCAAAAGTTATGTTAAGTTTTATGTGAACATAATGGACTACAACGTTGGTCTCACAAATATTACGTCACCACCAACTCTTTGAAAATGGCTGTGACTTTGGCGAGCTTCACCTCCTTCTTTCAGGACGAAGGCAAGAGCATCAAACGTATAAGGCGGTGTACGGTTTTGAAAAGTTTGCAGGGAAAGATTCTTCTGTGACGTCAGCTATGCGACATCTGATATGTAGTCCAAACAGAATCCGAATAATTACATATTTTTACACGCTAATAAATCACAAAACACATATCAAAGAAACTCCAAACACACATCATTGGTTATGATTTTAATTGAAGTACAGCAAATGTGTGATTCAGGGCATAAAGTAAAGTAGACCAGAAAATAATTATTTTCTCCGCATCCACTCTCATGTTAAATTTTTCCCGAACTTAGGCCCAGTGGACCGACCGGAAGGGGCGGAGACTTAGGCTCCCTATTGTGTAGGGGGTTTGGTAGTCCTGAGGATGGAAGTTCTTCCTGTTGTTGAAAATGTAGAATATTAATACTACAGTTGTGTTCATAAGTTTACATACCCTAGCAAGATTTGTGATACTTGAACCATTTTTCAGAGAATATGAATGACGATACAAAAACTTTTTTCACTCCTGGGTAATGGTTTGGTAAAGCAGTGTATTATCAAACACATGTGTTTACTCTTTTTTTAAATCATACTAACAGAAACTATCCAAATGACCCAGATCATAAGTTTACATACCCTAGTTCTTCATCCTCTGTATTGGCCCTTTTAACATCAGTGACAGATGGAAGTCTTTTGTGGTAGTTGTGGATCAGACACTTTATTTTCTCAGATGAAGCTGCCTATTCGTCTTGGTAAAACACCTTTAGTTCCTTTCAGGGTTTGTTTTTCTTGCATATTTGACACCTCCCCAAGGTGGCTCAATGATACTGAGGTCAGAAAACTAAGACAGACACTCCTTGACCTTCCCTTTTTTTTCTGCTCTAGCCAATGACAGGTTGATTTGGCCTCATGTTTCGGGTTATTTCTATCCACCTCTTTGACATGCTGCCCTCTGACAGGGGCTACAAGTCCATCAGAATGACAAACTCCCTCTTCCCTCAAACCATCATTGCACTGAACTCAAGATAACAGACACTAGACACTTCACCCCTGAATTGTTAACTGCTTGATTTTTATTATTATAGTATCATAGGTTTTATACTGTATTTATTACTTAGTTTTATTGCACTGGAGTTGTACCACAATTTCATTGAAACAACACTGACAAAGAAATTCTATTCTATTGTCATGTAGGAACATTAAAGACTGTCCCATGTACTGTATTTTCTGGACTATAAGCCGCTACTTTTTTCATATATTTTGAACCATGAGGTTTATACAAATGGGCGGCTATTCTGTGGATTTTTCTTCCACCACTAGGGGCACTCTAACTGTAATTGGAATCAAAACTGCTAAGAAAAATCAATGCAAAGAAGAATACCAAATTTTTCTTTAGCAGATAGAACACAAACCACAAATTATTTTTCAAATCCTCACCCTTTCCTCATGGAGACAGATGAGACGAAGCGCTTCAGACTTTGTTCAACTCTGACACAGAAAAAGACAACTTTATGGCTTTCAGCGAAGACGATTACAGTGATTTGTGACTTAAAACACAGGGCAAATTAAGATAAATATGGTAAATACTGGTTATTTTTTTCTCTTGTTTCTGTTCTGTTTTAATCAGCAAAGTTGTTGCCGTGTTAAAAGACAGTGTTTGGGAAAAAATCTGTTCAGGTAGAAACATGTAACTACATTTACAGATGAAAATCCTTCTGTACATGCAGTAATTATCAGATTTTTCAACATAGATATTTGCAGTTTATAACCCAGTGCGGTTTGTATATTCTTTTTTTTTTTTTATTACATTTTAAAAAATACAGTGGATGTGGCTTATATACTGGTGCGGCTTATAGTCCAGAAAATACAGTACATTTAATCAATGTACACAAACTTATAAGCACAACTGTATACTAAACACTTTTACTAGGTTTTTTTTTTATTAGTACTATAATAATAATAATTAATTAGATTTACGCTTTTCAAGGCACCCAAAGTACTGTATGTCATCAGTAGATTAACAAATGTTTATAGTGTCTTTATATACTACCATGATTAAACTGATACTTCAGTAATTAAATTAGTAATAATTAAATAGTTTGAATTAATTAAATTAGTTTCCTTGAGGTTTATTCCCAACAGTAAAGCATCTGTGAGTTGTATTCTCAGGTGGGATGTCCTGCTCTGGCCACCACACAGGCCAAACATTAGTACTTGTTTATATACAAGGCAATACTTTGGGCTACATTTGTGCATTAATTGAAAAGAGAAATTCTGAAACTTATTCTCTATGTTCAATTGATTGCATTTTACTGTTTAGTGACTGTTCCATTTGCCCAAACAGAATTGGGTCAAAAGGCTTTTAGTTTTGCTGCACCTCATGCATGGAATCACTTGCAGAAAGACTGGAATCGATTTCTTTGGGAAAGTTTAGGTCAAAACTGAAAGTTCTTGAGGCCAATTCAATAAATTGCACTTGTTTTTCTTAATCTGATAGATTTTGTTTTGGATTTTTGGATGTGTGTTGTATGTATTTTAACTGTGTATTCCTGAAACAATGTCTTGCATCGCTGCTGCCCATCTTGGCCAGGACAAAATAGCATAACAATAAAAACAGCCTCAGAAAATGACTTGGTACAGTTTAATCAACAACACTGTTCATCTCCCAGTTAATGTATTTAACTGAAAAGTGTGACGGATGCATTTTTATAAGATATTAGCAAGTATTTGGAATTGTTTCTCGACCTTTTCTGATGTATCTGTGTCCATTTTTGCCCTTATTTTAGTTTGATCTAAGAGGAATGAATAAAGCAGGGATGATAATTTACATTTGTATTCCTTGTGGATGAAGACATTTTCATTTTTGAGACATTTTGATATAGACCATAAAGTACCTGTAGGATGTTTATGGCTCATATGATGTTTCTTTGTTCGTGAATGTCACCCTGAGCTGAGCCTGTTTTGACTGACATATTGTAGATTAGTTCATCCATCTGAAACTTGCTGAATTAGGTAAACTGTCCATCCATTTAGGCCATACGTTACTGGATGTATGTGTGCTTTTTCCTGTCAAATGAAACTTATTGATTGCTCACTATGTCCCTGAGCTTTGACATCCTCGGAGGGCTTGTAAGGTCTAATGAATCACCACTAAATATAGGTGGGAGGTATCGGAGGAACATACTGTTAGTGTGAAGTGATCTGTAAGTGGATTGACATTTTTAAAAGGCCACCGGGACCATTTTGTTAATGAAAGAGAAATGCTCATTTTGCAGTTAAACATTACTCAGGACTAAAATTCTGTATGAAGTTGACATTGTTGAAATTATTCATAAAATTACAATAAATGACATTTTATTAGTGTTCCTTCGGAATATGGCATTTAGTTTGAATCTGTGACATTTTATTTAATCTACTTTGGTGAGGAATAACACTTTTTGTGCATGTTACTGTATGAAGATTGGACATTTAATAGGGATAAAACAAATAACTAGATGAATCTACCAGGAAACATAAAAACGGAGAGAAAGTGTCTTTTCTCTGATTGATTTTCCCCAAAGAAAACACATGTAGCCATACTGTTAAACATGCATCCCAGGATAAAACTGTCCAACTTGGCTAATCTTCCATAGTCCCATCCCTTCAATACCAAATATTTGAGAAAAAAAAAACTGTAGTGATTGCAGAAACAAG
Source organism: Siphamia tubifer (assembly GCA_020466265.1). NCBI lineage: Eukaryota > Metazoa > Chordata > Actinopteri > Kurtiformes > Apogonidae > Siphamia > Siphamia tubifer. The sequence continues at coordinate 30,005,803 of CM035793.1, forward strand.
TATTTTTTTTTTTTATCTTGGTTTAAAAAAATCTGTTATTTACAGTTGTGCTCATAAGTTTACATACCCTGACTGAATGCACATGAAGAATGTTCCAATATGACAATGACCCAAAACATGAGGCCAAGGTGAAGGAGTGTCCATATCCATTAATTCACTTTAGGGAGGTGTTAAACAGGCAGTTCAGGAAAAAAAATCAAATAAAATCGGAAAGAAACTGAAGGTGTTTTAGAAAATAAAGTGGCTCAACCACAACTAGCACAGAAAACTTCCATCTGTCACTGATATTAAAGGAGACAATACGGAGGATGAAGAACGAGGGTAGGTGTGTTCAATCCTGGTCCTGGAGAGCTAGTATCCTACATGTTTTAGATGTTTCCCTCTTCCAGCACACCTCCTGGTCATTATCACACCTTGATAATCAGCTAATCATTTGAATTGGGTGTTGGAAGAGAGAAAAATCTAAAACTTGCAGGATAGCCCAGCTAACAGCTAACGTTGGAGTAACGTCCCCACATTGTTCTCCCTTGAGTAAGAAAATTGGATTCAAATGAGAACATTCTAAGAACATTTTTGGAACATACTGAACAGACTAGTCACAAAACGGTACAAAATACTGATCACCTCTATTGTAAAATACATGTAAATTTTCCACACAAATAAATTGTATGCAAATTTACTGTTGTGACCAATGTATCCTGTAACATTGCCCGAATGTTGTGCGAACGTCCTGTGGTTGCTGACAATCGCCTTATTGCACAGAGATTTTTACCACTTCCACTTGAATTTCCAGAAAGCATACTCATTTCCATTGCGCTCTTTGTGGGTTTACAGATTGTGGGGAGCGGACGGAGACTGAGAGACGGCAGAAAATTTTCACATATACATTTCCACAATAAATACTGACTGAACTGTATGTACTGTAAGGCTCATGTACTTTTACAATACTGCGATTAGGATCTTATACCATCATAAATCTTATTACACTGATTACATTTACATCATGTGTGCTTTACAAACCTTAGCATTATGGTGCAAACATAGTAAACCTCAGTATGCTAAATAGAACACTTTTCTTACAGGTACATGAAAAGTCAAATGGACACCACATTGATTATTTATTTCTTGAAACATGTTTCTATACTTTTTTTATGGTAATCCATTCAGCAGTTAGATATTTCATTGTGGTCCAAAATGGCCACACTTGCTAAAACAGTGTCACTAAAAGTGTTTTCATTCAACTAAGGCACCGATTTATGGCATTCTCTATTTGTTTTAGACTCACAGAATAACAAAATAATCATTCTTTCCTTGTTAATATGAACTGCATGTATATATTATGTATATTAGAATAAACTCTGTAAAATGATCAACAATTCTAACTCTTGTGCTTGTGTACATCACACGTTTTACTGCGCTGTGTTCATGGCTCATCGTACAGTGTCATATTTTTGTGTTTTTACATAAATATGAGCCTTTTGTCATGTTTTATTAATTCATCCATTCAGTCACATTGAGCGTTCAAGGAGTAAATGTATTCTGTCAAAAACAAAGACAGACAATCGGAGTCAGGAAACTGGAGTTAAGCACCTTTTAAAACTTACAAAATAAGAAGCGGTGCTCAGCAGACTGAGGTTTTAAAATGTAAATATAAGTAGTAGTGTAGGGAAGTGTTCATCATCCAGGTCACTTCACCTCGACGCAGACCTGAATATGATAGCTATGACATCTACAACATAATAATGACAACATGGAAATGATGCATTTCCACATACATATACGTTTGTCCAGCATTTCTCTGTGCTGGATTTACTGATGTATCTTCTCTATCATCTTCACTTTCTTCCGGCTCTGTTTGTGCCACTCAAGTCGTGCTGCTTACTTTGCCACAGTGTTCTTTTTGGAGACTTTCGGATGTTTCTGTGCAATCCCATAGGGCACATGAGCAGCAATGGTTCCCATCTCTGCCGCCCCCTCGACATGAAACATCTGATCGTCAAAGTAGATGTGGGGCCTGATCTTCTCTAACATTGGACCCTTCGGGGCTCCTGCCAGGAACAAAGCTTCATCAATCTCCAACCCCCAGGCCCTGAGTGTCTTCAACGCACGAATGCCGGAGCTGGCTGCACTACGAGCTGTGACCAGGAAGGTCCGGATGGGGCAGTCCAGGCGCTGGCCTTTAGCATAAAACTTTTTCTGGAGCTTCCCCAGGGCCTCGAGGAAACCTTTCAAGGGTCCCTGAAAATGATGAAAAGGGGAGATTACAATGAGACTGAAAAATAGGGTTTTTACTGTTAGGAGGTTTCTGTTATTTAACCCATAAAGTCCCAGTGCTCATTCTGTCTTTTTATCACTATTTAATGTTTAACTGATTCATCACGATATTTTCCTCTCCAGTTTGCTTTGTTCACTGAAAGTCAGACATTTTACTGATCATGTATTTTAATCATCATACTGCGATTACATTTCAGAGTTATCATAGCAAAACCAAAAACAGGGAAAAGTGGAGGAAAAGGGACTTTTTGCCGTCGTTAACGCTTTACCTCCTGAAAGGTAAAAATTAATCAAATAAGTAACAAAATGGACAATAACGGCTAAAAATGTATAATAAACTAACAAAAATAATAAGTAACATGACCAAAATAAGACAAATAATAAAATATAGAAATATAAAACAAAATAAGGAACAAAATTAACAAAAAGTAATAAATATTTACAAAATAATAACATGACTTAGTTAAAATGAACTAAAATGTAAGTATAAATAAATAAACAAATAACATTGTAATTTGGTTCCAGTAGTTTTAGTTTTGGCTTTTTCATATTTTTCCTAAATCAGTTGCTTTTTGACACCTGTTGATTTCCATATATCAGACCTATGAACAAAACTTAGCAAAATCACAGTAAAAAAAACTGTCATTTTTTTCTGAATATTGAAACTAAACCATCCTTTCAGAATGTGTCCTCGCTGACACATCAGGGGTTAATGAGTTAACTGAACATAAACCAAGCGTCTCCATCTACTGTCCTTGATCCAACATCATGGGTTTTACTGGTGAATTTATGTAGAATATGACGGTGTTTCCACAGTAACTGCAGAGCCTCTGATTGTCCAAATCGGTCATATCTGACCGTGAAAAGATGACAAACTATTTTACACAAATTATTTACACTTATTGAAATGATAAGTGGATCAACAGGTATTAATTAAACAGGTATATAATTTTGATCACTGGTGTATTTTTATGGGTTAAATAACACTATCATTTCCATTTTCTTTTGAGAGTGCGTAGTTTATTCATAGTGAAATCATTTATTAAAATGTAATTTATTCATAGAACAGCTGCATGATATGACCAGAAATATATTGTAACAACAGATTAGGTTTTTTTAAAACAATGTTATTAAATAGGAATGGCAGCAAATGATGTGGACGTGTGTGGATGAAAAAAAACTCTATACATGGTCCAGCAGAGTGTCCTCATTTTCCTTCTCATGTTCGAAGAACTTGTCCAACCCGTGGGCTTTGAAGATCCGCTCTGACTCATCTGAGAAAAGGACGGCGTCTCCGTCAAACGCTACCCTCAGCTGGGACTCTGATACCTCCGTCAGCTTCTCTGGCATGAACATGGTGGCTGCTGCGATGCCTGATCATAAACAGATGAGTGATGGATGAGTGGTATTCATTCCAGTCAGTAATATTCTGTCTACTATGATAAAGGAAGCAAATGTGATAGTTTGGTTTTACAACATCAGGTTGACTCAGATTTTAATGTGTAAAATATAGTAAATTCAAGTTCATTGACACAAATGGTGGATAATTTGGAGATGTTTTTCATCCCAAATAAAAATAAATAACATTTGTGGCCTTATTTTGAAGTAACGCAAAGTTTGCTTTTGCAGGCTTTTTTGCATTTTCCTCACTTGTTTCTTAGGTTTAACTGCGAAACAAAAGTGTTTAATAAGATGTAAAATAAAATAAAACAATAAAAACAGTCCATTGGTGTCACAGCGACTGTTGTAGGTATGAATGGGTCTGAATAAAGCACAAAATATGGAAAAAATTACTCACTTTTAGCTCCATTCTATAAAACTTGGCATCTTCAGTTTATCTTATATTAACAAAAAAAATCCAAATAAAAGTAACTTGGACTGGAATAAAAAAAAAAGAAAGAAAGTGGACACCATACAACCAAACATTATTTATCCATACAATATCCTTCTATGATGATTCTTATTTTATTAGCACCTGCAGACAGTTTTAGTCAATGTTGGTCATGCAAAAAAAATCAAGAAATTCTGCAGCATTATAAAAGTGAATTTAGAATATTTAATCCTGTCAATTGTAAATTACACTAAAACTCACAAACTCAGTTTCCACTTGATTGAGAACAGTATTTTTTTTTTCTTCAAGTCAGAACATGAAGCAGGTGAAACTAATGTTTTGGCGTCGGAAAAACTGGACTCACTTTGGGGATGTAAAACAAACAAATTCACTGTCATGCTAGTCTAGCCGCACCAGACTCCTCCTCCAGCAGCACTACTACAGTAGTAGTCTAGTGTAGTAGTCTAGTTCAACTTTTAGTTACATTTCCCTGAAACTGGCCGACGAGTCACGGTGAAGTATAGAGTCAAAGTGACGCTACGATTCAGAGACAAACAACTGGAAACAACCATAGAAGAAGAACAATGGGTGGAGAGTTCCTTTTATCAAAGATAAGTGAAGAATGTGAGAAAACGTCAGCAATCGTTAAATTATATTTTACAAAAGCGACAACAATTGTTAAGCTCCATAATCCACCATTTTGTTTAGTCATTCCTATCTGTCTTCAGACTCCTTTCTGGTGTCTAAGTACGTCATCCTAAAGATTACACTGATTGATTGTAGGTCGGCCCTATTACATACGGAGGATTTGAAAGACAAACTTTTAGCCCCGCCTCCCCTGCCTATGAAGCACCAGTAGACATGTAATGAATAGGGATAGTGCAGCGAGGCTACTGTGATGGTGATTCATCACTAGATTAGACAGAGTATAGGTTTGAAAAATTAAATAGTATTTTACAGGAATAAAAAAAAATTTGCACAGTTTGAGCAGTTAGCATTTTTATGTGCAATGTATGTTTTATTACAGTCACTGATACTGTTAAAATATCTGTATTATTAAATATGTTTATTCTAAAAAATGTTCAGCCCTGTGTTGAACTGGTGACATGTCCAGGGTCTACCCCACTTTTGCCTGTTGTAGCTGGGATAGGTCCCCAGTGATACCCTTTACTCTAGTGAGGACAAAATGGGTTCAGAAAATGAGATTAGATTATTTTAGTTTTAACAAGATACGTGCACGTTTCTTAATTGTTTTACCTCATGCCTCAAAAGGGGTCAAGGGTATTGTTTTTTTTTTGTTGTTGTTCATTTCTGTCTGTCAACAACTTTACATAAAAAGTACTCAAACACTTTTTTATGAAATTTTCAGGAAAGGTGCAATGTGGTCCAGATTAGATCTTATATTTTGGTGAATGTAGGTCAAAGGTCATGTTTTCACAATGATAAGAGATGGAGCAAATTTAGATAAAACAAATAAACATCTTAAACTCAAATCTGCAAAAATTATCGTTTTGTGTCACAACAGACACGGGACAGCTGATGCAGATTTATCCTTAGGTTAGTGCAGAAGCATTGTGACTGAACCCTCGCTCTCAGAACAGGTACTCATAAAGGCCTTGAGCCTACAGGACGTGTCATTCACAAATGACTACACAGCTAATTAGGACCTTTCAAGTAAAATGTCAAGGGCGCTTCCTGTGTTGTGCTGTGTGTGTGTGTCTGTGTGAAGGGGTGTTTGTTTGTGTGCTTCCCACTGCGTCACTGCATTAGTGACATTAAGCTTGTAAAGCACATGAGGAATGTCTCTGGGGTCACCTTGAGAGCTTTGCGGTCATGCTGTGATCAATGCACACCGACGTTCATTTTCCCCCAGTCCTCAAAACACATACATACATAAATCAAACCCATTTAATCCTTCATGCTGTACTGTATATCTATCTATCCCTGCTTGCTCTGATCTATTTCAGTACACTCTTTCCATATTTGCTGATAATAATAATAATAATAATGCAGCGTGAAAAGTGTCTTGCTGAACAAATTGAATCTCTCAGAAGTGGCTGTCACTTCACATCAGTGCATCCCAATCTGCGGGAAATATTAACACCTTGTATTTCTGTGACAAAGACTGTCCTGTTTTCTAATATTGACACACATTCAGAGCCACAGCCAAAGCAAATGGGATGTTACTGCCTGCCGGTGTTTCCTTTACAACGCCTTGATATGCAGTGATGTGTAGGAATCCATCAAATAAACACAAAGAGAGGAAATGATCAATACGCTAATTTATGGTAATGCTACTGCGGCAGTGAAGAACATGTCAGTCATGAGTTGCTCATTATGCAAACAGGATGAAAATACTTCAGGCAGCATGATGGCAGTTAGCTCAGTGGGTTTTCTAAAAGCTTCTCTGGAGGTATGATGTGTGTTGTACAGCATCACAATTTAATTAAGTAATATTGAAACTAATGTAAATGAGGAAGAACCCAGATGGTACGACTGGAAAATACGTTCATTTTATAAACTGTCATATTAAAATGGTAGTCTCCACATGTCGTCTCCAACACCAGGGTGTGGGAGTATTTCATGTTTGGGTCCTGGCTTCCTTTCTGATGTTACTGAATCCTTTAAGTGTGAGATTCTGTGTAAATGTTGCAAAAGCTGAAAATAACAGCTGCCAGTAGGGACGGGAATTGAAAACTGGTTCCCAGTAGCTCAATTCCTTAGACTCATTTTCCTGCCTGCTTAATGATTCTGCTTATCAAGTCTGCCTCATGTATGCTGCATCATTTTGGTTTAGAACACAGGTGTCAAACATCAGGCCCAGGGGCCAAATTTGGCCTGCCATAGGGTCAAATCTGGCCCCTGGGATTAATTTTGAAATGCAAGAATTACACTAAAGATATTAAGGAAGTTAAAATAATTTAACATCAATTTGATCTCAAATTAATCAGACCAGTCATAATAAACAATAAATTGTGAAAAAAAAATAGTTTTTTTTTTGTTTGATGGAAATGTTCAATTTGTTGGAGCAGCTTTATTAGATTTTGGATGTCTATTAGAAAATATTAGCCTTGCCACGCTAGACCCTCCTAGTGGCAACAAATGTGCTACAGTAGTAGTCTAGTTTCGCTTTTGGCTGCATTTCCCTGAAACTAGCCAACGAATCACAGTGAAGTATAGAGTCAGAGGGCGGGGATAACAAAGTGACACTGCAACGATTTGGAGAGAAACGACCATAGAACAAGAACGTTTGTACTTGTTTATGCATTCAACCAATGAGAATCAATCGGGGAATCGGAATTGTTAAATTCTAACTGCCAGACTATTGTGATTATTTACTGTATATTATACTAGTCTGCAAGCATATTTCTCATTGAATAAAAGTGCTGCAATTTTAGCACATTTGATGCAGTAGGGAATAAAAATTAAGAAAAAATGTGTTATAGTTTTGAAGATTAAAATGTTATTGCTTTTTATATAATTATTAAGTAAGCATATTTAACTCGACTCAAATTATATTCATAGCCTAAGCAGTTAGTTAAGATATACCTCTTTAAGTCATCTTATTGTCTTTTCATTAATTTAATATCACAATCATAGTTTACAATCAGTTACGGTATTACAAAATATTTCAGCATAAGATTACTTTTAAGATTACATAGTCACTTGTCAGAAAGTCCAGTCTGAGTCTTTGAGCATCCACGACCCAAGAGGGGTCATGAGACACTAAAGGGGGGAAGCTCAGACACACAGTTTTAGAACACCTTCCTGTCGGCCCCTCCTTCTTCAGGTGGTATCTGTCCGTTGGTCAACTTCTGAAGGCCTATTGGGCGTCGGTGTCCCCTGGAAGTTTGTATTGTGGTGGGGGTTTTTCCCTTCCCCTACAATTATCACATCTGCATGCCTGTATGTAAATTTTTTCACTGTGACCACTTGCACAGTGTCACCTTTAAACTCCAAACAGTACACTTATGCATTAACATTTATATCTCTGATATTATTGTAATTTTCCAACACAATGTGAAGCCCTATGAAGTAATGTTCCATAGCAATTTCCACTACATCTCATGTCTACTCCCTCTAGTGGTTTTATCTACACTTTATTAATACCAAAGAAATAAAAATAAATTATAATCAGATCAATAAAAGAGAAGCTAAATAAAACAACAACAAAAAAACACATCACATACTCACACACAACAACAGAAGCTGCAGCAGGTCATAGATGTGCAGAGAGATGACGTTGCATAAATCCTTTGCACTATTGTTGTAAATAACTTCAGTTCATATCTCTGTGTAATGATCCTTTTGTGCTATTTTGAAGTGGAAGTATTAATCATTACCACCTGAGCCTCATGATATGAAGCTTCCAGTCATTTCATACCAACCAAGAGCTAAATCAAGCTGAAATGTAATAAATATGAGACCGTACAGCCAGTGATGTATGTGAGATTAGTGAGAAATTTTACAGTCCTTTTAGTTCCACAGGACATATTTTTTATCTACCTAAATCTGTGCTCACCTTCAGCCAGTGCCTCCCTGACCTTATCAGCATCAGCAGACAGGTAGAGGTTGGTGTGCCAGGCCTTCAGGTAGCCGATGGGACTGGCCCCTCCCGTCATGCAAAACCTCTCGATGAACAGGTCTGAGGAGAAGCATGAGGATCATTAGAATGCGTGAACACACACCCAACTAAACAGTACAGTCACCCAATGACACATTTATATGAACTAAATAATAATAATTTAAAAAAAAAATGGATTTGGAATAGACTCTATTAAAGTGTCCAAGGTTGAAGTCTCAAAATTATTTCAGTTATTTAAATTATAATATCCATTCCTCAGACTCTAATCCATTTAAGTTATTTTAAAAATGATTTTTACTAGAAGCAATTCAGATCTTGTTAGGTCAGTGTTTCTTAACCTTTGTTGAACAAATGTCCACTAATGACATTACTTCTTTAAACAATCTTAACTACCCTTTCATACATTCTATCTCTTACTTACTAATATTTACATTGGACACTACTTTCTATTTTATATTTGTCGAATATGTAACAGTCTCGCTCTCTCTCTCGCTCGCTCGCTCTCACTCTCTCTCTCCATGTAATATATATTATATTTCTGCAATGTGTTGTCCTTGTAGTTTACATTTCCTTTCCTTTTATTTCATCACATGTTAATAATTTTATATTAGTGGGCATATACTATTGATGGATTTTTTTTTTTTTTTCGAAACTAAAAAAGGTAGTCTTGTGTCACTGTTTGTGAAACTGTGTTTTTCTGTACGACTGCTGTATAAAACATAACATGGACCAGTGACTACTACATCACTGCAGTTAGTACTTCATTACATAACCTATTCTATTCTACTCTATTCCAGTCTATTCTATTCTCTTATAGTCTATTCTATTCTGGTATAGTCTACTCTAGTCTAGTTTAGTCTATAATCTTCGCCTACTTCTCACACTTATGAGATCAGAAGTGGAAAAGGAAGGAGGCAGGATCAACTTACATTCTTTTAAAATGTGAAGAGGGTTCAAGAGACAGAAGTGGGACAGGCCGTGTACATGTAAAATACTAAAGACTGGTGGGAAAGTATCCGTTTGCATTTTGGCTCAGGGAGGTTCTTAAAGCACCACTCTGGCCTGATCTGCACATGACTGAGGAAACACTATATGGAGAATGTAAGAGGAGCTGTGATTACAAAGATGTGGATCATGGCTCCCTCTTTCGGTAAAATGAAATGAAGACAAAAGTGGAGGTGTGTGTGGGTGGGGGTGGGTGTGGGTGTGGGTGTTTGGGTGGTTGGGAGGCTTTTGGAACTAGAGAAGAGTAGTAATGGGGGGATCTGACATCATGGACCCAAGTGAAGTTATGATTAAATATAAATATGATCCCAAAAACAGATGGAAATTGGATAGAGAGAAGGTCACTGAAGGTACAGAATGGATGGAGCCATTGGAAGGGGATGACATTTACTCAAAGCTGCACATAGATTATATCAACATTAAGGGTAATTTCAGAATGTTCTTCTAAAGTTCAGTGAATCACATGAGACACTTATAAACTAACTTTAGTGATGTAGCTAGCTCCACTTTTATCAAGTCTAAATATATTGAATATGAATAACATTATATTCATATTAAAGTCACAATTTGGGAACAAAAAAGACATTTAACAAATTAAGTACAAACACTGAAGATGTCAGTTTGATAATTGATGGTAAATTGTTAAATCATACTGTATAGAGACCACATAGCATCCATACGAATTTTACACCCATGCTTTCAGATGTAAAACCTCAGAATCCTCCACTTCTTCTGTGTTTAAGTCATTTAGTGGTGACTCACTTAGCTCCAAACACACATCATGTTTTTCATTGTTGTTTCTTGGCTTCAAATTCACTTGACATTTCATGAAAATGCATATATTTATAGAGCCAATGAGAAAAAGTAGTACAAGATAAATCATAAAAGTATAAACTTTCTGCTGTCAGGGGGTTTTCAGTGAAAACAATAACAGCTGTTTGATCTTGTTGTTGTTCAGTTGTTTGAAATAGCGTGGGACCGTGGAAGCTTTTGGATTCAAATCATATTTGCATTAAGCTTTAAATACCTACTAATGTAATATTGGATGATAACCTATCATTAGGTGAATTGACTTATAAGTTTAAAGTTAACCCTTTGATGCATGAATTATAGATTTTTTTTCCCCAAGTGTTTTTATTACTCTTGAAATCTTTTTAATGAACCTATTTTTTATGGAGTTACAAAAATATCAACATGTGTTTAAGCTTTGAAGAAAAGAAACGTGTATTTAAAATGCAATATTGGAACACTTGGAACTAAAATATTTTTAATACAGTTTTTGTGTTACAGTCTAATAACAAGCAATTGATTTACACATAAACATTTTAGTGCAGATCAGGTATTAAGAACAGACAAGATACATTAATGGTATGAACTGGTTAATATGGAACTAAAACAACAAAGCCAATGAAGAACAATGAAGAGAACAGCTGTCGAATAACTGTCCACTGTAGGGACCAGTATGCAATTAAGGGTTAATGTTACCACAGATCAGCTGAGTGGTTCATATGTTCACAGTAAGACAATATTGATGGATTTCAATATGTTATCTCTTTACAAAAATCTGCCAAAAATATTTAAAATACACTGCTATATGATAAGAATATGTTAAAAAAGACTTGTGATTTATACCTTAATCCATAAAGACCCAAATTCACTCTGGTAACCCAAATTATTTATTGATATAAAAACTGAAATAATAGTCAATTCAATAATCCTCCATAGTTACCGTGGAAACACAGTCATCTTCTGCAACATTGATTCACCAGTAAAACGCATGGAGTTGAATCAATGACAGTGGATGGAAGCACTTGTTTTTATTTTCAATTAGTGACAGATTTTATGGAAAAAGTCACTATCTTCTAGCCTAGCCAAACTATCTCTATTCATTACATGTATAGGTCTAGGAACACTTCATAGGCAGGGGAGGCGGGGCTAAAAGGTTGTCTGTCAAATCACTCTGTATGCAATAGGACTACAAATGGTACTACAACAAATCAGTTTAATCTTTAGGATGACGTCGTTAGAAGCCAGAAAGTTCATGGAGGAAGTTAGGAATGACTAAACAAAATGGTGGATTATGGAGCTTAACAACTGTTGTCACTTCTGTAAAAACAACTTAAAGATTACTGATGTTTTCTCACATTCTTCACTCATCTTTGATAAAAGGAAATCACCACCCGTTGTTTGTCTCTGAATCGTTGAAGCGTCACATTGTTACACCCGCCCTCTGACTCTATACTATATATAAGAAAATTTAGCCAAAAGATGAATCGAGCGTAACTACTACTACTACTGTAACACATTAGATGGGCTGCCGCTAGGAGTCTAGTGCGGCTAGGCTAGCTAGCTTCTTTTTTTGATATAATTCAATTGAATTAAATTTTATTTACAGAGCCCAAAAAGTCGCCTCACCTATTCCGTCCGTCATCCCTTGGGCAAGACACTTCACCCTCCTTGCCTTCACACTAGTGTATGCAGCTGTGGCTATGTATGTAGTTTACCACCACCAGAGGGTGCATGTGAGAGCGAATAAATAATGGACCACTAATGTGAAGTTCTTTGAGTGTGATATAAATCCAATCTATCATCATCCATTTGTTGAATTGATTAAACACACAATGGAATTAAAAAAAAAAAAAGTCAGATAATCAGTAATGTAATAATTCTTTAATTTGTGTTTCTTGACATCAACATGATCAGTAAATAAAATTCAGGAAAATACCTGATTTTCACTTAAAAATGTAACATACCTAATGCTTAATAAAATCCTTAATAAAGTCACGGCACTATTATTATAACACATCTCCTTATTTTTTTAGCTTTTAATGTAAAAATATTCTAAATGCACCCACTGAACAAAGATAAAATCACGTGTCCATCTATAAGTGATGACCATGGTGGACTGTCTCCTCAAAGACAGAAAAACAGTTGGTGTTCTTTGTGTTTCCGTGGGAGATCCTTGTGTCATTTGATTTTCAGAAAAGGTTTATTCAGCTTTGTAGTGGGACCCTGGTGTGTACGACCCTGCTCAGTTTTATACCCAATCAATAAAACTCACAGGCGATCTGTCAGAGCGTGGGAGTCACTTGGGGAACAGTGTCCTCAACAGTGATGTCTTTTCTTTAACCTCTGTATAAATGTTATTTTATAATCTATTATTGTATGATTTATTTGCTTGTTTAGGAGATCTAAAACATGCTAATGGGAAGCAGGAAATAGCAGGGCTGTGAAGAAACACTGCTTCTGCTTCAAAGAAAGAAGCTGTTTAACATTTTACCCTTGTAGCTCACAAGCAGAGAGGTTAATGTCCATGTAGATATTATACATATGAGGTCACGTCCTGTCACAAATACTGATTTCCACAGAGAACATCATAACACAACATCCCTTCTTTCAGCACATTACATGGAAATGACTTTGACAAAACTGCTGACGGGCACCTTGATGTTCACTCCAATTAACACTCGTCTAAATACAACAGGATGAATGTTTGACTTTTTATCCATCACCAGCAGATACAGAACAGGCAGAACAGCTCCTTTTGATTTCAGGTTATGCTTGAATGTTTTATTTTATTGCATCAGGAATTGGAGAGCTCGACTTTCCAACAGAATCAAACAGCAAGAAATGTTGTCAGCTGTATAGAATAAGTCATATGTTAGGTTCGTATTTGTATATGTGTATATTTTTTAGTACATTCTTTTATTCGTATTTAATCTCACCCAACATTGGTTGAGAGAGATTATTGTACTCACCGTGTGTTGAAATTACATGATCATAGCTAATGCACATCAGATGCAATGATCCATTTGAGTAAAGGTCAAAGGTCAAGGTCACAATTAACTAAAAGGTTATGGATTATAACTCCAGAACAGAGGGTCACAGAACTTTCAGATTGGCACCAAATGATGCGGAATGAAGATGTCTACAGTTCTCATAATCGGTGTTATCACCTACGACCAAGAGTTTTTGAGTTCTCTGGAGGTCAAAGGTGACATGTCGCAAAATTAACTTGTGTAACACTGTTTGTGTGGGTCAAGCATAGACATATAACTTAATCAATACTGGATATATTATCATAATATTACACGCACTGATGCATATATACATATAATGGCATTATGAATATTGCAAAATGTCAAAGGTCAAGGTCGCATTTAGCAGAAAGGTCAAAATCACATTACTGGCTCTACACTTATTTGAATCTGTATTGATTATAGAAGTCTCACAATTTCCATAAAGTTTATGTATTAGGTGGAGGCTTTTAAACAAGCTTGTTTGTTTGTTTTTTTCTTTCATTATGACCTTGATCATCATGATTGAATGTGAATAAAAAAATATAAATCTATTTGTGTTTTCTATTGACTTTCTTTACATTTTATGCACAGATGAATGAATGAATGAATTTGTTAAAATTTTCATGAAAATGATAATATACAAACACAAAATGTGAATTACTATTACCTTTTATTTATATAATTAAAGGAGCAATAGAAAATTGTTTCTTTTTTAACCTCCAGACCTAGGAAAGCACAAGTTAGGACTTTTTAAAGTGAAATAATTGCCTTTTTTATAAACCGTTTAATGCAACATATTTTTCAGATGCATTTTAAAATTTTTTTGTTATGTCCTTTGGAGTGGACTTTTTCTTTCTTAAATAAAGCTGTGAAAATACTGTAGCTATTTATTAATTGACTTTACAAAACTTGTTACATTTTTACTTAATTGTTTTCTAGATCTAATATTTACTGTACACGTCCGCACAAATTTCAATGTGATAACCTGAGGAAACAAATATTTCCCTCTTCATGATGTGAGCGCTGCTTCACCCACAGCCACCCAGCTGTGCAGTGAAGATGTTCAGCTCCGTCCAATCCACAGCATCAGAGCAGCCATGTTTTCCTTTTGTGCAGAAAGGGTCAGAGGTCGTAGGGCTGTTTAAATGCATCAGCCTGCCCATCAGAGAACCACCACAAAGATCTAACATGGAAGCATCTGAAAGGTTGTGACTTGCTTTGGCGTCTCCACACAGACATGTTTTTGTTTCAGGCCTCTTGGATTATTCTTATGTCCCATGGGACTTCCTGTTGAACCCAACCAGGCCTGAGGCTCTGAGGATCTGAAAAGATTTGAGGAGCTGAACAGGAAGTGGTCTGTGGTAAAATGACATTTTCCTGAGAAGCATCATTTCAGTCAGCTGTACATACATTTAGTTGTTTGTCTGCTGAGCTTGTGTCTGTGTACATTCACATCAGTGCACTGACTCAACATGTGCACATCCATGATAACAGCCTGTACTCACATTTATACGCAAAGTACTCTGGTGTTTTCTGTGAAAATCCTCAAGTTATTCAGTGTCAGTCCATGAACGTCAAACTCCAC
The DNA here is from genome assembly GCA_020466265.1 of Siphamia tubifer. Taxonomy (NCBI): domain Eukaryota; kingdom Metazoa; phylum Chordata; class Actinopteri; order Kurtiformes; family Apogonidae; genus Siphamia; species Siphamia tubifer. The sequence goes on from CM035793.1 coordinate 30,020,883, forward strand.
TATAGGCTCTTTCCCAGTTTGTAAAAATAGGGATATATTTAAGGGGTGGGGCTTAACTGGAGGCAAAACATCTTGAACTTGCTAGCTTGTTTAGCATGTTTTCATGAAGTGTTTTTGCTGAGATGGATGACAAACATTTTAGCGGATATGTGAGTCTACTCACTTTCCAAGACCTTGGCAGAGGTCTGCACCCTCAGAGTGCTTTTCTAGTTCGATCATGTTTTTGAGATGTATTATTTAATCATAAGTTTTACACTGTAAATAGCTTTTTATATTGTAGGTAGGTTCTTCTTTGTTTCTGTAACTTATTACTTGTTGTACTGCTGGACTGGAGCTGTACCACAATTTAATTGTAATGACATACAATGACTAACAATAGTCTAAATGTTCTTTAGGCTTTTTGTCGTACTATATAAATACATTTTGATTAATTGTTTGATTTAAAATATACATAGTTTTTCCTGTTCTCCCCGTGTCTGCGTCTCCAGGTACTCCGGTTTCCTCCTACCATCCAAACACATGCTCTGATAGGTTAATCTGATAGGTTAATCTAAAATGCCCATAGGTATGAATGTGAGAGTGATTGTCTATATATGTTCAGCCCTGAGATGAACTGGAGACTCATACAGGATGTACCCCGCCTTCACCCATTGTAGCTGGATTAGACCCCCAGTGACCCTAGTAAGGATAAAGCGGGTTCAAATGACGAGACGAGACATCGTTTTTCCAGTTTCCTTAATTAAAAATAGCTGTTTTGGACATAAAACAGAGACCTGTACTTGTACTTGTCATCTTCCACATATCCAGGTCTATGTTGTGGGAGCCGCACCCCAGACTTCCCTCTCCCCAGCCACTTGCACCAGCTCCTCCAGGGGAATCCCAAAGGCGTTCCCAGGCCAGTTGAGAGATATAATCCCTCCACCATGTCCTAGGTCAGCCCTGAGGTCTCCTCCCAGATGGACATGCACAGAACACCTCCCCAGGGAGGCATCCTCACTAGATACCCAAGCCACCTCAACTGGCTTTTCTCGACATGGAGGGGCAGCAGCTCTACTCTGTCTTTAAGGCTGAGCACAGTCACCATGCGAAGGAAACTGATTTTGGCTGCTTGTACTCATGACCTCATTCTTTGGGTCATTAAAATCGCCTTTATTGTCATTGCCAATTACATCACAATGAGATTTTTATTCTTTTTTTTAGACTTACTGTGATGGTTGATGGTGTTAATAAGTCGAATCCCAACGTGCGCATGGTTGTATGTCACCAAAACAATGTCAAACAGTTCCTCGCTTTGTGGATACAGTTCTCGTAGACGAGTATTCACTGCCTCCAGGGCCTGTGGAGACACAGCAAAGACATCTGTTTTAGTAATCAGTCTATTTTTACTGTATACAGTATATATATATGTATATGTGTGTGTGTGTGTGTGTGTTTGTGTGTAAGAGTTGACATTGACCTTAACAAAAGGAAAGGCGGGTCCAGGAGCAAAGGGTTCGTTCTCATGTTCTATTTGGTATCTCAGGTACTCCTCTACTCCTTTCTGCTCAAACACCTTCTGTTCTGTTTCAGTGCGAAACAAAACCCGAGAAGAAACAGCGATGGTCACAGCATTCTCTGGTTTAGGCTGCAGAAAGAGACAGTATGACGTAACACAAAGGAGGACATGAATAAAACTATTTTTACCTGCAGTTTAGATGACACTGAACCTGAAACTAAACCCTGCTGAGAATATTTTTAACATTTTTGTTTTTATTGAAGGAGACCTCAGAGGCAATATTATTAAAACTTTATAGGATGCAGTTAAAGGAATAGTAAAACAGCCAACATTGGACTGTGTGCGAGGTATATGAGCATGCAGATTACATTCCATTAGACATTTCCTCAACATGTCAGTGGGCGTTAGTAGTGTGTGTGTGTGTAGGTTCAGCCACGTGATCATGCATGTCCAACACATCAACAATGGAGTCTAATTTGAGTTCAAAAAGTTTGTAACTCATGACTCATAACATAACTCATAACTAGGGTGACCACTCGTCCCACGTAGCGCGTACAGTGTTTGAAGCTCAATTCACGTGTCCCACATAATCAATTGATTATCAATTAATTATGCGGGACATGGTCTCAGATTTCTCAGATGCTTGAATTGAGCTTCAAACCCTGTACATGCACGCGCTATGCAGGACGGGTGGTCACCCAACTCATAAGGTCGAATTGAAATCACAAATACAGACATGTGCATTCACATGGGACTTGAATTATCACTGGATGTCTGTTTTTTTGTCCAAACACAGTAGGTAATTTGCGGTGGAATTATTATTGAGCAAATCATAGACATGGCACATTCACATGGGACTAAGAACTCAGAAATTCTCCGTAATTATTCCGAATTACCAGTGGTCCATAGGTAATAGTGATCCTGTGCGAATAGGGCACAAGTCTATCTCCACTCTATTTAATTTTTTTTAAGTATTGACTGAGTGACCCCTGACCCCTTGGATCAACAATAAGTCAAAATAGAAGCCTATTAAAATAGGCTTCAAATTTGGCTACATGCAAAAGGGGAGCATACAGGAATGAAAAGCTAATTCATGATTTGTCCTATCTCTTACCTTGACCTTTGACCTACATTCACCACAATTTATTGGGGCCACCTCGCACCTTTCCTGAAAATGTCAAATAAATTGATCCAGTAGTTTTTGCATAAAGTTGCTGATAAACAAACAGATGGACAAATGCAGAAGCAAAAAAACTAAAACAACACCCCTTGCCTCCCCTCCGGGTGTGTGTGTGTACGTCTGTGTGTGTGTGTGTGTGTGTGTGTGTGTGTGTGCCCTTGGGGAGTCGTCTAATGTGCAGGACTTTGTAATGTCCTGCCAACAGTGTGATGATTTTAGTGCCGTGCACTCAGATGACCAGTATTAGGTCCCGCCCTCATGTGTGGGTTTATGTGCTGGAGGAGGGGAGCATTCCAAACAGGGTGTCCAGTATTAGGAGCTCAGATGATTCCTGTGGGGGGCACGAAACAAATTCAAAGCTTTGGTTGGCATGGCTGCATAAATGCATGTAACTCTGCGTAAATAAAGGTCAAAGTTCAGCTCACTTAATCATCCTGCATTTTACATATGGATTCATCACAAGTGTGTGTGTGTGTGTGTGTGTGTGGGGGGGGGTCTATAAGCTTTGCTTCGTCCCTCTCCTTTTCGAGTGCAAAAAATACGTTGATGTTGATGCTGATTTTGTGTGCTCAAAATAAAAAAATTTAACTGGACTGAATTTTCTTTACTGAAATTCTACACATTTTACCCCAAAAAAATACCCACATGTTAGATTTCCTTGGACCACTCTTATTTTGGATTACAAGTACAAATGACACTATGACATTGTTTATACCACACAGTGCTTTAGTAAATGTGTCTATCAAGTTAATGTTTATTACCATTTTGATGTGGATTCTTTTTTTTATTTTTTCTTGACAATAGTGATGGAGTGGTCTTCAGCATGTCAGAGATTCTCAGTACCGTATAGGTCCAGACCCTCTGGTGGCCAATACATGTGTAATGAGTATTCCTAGAATGCCTAATTTCATGCCTCTTTTGTGCCAATATCAAGTTTCTATGACAACCTATTCTTGAATCAAAGCCAATAATGTGATTTGGACTTTTCTGCTAATGCGACCTTGACCTTTGACCTTTACCCAAATGAATTGCATCTGATGCACATTTGCTATATGTATATGCCCATGTAATTTCATGGTGATATCTCACATATTCATTGAGTTATAGCATGATATGTCTCTGCGGACATACACACTCCCAACCAATGTTGGGCAAGATTAAAAATGACATCTCATGCTTCCTGAAGCATTCTTTCACAAACCTGATTAACTGAAGGAGTGCTGTTATCCTCCAGCCTTTAGGCTTTATAATAAACTGATGGTCATTTAAGACATGAAAAGTTAGGGTTGAAGAACTTGATTTTACAGACACATATTAATCACTGCAGAAATTACCTTTACCAATCTGGGTAGTTTGATATTTGTTATATATTTTTTGGATCAGACTGTGAAGCAATTGGCTTATTTCCCAAGAGAAGCCCAAATCAAAATTACACCTCATTAACTTAAAATATATTAAAATGCAGACCATACATTGAGAGAAAGACCAACACCTTCAAAAATAATGCATGAAGGTACATTAAATCAATACTATATGTGTTTACATCCATTATGTTTGTCTACAACAAGGGGGAGAATGCATGCGTGAAAACACTTGCTTGTTTGCGTCCAACACTTAGAAGTCTTTGTTGGTAAATAGGTCAAATACTGGCAGGAGAAACTGAGCCACTGTTCCTTTATTTAGCACAGTTCCACGACAACTCCATTGCATCCTAACATGGCACCTACTTATCCAATAACACACACAGAAGCACACACACACATCACCTTGTTGGGGATTAATAGTAAGCAAGATTAAAGGGTAGGATGAAACAAATGAAATGTACACGTAATCACACATTGATATTTTTTCACTCCTCAAAGCATTAGTGATTTTACACACAGGTTCATACATAACCTGATGTGTTCTTTTATAATGCACAATTTCATATGCATTTTTTGTACAGTATGAAATTGGAAAAGAACAATCATATTTTAAATACAGGAAAGTATATTTGAAGCTTTTCTCACATGTAGGAGAATGTAATGTTTGGACCACCTAGTCCACTGTCACATGACAACACCAAACACATGACATTCGAAATAGTAGGAAAAACAGAAGGAAAACATAATGACAATGGCCAGAATGTGAATGAATGTACACTTTTCGCCTCTTGTAGATACGTATATTTTGAGAAATTAGTGGTTCATCAGTTCAACCCAGCCAAAATTCAAATAAAAAAAAAAAAAGACTGAGATGAGGGGCTAGGAATGTTTAGACCTGCTCACAGTAGATGGTGCTGTTTTCCATTCTGCTTAAGCCCACACAGAATGATCATCAAGACTTTATAATATTAATAATACATTTTATTTGTATAGCGCTTTTCATGGCACTCAAAGATGCTTTACATGCAGTAAAAACAGATCAATAAAAGTCCAACAACAATAAAAATAAACGAGAAAACAGAGCAATTACAAATTAAAGCAGACAGAATAAAAGTAATCAAACATTAAAAGCAATCTTGAATAAATGAGTATGGAAGAAAGTGTTGTAAGCAGTAGAAAATAAAGAATAAGGTCTTTGTATGTAACATTGTATGCATCGGTGTGTGTAATATTATGATAATATATCCACTATTGATTAAGTTATAGGGTCATATGTCTATGCTTGACACACACTAACAGTGTGACACAAGTTAATTTTGCGACTTGTCACCTTTGACCTCCAGAGATCTCAAAATCTATTGGTTGTAGGTGATAATACTAATTACTAGAACTGTAGAAATATTCATTCCACATCGTTTGGTACTAATCTGAAAGTTCTCTGACCCTCCATTCTTGAGTTACATCCCATACTGTGATTTTGACCTCTTAGTTAATTGTGACCTTGACCTTTGACCTTTACTCAAATGGATCATTGCATCTGATGCATGTTTCCTATATGTATTTGCCTATGTAATTTCATGGTGATATCTCAATTATCCTTTGAGTTATAGCATGATATGTCTGCGGACACACACACACACACACACACACAGACACACTGATTAAAATAATGCCTCCAAACCAATGTTGGGTGAGATTAACCAGATGCTTCATTGGCATTGTTGCATTATGTAGTAGTGAACACCATGTTTCTCAAATATCCATTGAGTTATAGCATGATATGATATATGTCTCTGCGAACACACACACAGATAATGTACAAAACGACGTACACACACACACACACACACACACACACACACACACACACACACACACACACACACACACACACATGTTGATTACAGTAATCTCTCACAATCAATGTTGGGTTACATTAACAATGGTGATCTAAGGAAATTGGCACACAGAACCTTCACGCGTACAGTTTATATGCTAATCTATGACTCAATATGATCTAATGCTATGCAGGCTCGCTCATTCTACTCAGGGAACAGAGACTGTAGAGGATCATTCTGAAGAAGGTCTGAATCCTTATAAACAAGTCGTCTTAGGCTGTGTTTGTTGTTGTTATGTTACAGCAGAAGATACTTTGACCCATTAGGTTCAGGATTTGAATTCTCTTCTCTTTATCTTTTATTGCAATGTACATATGATAGTTTTCACATCTGTATAGTGTGCAATATTTAATTTTTTGACTATTTAGATATTGTTGGATACATTGTAGATAGTTATGATGGCATAAATAAGCCCTACGTGGTTGTTACGATTGTCATTTTATTTCTTTCACAGCTGGAACATTGTAAACCTGCATCAAACCACCAAACATACATGTCATACTGTCTGCTCTGACCAACAGATTTGAACATTAGACACATAAAGAGGTTTCTGAATTAGTTTGCAGCACATCAGAAAGAAAGACCAGCTTATTTAGGTATTTGGGCTGGACTAACAAATACTGCCAAACCACTCACCTATGATAATTTAGAGTGATTATTATGTATCTAGGCATATTAATATCAATTTTGATATTAAGAATTAAATAAACTGTCTGTTTTATTCAGTTAAGTTGGTTGTCATAATACTGTGATTTTGGTGCATAAAGGGTTAATAGCACAGGCTATATGCTCCTGAGACCCATAAAAGTGACAGTTTTAGCTTTTTTTGCATTAAACAATGGTCCTTATTGGAAACCGCATCATTCAGCAGCTTTTTTAACAACCATTTTTAAAATCATTTTCATTTCTTTATCTTTTTTTTTATGGAACATCCTTTGCAATAGATGGGATTTTTTTTAAGTAAATCTGTGAAACTTGTATCCACTGTCGAGGACAAAAATGCATTGCTGGGTGTTACAGTAGGAGCATATAGGGTGGCTCTGTGGTGTCGTCGGGACATCTACCTCATAGCTAGAGTACTGTGTTCCCACCATGGTCTTTCTATCACTTTCCCCCACCCTGAAAAACTACTGTATATTGGTTCATTCTCCTTATCTATTATATATACACCCTCAGCATACTGCTCTTAATGTGCTAAGTGCTAATGCTAGGTATTTTGTGTTTATATTAGGATGGGTAAAATTCAACAAATTAATTCTCCTCTAAGGATAATAAAGTCACTTAACCTTGAAAGATTATTTATATTTTAAATGCAAAAAGAATATTACATAGATTATGCTAAATAAAAAATAGCTATAAATGCAGTAGCTAAGTAAAGTAAGTGCACCTCTGCTTGCTATGTGCTTTCCTGTTCTGGTTCTATTCAGTGGAAGAAACAAATAACTTCGATTGAGTGCAAGTAAACTGAAGTTTAAAGTTCAATATGAAAGGTTAAAAGTGACTGTATGTCATCCATTCTACACCCAGCATTGGCATTAACACTTGCAGGCTGAAATATTACATATTGAACATGAGTGTGAATCATTAAATGTGGTAACCTTAGCCCTTCTCAAATATATCTGTGACACCTTACAACATTATACAGAAGCCGTACATAGAAGCAGTCTGTGTGGGTTTGAGGCAGACAATATTATACGCATAATAAACACCACTTCTACCACTGGATTTTATGTCAACATTTGTGCCATACTGAACTGGAAAAGGCTAGCATATAAACATAGACATAAATGTCACCACATGCTTACGTACCACAGTATACTGTATGGCATCTACACAGATGCCATATCCATCATATACTGTATATCCATCATATACTGTGTATATATATATATATATATATATATATATATATATATATATATATATATATATATATATATATATATATATATATATATATATATATATATATATATATATATATATATATATATATATATATATATATATATATATATATATGAGATAAGATATACATAATTAATTACATAAAAATAAATACTCAAGTAAAATACAGATACCTAAAAAATCTACTTTAGTACCATTACACAGTACTTTTACTTGGTTACTTCCCACCTCTGCTGTTGTTGTTGTACATGGGCCATATTTCATGACCCTTGAGATTCTGAAAAAACAAAATAAGCACAAAAAAACAGCACCATGTACTGATAACCTCTGAAGTCCAGAATAATAGCACATACAGTGTAATGATGCAGCCAGATCAGAGTTAGTAGAGTGGGTGTGTCCATGATCATGCAGGCAAATTGACAGCCATTGGAGGGAAAGTTAAAGGGCAGACGTGATGCTCTCAGCCAACCTTTGACCTCCCGTGACAATACGACATACTTACGAAGAAAATGCCTCCCTCCACCTTCCGGGCTCGTCTGCCTGTCACCTTAGCAGAACAACAGTCGATGTTTATTTATCTGGTTATCAGAGTCCACTCCAGATTTATATTTAAAAAAAACTTAACCCTTGTATTATGTTGGAAAAAAATTACATTATGTTGTGGGTCATTTTTACCCATTCCCTTTAAACCTGGATCATAAATAATATTGTCCTCTGTCTCTGAAATCTCTTCTTCTCCATCACTTTCCCAGTTCAACATCTGTGACAAACTTTCTGGAGCTCATTTTTGGTGTTTGTCAAAGAGATGACATGAGAAAAGTGACAATGGCAAGGGAGAGAAAGTACCTCCTCTACACACCTGGGTCTGAACGGCTCTTCAAAGGAAATCAAAATACAAATGATTGGCCAATTAAAACAAAGCACATCAAAGAGACATGTTTATTTTAGATCTGAGCAGATATTTACCAACATTAAAGTGTCTGGGTCAAAACAACCCATAACATCATCTTTGTTTACAAACACTGCACAGATACTACACATCAAAGTGTTCAGATTTCACACACAAGTTCATGACCTTAGATGAGGAAAAGTCACAAAATTTTATGAAGAAAAATAAAGAATAACAATCCGTGTATCATTAGTTTATTCGTTTTTAAAAATGAAACCAGAAATAAGACAACGAAAAAAACAAAATTAACAAAATTTTAAAAATGGATAACGGTCTTTTTTTTTTTTTCCTTTTTGTGTTTAAATTAATAATGGAATTTTGACAATGGAAAACACATGCTGAGATTTCTAAAGCGCTCCTGTAGTTAGGTATTCAGAGATTCTCGGAAATGTCGGTGAGAAGATTCTGTGCTCAACACCAACTCGGGTGTAAAAGACACAGAAAAAAAAATACAGAACTGGAAACAAGCTGTACGCATATGCAAGATATACATATACACTTGTCATATAAACATTTTTTGTGTTATTTTTTTTAATTTTTAATTTCTGTGTGTTATTATAAAAAGAACATACCTGGAATATGACACTAATTTTCTCCGTGGTCATATCTCCCGAAATTACATTTGTGTCATTGCAGGTCACATTCATATCTGGTTTACTCAATTTGCTTCAGGTTCAAAATTGGATAAAATGGGAAATGGCCGTTATTAATTTTTTTTCTTATTAATTTAAATACCAAAATTTTAAAAACGACCGTTATCCATTTTTTCATTTTGATTTTGGAAACAAATAATGAAGAAACCAGTTGTTTTGTCATTGTCTTATTTTTAGTTTAATTTTGATAAACGAATGAACAAATGATACACAGATTGATAACCTGTATTTTGGTCAACTCAAAAACTGAAATGGGTCAAATTAACCCTTAACATAATACAAGGGTTAATGAATTCCTCATTGTCCATTAATGAGATAAATGCAACAAAAACAACAGACAGACATTTGTACACATACATGTATTACATAATCAGACTCTGCAGTGGAAAATGCAGTGTTCAAAGACTGTCAAATGTGTGAGACCTTTACTGCAGCTTATCCATTCGAGTCAGTTTACTCTATGAATAACATATCACAGTCTGGAGTTGATCCCAGTGAAGACTCTAGTTCTGCGCTGTGACCTGATACCTGTGGTGTTAACTGCCTGCCCTCTGTGGGGAACGGGGAATACACTGATCACAAGACCTCTGCACAGAAATCCACATGCACCTTAATCACCTCCTATTTATTGTTTAGCATGATGACAGATATCAAACCAATACCCTCCCCCCTACTCTGCTATATAATAATGGGTGCTTCCAGGTCAGCATGAACGAGGTCTGGTCATAACCTGGATCCATGACTCATCTGTTATTACATACCTAAAGTTGTGAGGGAACTCGTGGTTGGGATGCAAGAGATTTCCAGACAGATTAAAAAACAACCGAACAAAACAACCTAAGCAATTTGAGAAATAAAGAATGGAGAGCGTAAACAGAGCAAGGCAGGGTGGGAGGGGGGGGGCGGCAGGAAGGGCAGGGGGCTGGTATTTATAGAGAAGGAAAAGGCCAGTGGTGATGCAGTCTGTTCAGGCCTGTTGGCAGATATGGTAACTCAGCCTGACTCATAACGCTGCCGGTTACAGTAGCAGCAAATGTACAGTTTGGTCTGAAATCAGGTATTAGTCATTTGAACCAGACTCTGACACTGACTAGTGATGATGATGCTGTTTAGTGTAAACACAGGAACTGACTTTTAACCTGGAGTTTATTCATGTTTATTTGTCATATGCACAAGAATAAAACATATGCAATTAAAAATTAAATAACGTGTGTCCTGACACAATAAATAACAATAAATATAGTGAACAAACAGCAGTACTATGAACTGGTATGTGTTAAAAAAAACAAACAGACTAAGGCTACATTTATACGGAGACGATGAAAACACAAGAGGCAAAAGTGACATCGCATTTTCAGTTTTTCATCCACGTTTAGACGACTGTATTCAGGAGGAAATCATTGTTTATGCGAAGGCACAACAGTAGGTGAAATATGATTGGATATGTAGGCCAGGCCGCTAGGTGGTACCGTGATAGGCCACAGACATGTCCTTTTCTGTTTTTGACGTATGTAATTGTACACCTGTCTCTGTTCGAGTATGTGTGTAATGTCTGTACAATAGCTGAAACGACTCCAGTACATTTACTAGAGCTGCTAATGCTAATGCTAATGCTAATGAAGCTGGGATATCTGTGGGATCAAGGTTGTCTCACATGTTTGTTGCTTTACCTGCTCAGCGTATGAATGTAACGTGAAAGCGTATGTGATGTAAAGACGCACGCAGTGTTAACATGTGCGTTTCTTTCCATTTAGACAGAGACGTGACCTAGCGTGTCTTTAATACGTCCCACTCTGGAAGGAGTCTTCAGATACAGTATGTGGGTATTCACACCCTGACTGTGTTGGCTTCGTGTAAATGAAAGGGACTTTTGTTAAAATATGCTGTCGTATGTAGCTGCAATCGTGCTCATGTAAATGGCCTCTAAAAAGGATAAAATCAAATGTCAGCTGTGTGTGTGTGTTTGTATTCCTATCTTTATGGGGACATTGATATGTTTACACAGTCACACTATGGGGACCTCTGACACTATGGGGACCAAAATTCAGGTCCCCACAAGGACTAAATATAAATTAAAGTCCCCACTAGTAAAATAGAAATGATGTGGCCCCATAAATACATTAATTTGTTTTTTACAGAAGTCCCCATAAAGCATGAGGGAAACAGGTGCAAAGTGAAACATGTATTTTTCAAAGGTCTGAAGATGTTTACTTTAAAAACCAAAAAACTATTCATTTTTTTGTATCTTTACGTCCACCAAGGAGGTTATGTTTTTGCCGGAGTTTATTTGTCTGTCTGTTAGTTCGCAAGATAACTCAAAAATTTATGGGCGGATCTTGATGAAAATTTCATGACGTGTTGGGGGTTTCACAAGGAACAAATGATTAGACTTTGGTGATGATCCGGGAGAGATCCTGGATTCTGGATCACTTTGAAATTTATTCGCCATTTACCACAAACTAAAATTTCAAAGTTCCTTGTTGTTGTATTTATTCATTCATTTTTAGTTAAAACATTTTTATTTCATTAAATTACAAATGTTTATACTTATTATTATTATTATTTTGAAAAAAAAAATATGTACAGTACAGGATGTTTTTTGAACAGTCAGCATAGTACGTAAATGATGTAAATGAACAGATGCTGACATTTTCAGATTTGGCATTTGTCGTGTTTTGGCTTTTCATAGATTTTATTATACAGTGGTACAAGTTATTATATAAAAAAATATGTAATTTTAGTGTGTAATTTTTTTTTTCTAAGCAGCTTGAGTGCAGAGATCTAGAAAAAGAGTTGTGAATATAAATGACCATGACCCTACAGCTGTTGACAGTTTCCACAGGGGTGGCTTTATGTGACATTTACACGAACAGGTGTATGTGCAGATTTATTTCTCTTAAAGTCCATGATGAGTCAGTTTTCATCACATTACGGGACAGATTGTTTTATAACACCACGTACTCTGGGTTCTAATATCACGCCTGTAACCTGCACAGATTTTAATCAGTAACATCATCAGTTTAAATTATTTTTTAACCCTACTGTTACGTAATGGACTTTAAGCAAAAAGAGATTGACATCACTGGTCTACAAGTAAAATGCTTCTAAGATAAAAACTAATGAAATTTTACCACATGTGTGTTACTGATGAAGACAATTCAAGTCTTAAATGCTGGTTGGTTCAAGTTTCCAAGATAAGTTTTAGGTCAAAATGATAAATTATTAGAATTAACAAGAGAATAGATTTTTAAAATTATAAATATTACTTTTAAAAATGCATACTTTTAAGAGAAAAAGTCCCAATTGTGAAATAAAATGTTAAAATTGTGAAATAAAAAGTCAAAATTATGAGATAAAAAGTCAAAATTGTTTGACAAAGAGTCAAAATTGTGAGATAATAGTCATATAACTAATATATAAACTGATGTTTCCTCTGGTGACTTATTTTTCAAACTGTCACATCTGTCTAGTTTGAAAAAGTAATGAGTCTATTCTGAGAATGTAAAGAGTATAATGTACAGATATTTATACAAAAATGTAGGGAGTAAAAGTAAAAAGTTGCCAGAAAAATAAATACTCAAGTAAAGTACAGATACCAAAAAAATCTACTTAGAGTAATGAAGTACTTTTACTGAATTACTTTCCACATCTGCCAAAGGAATATTGTTCTCAGATCTACTTGAAAACACTGTCTGCACTTTATGATCCATTCACTTTACAGGTTCTTTCTAATGTAATATTTACAAATCCATTGTATACATGTACATAAACCACCATAAATGTGGAATAACACACCATCAATCATATATATTAAAAGCATGAGCTACTGTAACTAGCACGTCTGCCAGTTGTTTTCTGATTTATCTTATTAAAGTATGTAAGATTTAGCACATTTAATGTCTGAAGAAGATTATTTCTAAAACAAAAATTGTAGTGCAGTGTATGATGGAGTCTGTCGTATCATCCCAGATAGTATCTACCCTTTAATATTGAACCATCTGACCAACACCAGCAGGCGGAGGGTTTATCAGACTGAGCTGGTTCCTTAGAGCACTGACAGTGACCCAGCTGGTGGTGACTGAACCTGACCCCCAGTAGATGGGGAAGGTTACAGTCACTGAGGTAAACCTGGGTCACATGTTTATGTGGGTGACTGTAAATATAGGAGGTAACACAAGCTAACATTAGTATAGCAGTGTAATAGAGCCTCTCTAGAACGATGCTTTGGTTTCTTCTTTCTGGACCACAACAACATGGTAGTGAAAAACTATTACAACATACATATGAATATTTTATCATCTGCAAATAAACTCAGCTAAAAACTACAAATGGGAACCTTAATCCTAGGCTTACCATATCCTTTACAATTTGTGTCTATCTGACATATTTAAATAGAAGCTCTTCATTTCATGGTGCATCGGTGACTGTGCAGAACATTTACATTTATGCCCACAACATGTGAAGTCACATAATGATATAGAGTAGATGTATCCTTGCCACCCAGACTATCATTTCTATTAGACTGATATGTTCTTTGGACCATTAGGTAACCAGTATCACTTGCACATTCTGAAAATAGCTAACAGCATCCGCGTTAATCCCCAAGCAGCAGAGATTACTCAGCTTTTAGCTACTATTAGGTCTGGTTCTTTTGCCTTCACTTTGCTTTGCAGAATTTAGTTCACCCTTTGTCTCATACTTCCTCAGTTCCTTCTTTTTTTTCTTCCCCCTTATTGAAATACTCCATGTGTAGCCCAGTAAGTCACAATCGTGACCACCGTGCTTAGGCTTTCCCTTGAAAAGCTGCTGTCCTGTACAGTATGTTGATATCCTGCACTTCTATAAACGGCTCTAAACCGTGCACAGTGTTCCTGTTTCTTCTTAAACTGCCAGCTTGGAATCATGTCAACCTTTTAGAAGCTGGAATTCATTCAGTTTGAGAACTTTACTTTGCATGATACATAGCAGAATATATAGTTGGATATATTCTGCTGTGTTTAAATGCCTTAAATGAGAAATATACTGGATCCTGTGTCCTGGGTAACTGTGTCTGTGAGCTACACTTAGAGCTGCACGTGGGTCATGTAAACATATGAGTCATTAAAATACTGTATAATGCAGAGAGTAGCATCAGAGGGATCCTGGAAAGGCTTGAATGTTATCCATAGTGATGCAGCAGGTGGTCACTGCATCTTGTGTTATGTTAAAAACCTTACATGATGAACTGGCTGACTTACTGGTTTTGGCTTGGTGGTAAGGCCCAGGTGGTCTTGGCTAAACTCTTCCTTCTCTTCCCATGATCCTCTGCTGTCTCCATTGGATGACGGTGCAACTTTGAGCTCCTTGACCTGCCCACTCATCACCTGAACCGGGTCCAGACTCATCTTCACCATAGAGAATCCCACAGGCCACTCTGCCTCCAATGAAGACGCACTGTTCTTCTTAAAGGAAAAAAAAACACCTGAACCAAAAGTCCGTACCATTTATCAGGGTACTCCTACTACTTACATCGATGACACGCTTGTTACTGTACTGTATAGGTTGCACCTGCTCTGCCAAGTGTGAAAAAACAAAAGTATTAACTCTTCTATATTCTGTCCACTGGTGTATATCCTTTTTTTTTGTCCAATAGGATTACAGCTCACTGCAACAAAGTAGCATTCCAGGGGACATGAAACACGCTTCAACACTCACTCATTTACCACCATTGTCCTCCAAACTCTTCTTCTGTTATTCATGCACACACACACATACACAAACACACACACACACACACACTGTCCCAAACACAGCCTGTCCTTTATGAGTGTGTTTCGGGCTGCAGTCCATCTGCTGCTATCTCTGTTCTCTCTCCGTTTTCCCACTCAGTCACTTGTCTTCCACATACCCCCCCACCCCCCACCCCCCCTAGCACCACCACCAGCACCACTACCACCACAGTCCCCTCCCTCTCTGTCCCATTCAATCAGTCGCTCAGCTCCCTTGTTTCCTGCCCCTGCTGTCCTGCCAGTACACCAATCACAGGCTCGCTTCCTTATCCAGTTGGCCCCGCCCCCTCTCAGATCTCCTCTGATGACAGTGCAGAGAGGCTCATGGGACATTCAGGCATATACACACACAGCAAAAAATAGCCATCAGGACGCCACTTTTAATCTGAAGGCAAATCCTTATAAACAAGTGACAAAACAAATATAAATTAAACACTTCAGTGTTAAATGTTTAATTTCTTGTAGTGTACTTTGATTTAACACTATAATGAACTCATGCACACTAATGTTTTTTTTTTGTCTACCACTGGGCGATAATAACATCAAACAAACATGCACTTACCAAGCTAGTAAGGTAACACTTATCAAATGGGTAGTCATTAATTTAGTATTACCATTATTTGTATGACTACTATATAATGCATGAGCAGTAGTTGGAAAATAAATTATAGATTTTTCTTCAAACATAGAATTAAGTGTTAGATATATGGCATAAAATAAAGTTCTGGAAAAATTAGACCATCCTTGTTTTCTTCAATTTCTTGTCCATTTTTAAAGCCTGGCACCACTAAAGCTACATTCATTTGGACAATATATAATAGAAACTAGATTTCCATACATTTCCTGAATGAAATGTAACCTGTGTGCTTGTCTCTTGCTGGAGCCGCAGCTGGTGAAAGGAAGAAATATCTGCTGTTCACTCCATTTGTGAATCTGTCAGTCAGTTCTATTAAAGCTCCTCCCATTTTATGTGAGTAAGGGACTGTCCCTGTTGCCTGGGAAACTGACCTGAAGTTACACACGCAGATGCACACAGACAGCTGACTGTAAAGCCTGTCTGAATATTAAACCATGCCTCAGAACTCTTGCGATTTTTGGGAAAACTGTAAATAATTGGTGAAAACATGAGTGACAGGAGGTTCTGAGGGACAAGTAGATATATTTATTTTTCCTGTACTGTGAAAAATAAGCGAGATACAGCAGTTTAAAAACCACTGAACTCACCAAAATGAAGCAGATCTGTTAGTCTGTCATGTTAAAGCCCCGCCCACAGTGTTTGTCAATCAAGTTCAAGTTCCTCCCACAGTCTTAATTGTCTGCAGGTTTCAGCTGGAAGGAATAATTTAAACCCAGTATAGTACACTGGCTGGAATGACAACATTTCTCTTTTCCTGCATTGACCACACCCACTTGACATTTCTGGCCAATCACAAAATATTTCTCAGGCACCATATGTGGGGAAAAAAGTAAACGTATATCCAGGCCTTTAAAAAAATAAATAAATAAAAAAAAGCAACCCCCCCTGTGGAGCTGCGGCCAAAGTCACTCCACTGGTGCACCTTCATATGGGTTAGTGAGAGTGGGAGGCTGGTGGTGGTCAAAGGGTCAACAGGAAACTCCAGCCTGTGGCAGCTGCAGCTTCAGTGTCTTTGACTAAAAAGAGTGATATTTAACTTTTTAAAATGGAATTATGCATTTCAATACATTTCCCTGTGGTCTACATAAACTGTAAATGTTCTACTTTGGTCTGAATTCTTCATTAATTTAACTCCACAGGTTCATCTTCAAACCTATGTGTGAATAATGACACTAAAAATGTGGTTTTGAGCACTGGCCCTTTAAATGCATATGAAACACTTGACACTGTCGCCCCTCCAGGTTGGTGAATGTGCTGCTCTGTATTCTTCAACTGGACATTTTAGATATTAGGTTCAAAGTTTGAACATATTTTGCATATTTACTACAACCGCTGCTGCTTACAATTGTGATTTCGGAGTAACGTTTCATGGAAATCTTGACCAAAAACAATTGTCATGATGTAATGATGTAGTTATAGATGCAGTAAATTAAGAAGGAATTATAACTGGGTGTAAAAATCCACTTGATTTTTACTAAAATGAATATAAACATCTTTGCAAATTCAAACTTTTTGAATTATTAGGGTCCAAATACATAAATAAATGAACCAAAGATTAATAAAAGTGGCTTTAGCTAAATATAACCCCTTAACTCCTGAGACCCTGAGTCCTCTTTTGGGGACAAGACATTCACAACTTCACTGAAAAAAGAAAAAAAAAAAAAGTGGTCCACTAGAAAGGACATTGTAACAGTTTTCAGAATACAGAGGGATCGAAATGCAGACTCCGAGACAGAAGTAAAATTAAAGAACATTTTATTGGTGTAATTAACAAGTGGAATGAAACATTACTGTCTGTAAGTCGACCAGCTGGGCTGTGCCGCCAACAGTAACTAGTAACTAGGGAGCAGGACAGAGGAAACATTCTGACGTTTCTCCTGTCAGTTAATAATTCTTCTTCAATTTTGACTTTTTATCTCATAATTTTTTACTTTTTAATCACATAATGTAGTTGTGTGAACCAAATTGAATTGTAAGGTTAGGGTTCATTTAATTTAATTTGATCCACTCAATTAGATGTTTTTATGTGTGACCTTTACCTTAGAAGAACTTTTAAGTTGATTCAATATTTTACTTTTTTCAGTGAGAGCATAAACATAATGATCCAGATAACTTTACCAGGGAACAATAGAGGGTCAGAGCTGGGGTCCAGGAAGCCAGAGAGGTCCAAACGATGTGTGTGAAGTCAGGGACAGAATTGGGATCCAATACTGGAAGATCAGATAAGGCAACAAAACAGACAAGAGGCATACAGCGGACGGAGAAACCAAAAATCCAGAAACAGGTCATACACAAGGGAATCCAAGACATCAAACAAACACTCATTTTGTGCAAAAAGGCAACGACAAACTCCCGTCCTATCCCTGGGGGAACACACCTATAAATACACCAGACACCAGGTGAAACACATCGAGGCTAAATGAACACCGGTGACAGGAAGTAAAACAGAACAGAGTGAACATGAACCAACATAACAAAATAAAAGCCTAGACACTAACAATGACAGAAATAACAGGAAGATGCACAAAAAACTAGCAAGACATTCATAGTCAAACTATGATCTGAAAAAACTGTTGTTTCCAAAAAAGGTCATTATTTAAAAGGTTTCTGAAGGCTTTTAAAGGCTTGAGGCGGGGGCCTAGAGAGAGGCTAAAAAAGGCTTTTAACATAAAAAAAAAAAATATTTATATATATATATATATATATATATATATATATATATATATATATATATATATATATATATATATTCGAACACTGAGCTAGGAGCTGTTTCTTAGTCAGTGAGGATGTCGGGTTTCGAAGCAACCATTTCTCCCACATCCTCTGCATGTACCCTCTCTCACTGGGGTTACTCCCGTAGTAACACTCCATCAGTACCATGTTCTCTGCCCTGCTCCATGAATGTCTTGTTCCAGTAGCCAATTTAACATCAGGGTGTCCTGGTTCCTCAACCCCTAAGGCGGACCTTGTTGTCCCGGGCGCCGTCCGAGCCGGTATGACTCTATTTATTGTATCGCTCATCGTGAGGTATGGGCATGTATAGCGTAAAGTGCCTTGCCTAAGGGCACACCTGAACACCAGAGCAATAGAGGCCGGGGTCTACCACATCAGACAGGACCCCAGGTGTAGGCTGTGTAGAGAAGCCCCTGAAACAGTCCAGCACATCACAGCAGGGTGTAAGATGCTGGCAGGCAAGGCATACATGGAGAGGCATAACCAGGTAGCGGGCATACTGTACAGGAACATCTGTAAAGAGTATGGACTGGAGGTCCCAGGGTCAAGATGGGAGAACCCCCCAAAGGTGACAGAGAACAAACAGGCCAAGATCCTGTGGGACTTCCAGATCCAGACTGACAAGATGGTGATGGCCAATCAGCCTGACATAGTGGTGGTGGATAAACATGAGAAGACAGTGGTGGTGATAGATGTAGCAGTCCCCAGTGATAGCAACATCAGAAAGAAAGAACATGAGAAGCTTGAGAAATACCAAGGGCTGAAAGAGGAGTTAGAGAAAATGTGGAGTGTGAAGGCAACAGTGGTACCAGTAGTGATCGGAGCATTAGGGGCAGTGACCTGGGAGAATGGCTCCAGCAGATACCAGGAACAACATCAGAGATCTCTGTACAAAAGAGCGCATTGCTAGGAACAGCTAAGATCCTGCGCAGAACCCTCAGGCTCCCAGGCCTCTGGTAGAGGACCCGAGTCTGAAGGAGACACCGCCCACGTGGGGCGAGAGGAACATTTTATATATATGTCTAAACTCGTACTTTCATGGGTCTCAAGAGGGTAAAATAATATCCATAGATATATAATCCAAATCTATATTCATAATTTTTTTACAATCCATTTAAAAATGTATTCAGTATCAAACAAGTCCCAATGTTCCGCTACAAGTGACATTTGATTAAAAATAAATGCTGCAACATGACCCTTTCAACCATATATTGGGTCTCAGGAGGTTAAATGTTCTGTTACACTAAAAATGCAACTGTCTACAGACTCTCTGTCCGAATCCTAAACAACCTGAAACAAAATAAAACAATAATCACCATTTCTCATTTTCTGTGCACTCATCTCTCCTACTCACCCCTTTTTTTTTTTGGTAATCCCTTTTCACTAACCAATCACATTCAGAATCAAAGAGCAGACTAATAGTATGGAACATAAACATGAAAACAATACAATACTATTAAACCTTTTTATACCAATATTCAGAGGTGGGAAATAACTAAGGCTGAATCTCATTTCCTGTGTTCCTAGACATCAGTATAATTTGTATTTCTGCCTCAAAGTTCTAGGAAATATATTCAAATCAGGCTTGTCCGTTTCGAGCCACTGACTCCAATTCCTGCTGATTTTTTTTTTTTTTTTTTTTTTTTTTTTTTAGCACATTCAGCAGAAAGAGTCAATGAGGTCCAGGCTCTTATATGAATGTATTTGCTGACTATGAGCATATGCAAATGGTTTGTAAAACACCTGAAGGAGCCGAATGTTAATCTGTCAAATGGACGCCATTTTTTTGTAGCTTCTCATCTTTTGGTTGATTTTCAAAATGATCAAAACTCAAAGTGAGGCTTAAAGAAAAATGTTACTAAGTTTATTTTTTATTATTTCTAATCAAAATATGTCACCGCACTTAAAATTTGACATAATCACCTAAAGAGTAACTTTTCAGTGAGATATATATGAACTGATTTTTCGATAATAGATCTGGAAAACCTAATTTCAAGAAATCTTACCAAGATAATTTAAATTTGTCCCATTGGCAAATTTATTTATTTATTTATTCATTCATTTATTTTTGCTTAATTTAAGAACCCCCCCTAATTCAAGCAATAAATTGCCAATGTAACTATTGAAAATTTAGATCTCCCCCAGTGTATAGAGATCTACAGACATTTTAAAAATTCAAATTTCTTATTTCTAGTCAATCTATCTCATGTAACTTTATATACATAATAAAAAAATTTTTTTTACAATAGATCTTGAAATTCTTACATCATGAACTCTTACCAGATCCTTTTTATTTGTTTCATAGGCAGTTTTTACTTGTTAGATCTTTGTTGTTGTTGTTGTTGTTTGTTTGTTTTTTTTCTTGAATTAAGCAAATAAATAAATAATTTAATGGAACAGCTGAAAATAATCTTGGCAATTTAGTCCAGTTGTGTTCGATTCAGTAGGATATAGTGACAGAACATGTTGAAAAAGACACTAAAGGCTATTGACATTTACCCTATTTTTCCAGGTTCCTACATTGTAAGAGGCACATGACTGTACATAAGTATAAATGAGACCAGAGAGAATGGTCTGATAACTGTGGGATAGGATGAGTGAAAGTGGGAGGGGGTGATCAGGGACTGAGTTCAATTAGCCTAAAGGTAGGAGATAATGGATTTAACCTTCATTGAAAACCAAGGTTAGATCCCCAGTTTACAGCCAGCCATTAGCGTCCTCACTCCCACTGTGTGAATACAGCACAACACTGACAACTGACGGCTCTGTGGAGATTATTGTGACGTTTTAAACAGAACTATGATTGAACTGAATTCATCAGCACAAATCTAAGTCATGCTTTTGTCTCTGGTTGAAAGACATCGCTGAGGGAGGCTGTGCGTACACAGAAACACTTTGCTTCAGTGTTCCTCACTCACCTTTACAGCACATTTGGCAGGTACTTTTATATCTTTGACTGATGCTGATGAGCGTCACACTCTGGAGACGACAAAACGCTTTAGTGCATTTGTCCTTCAGTAAGAGTGAAGGGTAATGTGTCAGTCTTTACTGTGTTTATATGTGCATATGGGATGAAAAGGATGCTTCCTTTTTTCATTTTTTCATGTCAGATACAGAATGAAAAGTAACTAAGTAAAAGTACTTCATTACTGTACTTGAGTAGATTTTTTAGGTATCTGTACTTTATTTTTCTAGCAACTTTTTTTACTTTTACTACCTATATTTTTACATAAATATCTGTACTTTATACTCCTTACATTCACAGAATATTCTCTTTACTTTTTCAAACTAGACAGAATGCTAAAATGCTAAAACAGTAACACTTCAGAGGGAAATCTGAGCGAAATTAGGACTTTCTATATCACAATTCACATCAATTTTGCCATTTTATCTCATAATTTCAGCTCTTTTTCTCAAAATTATGCAGTTCTTATCATATATTTATGACTATCTCATAATTTCTATATTTTTTATCTCACGATTTTAACTTTTTAGCATAATTATGCATTTGTTTCTAATTTTATGTCTTTATAAATCTCATATTTCAATTGTGACTTTTTTTCTCCATTTTCCCTAAATTTCCTGTTCATACCTACAAAACGTTTTTGGATACTTTTGAAATTGTTCTCATCTTTCCTGGTTATTAAATAAGTATATCATCCATGGTAAACAAAAAAAATAAATAATACAGCAATACTTTTTACTTCATTATGATTCAGAAGTTGTACTTTTTTACTTTTACGTCAGTAAAGACTTGAATCAGTACTTCTACTTTTACCAGAGTATTTTTTTAACACACAAGTAGCTGTACTTTACTTAAGTACAGAATGGGAGTACATTTACCACCTCTGCTGTAATCTCATAATTAGGGACTGAACCTGTGTCCCTATTGTTAAAAACCAGTGGTGTCTCTATGCCATATTAAATATTTATTATAATATAATATAATATTTATTAACCGCTATCAGAGCACTTGTCAAACGGAATCAGAATCTAGCTTGATTCGCTCCATTCACTCCCATTAAAAATTTTTGTGAGCTAAGCACCCATGGACCGGGAGTAGAAGGGCGTGATTTAGCCTCTCCATTATACTGGTGTTCTGTCAGAATGGGTATCCCCATCAAAATGAGTTACCAGCAGCCAAAATTGATAATAATCTTTACAAATTTACATTAATCCTTCAAACTATGTTCCTTTACATTTGGAAACATTACTATTGATATCGTATAATGCTCCCATTATTGGTAGACTTTTAAAAATATTTTATTTTTCTAATATTGTATTTAGATTTAGTTAATCAAAAGGTTGGCTATTTTTTGTGTCTGTTGAACTAACATGAACAATAACACCCAGACCACGCATGTCCATAACGTTCATATCATATAAAACTTACTTACTTAAAACTTATTAACATCAATATCCAGTCTATCATATGCATGTGGTTGCTTATATAATTACTGGTCAAAGGCATACCATACCATACCATACCATACCATACCATACCATACCATACCATACCATACCATACCATACCATACCATACCATACCATACCATACCATACCATACCATACCATACCATACCATCTTTATTTATAGAAGCCCTTTAAAACAGACACAGCTGACACAAAGCGCTGTACACTACAAGGCATAAAACACAAAACAGAGAAGAACAAGGCAATAAAATAAAAGTGCTAATTTGGCAAATTTTTACTTTTATTTCCTACATTTTTGAATAAATATCTGTACATTATACTCTTTACATTCTCAGAATAGACTCATTATCATAACTTTGACTTTTTATCTTATAATTATCCATTTCTTATCTAATAATTATGACTTTTTAATCTCATAATTTTGAATTTTTATCTCATGATTTAGATTTTTTTTTTTTTTAAATGTCATTATGCTTTTTTTCCATCTACTATTGATGACTTTTGAATTTTTCCTAAATGTCCTGTCCATACCCTCTAAACTGAGTACCAATGACCCAATAAAACACATCATCTACACAGTAACTCACATTTAAAGGCTTTATTTTTGGATATTTTTGAATATTTTCTATTTTTTCTTGGTTAAATAAGTATTATTTCATCCATAGAAAAAAAAGGCAGTTTTCCTTTTACTTTATTACAATTGAGAAGTTGCACTTTTTTTTTACTTTTACTTTAATAAATGAGTTGAATTAATACTTTTACCAGAGTATTTTTTCACTCAAGTAGCAGAATGTGAGTATTTTTACCACCACTGAGTGTTTCCAAAAACCCAATGTCCTCTCATCCTCCAGCTGCTGAATGTGACTGTGATTGAGATTACAGCGCCATCCTGTGAGCTCTCTGTGAACTGCAGCTCTTTTCCACGGTGACCTCTAATGCTGCAGTGTGATTCATCGCTTCACACTTTCTCTCTCTTGCTCTGCTTGCTTGGCCTCTTGTGTGTGTGTGTGTGTGTGTGTGTGTGTGCGTGTGTGTGTGCAAATGCAATGTTGGGTTTTCCACTGAGCTGAAGCCTGATACACAGAGGCTCAGAATAGATTTATATTGATCTGTGATGGATGAGTAGAAAAGGGGAAGTGGAAAAAAGGGGATTAGATAACTGCATTTAAACAGAAAATAAAAGAGAAAGACTAGAAATGTCAAGTCTGCTACGACTGTTTTACGCTATTCTAACCATTAACATATATAAAAGTATAAAACATTAACTGATAATACAATGTCATCAATATGGTACCTTTAAAAATAAACATGACGCTCTATGTCTTGAGTTAGGCATTACATACGTATTCAAGATTCAACAGGTTTATTGTCACATACAGAGCAAAAAAAACATAGAGGGTTGATGATAACCAGGGACATTCTTACATTGTTCATTTCCCGTCAATGTAAGAAAAATAGTAACAGTAAGTGTGTAAGTTAATAAATAATCGGACTAGACAAAAGCTAAAGGTACAGTGTAAAAAAAGATATCTATGTACAATCTAAAATTTAAAGTGCAGAGTACAATAAATGAATAAATAAATAGATAAAAAAATATATCACATTTACTATTAACTTTAAATTAAGGAAGCAAAGTATATTTGCTTATTCCTGCTCCTTTTTAAGCACTATATATTTAATTTATTTTGTTATCACTAGTGTACATGGCAATTTGTATTTTGTCTTAATCACCTTTTTTAATCTAACCCCCTAAAGGGGAGACGAGGGTACTGTTTTTGGCTCTTTTTTTTTGTGTGATTCTCAGCAACTTTACACAAAAGCTATTGGACCAATTTCCATGAAATATTCTGGAAAGGTACAAAGTTGGCCAGAATAGACGCCATTACATTTTGGTGAATGTAGCTCAATTTTATTAGATCAAGGTTTGTTAAAAAAAAAAAAAAAAAGTGTAATAGCAATGATAAGAGATAAGGATGGGGTTTGATGTGCCTGGCACCATTTGTTTATTAATGTATTTCTTCTTTTATTAGGCCATTGTACACAAAAAAATCAACATTTTTCTTCTACTGAAAATAAATGAATGAATAAATAAATGAATAACAGTAGGTTAGATAATAATACAAATGCAAATGGGTTTTCTCTTAAAACTACAAAAGCCAAAACTGCAAAAGCTCATAAACACACTCTTTCCTCGAGCAGCTCTCTCCTCTCAGTTCAAATCAAAAGAATAAATGTAAATGTTAATGACTTAATGTGTGCAGTGATATAAAATGAAGTTATGGCGAGTGATCAGTGATTGACATTCACAGCTGTCAATCATTTTCAGCAATTGTGTCATCTATAACGTACTTCTATTCTATATATGTAACCCCCTTACCTGCTTAAAGACACATGTCATTGGCTAAAAGCAGGGAATCATATGTATATGATACATTTTCTTCATTCAGGAAAGAGGTGAGAAGTAGAAGCAGAACTTCCACTTTAATTCCAAAACAGTGGCAGGTCGTCATTTATTTCACAATGACTCAAAACAATGGGAAGCACTGCAGCTTTTTGGGAAATTGACTAAAACATGTCATTTCCTGGTGCTATTAGATAACAGTCAGTTTATGACTCAGTGTTTATTGACAAATAGGCTAAGATGAGTTCTAACAACCTCCTGTTTCATGGTGAAACTGAATGAAAATTTGTTGTTTTGGTATTATTTGTCAAACTATTTTACTTGTTTGTATATAATGGAAAACTTTTATTATTAAAATATAAAAGATGTATCACTCTATTCTCATTAATCTTGCACAAAATCCTAAAAAATCCATCGTGTTATACACTGTTAACACAGAAGTTGTTAAGAAGCTTATTTTCCAAGTAAGGTTTAATTTAAAAAATGTTTGTTGGATTACCCAAACTATTTAATCGAGGTTTACTTATAAAATGTGATGATAGAGTGTATTCAAAGTTCTGACTAATGAAAACTTATATCAAGTTTTAACTTTCTTTTTTTTCGTGCACTGTCTTTTTGGCCTATTGCTATACAGCAACTTTTTATTTGGTAATCTTAAATTAATATAATAAATATATATATTAATATTCTTATTGACACAAATGACTATTTTGATTAGAGATAAGATTTTGAGTTTGATTACTTTAGAAAAAAGTAGTTGAACAAATGTTGAATTAATCTGATTGCAATTGATAAATTATTTTACCTTTAAATCTGTCATAAAATCAACTCCAATTATCTAGATATTCAAATGAGAATTTCTAGTTTAGTCTTTTCTCCTTAATAATTTAAGTCCAATATATTTAGCATTAAAGTTGAACCTATTTAAACTCATTATTTGATGGTGTCATCACTTGCCTCAATTGGTTTTTTTTTAATGAATGAATGTATATTCAGGGTTTGTGTTGCTGACATTATTGAAATAATGGAACCCAAAGTAATATTTTGTTCACCTATCTTTTCAGTCTAGTCTAAAAACACAGGAAATATATTTGAAGCTGTTAAAAGGTTACATCATGTGCTTTTGTTTGGCTGTCTATCCTGTGAAGTTAATGTTTTTCAATTCATAAAGTCAAAGCTCAGCCTTCATGAATCATTTCACTCTGCTCAATTATTTCTTCATCGCTGTCTGTCTCAGTAAATGACTGTCCAAAGATACCACAGGCTAAATTAATTTCCACAGTCATTAAAGTTTACCGTGAATTACCCCTGCGTGTGCACTCTTGTCTAAATATGTGTAGTTGAAGGTGTTTATGTATCCGTCCCCCATCCTCGTGGTTACCATGAGAACAGCATGGATGGTGACATCAGTGCAGTTGTGTGACGTCGCCGCCGGACGGTGACTCATCCTCTTAGCTCAGTGTTGCGATTGTGTGTGCGGATGAGATTACCTGTGAAAGATGCTAAGAGGGAAAAATGACAGCGACGCTTGATTTTTGACATCCATGTGTTTTATTCTATGTAACAAAAATAATTACATTGTCTTTGTTCTAGGAGTCTAACAATATTTCAAACAATGAAACAAAAGGACAAATAGACATTTTACATGAACATCATAGAGGAATGCTGAAGAATAGAATTATATTGCACAACAGAGCACAAATAATTTCCCTGTCAGAAAATGAAAAAAAAAACAAAAACATTCCTGTTCATATTCATGTCACGCAGCTCGGAACGGTTTTGACGACAGATGAACTGCATCACCTATAATCAATACATCATCACTTAACTCCACCTGACACCACCATTGCAATTGAATATTCCTCATAAGTTTGGCACAGAAAGTGTCTAAAATGATTGAATTGAATTGTTTCTAGCATGGAAAAGCAAAGCATTTAAAAAAAAATAATAATAATAATAGAAAGCCCAGTACCTTGAGTCGGTAAAGAGGGTGTCTGGGTCTAAGCGGGTGCTAATTAGGATGGACATAGTCTAATCAGCAGAAGAGTGTGGTCATCAACACATTGTGAAGCCACTTTGCCAGCCAATCTGTTCTAATCAAACTGTTTTACTGCAAGCCGTCCAACCAAAAATAAGGTGATTAAACATACCGCTGACAGTAATAAGGAATCCAAACAGGTGGTGATGAAACACACCAGGCTTAATCTATGACTCACTTGTACACAACAAGTCCAGTCTTATGTTTATCATTGACTTTATCTTAGCTAGTGTATCCAATCTGCCAATAGAGTGAGTTTTATTTTACTTGAACATCTCCTTATTTTGAGGATGGTATAGTATTCTCAATATAGATATAAATGTAGGTACAGAGGAGGAAAATATATATTATGGCATTTTTTTTTCTTCTGGTGTGCTAGCAAAACAAAACACAAAAAAAAGTGCATATTTGCTGTTGTTTTTAGGTAATAAAAGTTGTAAATTTATGAAAAAAATAAAGTTTATGAATACCTTCTTTATCTGTAAAAGTGTGAGCAGATTGTAGTGTTAGTGTTTTGATGCTTCTCTGTTAGAACATCAACAGCTGATCAGTTTCCAGCGTAATGTGAACCATATATTACAATACTGCACAAAAATTAATGGTAAGGAATGCAAAAGAGTTTAATTTGAGGTGCTCTTTGGAAAAAAAAAAAAGGATGTTCATAAAGTAGATAAGAAGCACAGGAACCCTCTTTAAATATTAAAATGCCTTTATTACCATTGCATGGTCATATGTTGACCTTAAAAAACCCTTTTTACCAGGACGTCAAAGTGTTTTTTAACGTATAGTTATGACCATGCCATTGCCATTTTAACATTTAAAGAGAGTGCCTTTCCAGTTCTTTTACATATTGAACTTTTAAAACACAAGTATTTATTTGAGGGCTCCAACTCGTGTTTTCAGTGGTTAAATGTTATATTTGATAGTGGCCTATTCTGTCAGTTTTTATTATTAGAGCTAAAACAGCCGTCTGTATTGAATGGAAATCACCTGATTTAAGGTTTACATGCAAAATCTTTTTGTTTCACAATGAGAAAAGACTACTGATTAGGACTATCTCCAACCTTTGCTCTTTAAAAAGTAACACTACTAGAGGTTTTTTTTTCCCCCTCTATAGAAAGAGCGGTGAGGGGGGGAAAAAAATGGAAAAACAGTCATAATATGATGATTTATGTGTTTTGTTAGTTAATAACTTGCGGGAAATATCTGTATCTTAAATGAAAAACTGATTTATAAAAGATTTCTTCCTAAAACAGTTGAGGATGTATAGGGTATAGCTGAATGTATTGTGCAAAATTCAATAAAATATTATGTATAGCAGGAAAAAAGGGAAATGATTTTACCCCACTTTTAGGTTTCTGCACATTTAAAAGAACCCACACTGAGATTGAATAAAGCTTGATTACAGTGTTTGTAGCGTGCATTTTGATAGTTTTTTTTTTTTTTTTTTAAATCTACAAGTAGGTTTATTATGTGACAAAAAAAAAGGCAATAGCAGAGCTTGACAGTTGTATAGTTGTGAGTTATGGCATTATACTTCCATCCACTGGGTGACACTGTGGTACAAAATTGACACAAGACTCCTCTAAGCTCAACATCCCAGAGTTTCCCCTAATCACAATTTCTCCACAACCTCCATTTCTGTCATCTGCTGGACTGTCCACTCTGCCACTGAGTGAAAACTAACCTTTAAGTGTGAGTATTACTTGCAGAACCGCAAACAGGAGGCTACAGAAAAACGAAACGACAACTCCCATATTGGAGACGTTACATAGCATATACCAGCGGACCACGAAAGCAAGTGTAGTATGGGTAATAATACTCGGTGTGAGGGTTTTACACTCAGATTTTACAAAGTTAAACTAGACTGAGGCATCTCTTGTTACACAAATGATACAAATACGCATACAAAACACATGGACCCTTGCAAGTGTCAGACACACAACACACTGAGCTTTCACAAGCACTCACAGTTACTCAGGTTCACGCTCTCAGACTCTTTCCCACTCACACTCGCTCAACACAATAGCTGTGTTGTCATATGAAATAAAGTCTAAGCTAGTGGTACATTTACATATTGTATTTGTATATATTCATAAATACGATTACAGTCTTATTAAATGTACATGTAGTTTTATCATTATTACATTATCACACAATAAAGGCTCTTTCAGAGGCCCTTCTCAGACTGGGGAGGGAGGGGCCATTCATCAGCTGGATGGGAAGGACCAGATAATCGGATTTCTCGAGACAAGAGGGGAGACAAACTGCTGCTGCTCGGAAAAGTCAGACACCCTAATCCAAAAATTTTGATTTGAGTCATTTTTGAGAGGCTGACAGCAACGGACCAGGATACATCTGAGAGTAATGGTGCCACTTTACTGCAGAAATTGTAAAAACTGAATAAAAGTTATACATTTCTGAATATGCAGGGCACTTAAACATGCAACAAATCGTCACTTTCATTTAGTTGTAATCCACCACATTTGTAATAGTAAGGCCAGTAACCACAGGCTGGAAATGAAGCCACTGTTGAAGTACTGTAAATTGTAATTTACAGTTTAATTGTAGTGGCCACTGGATGTTGACTTACAATGAACATGTATATAAATGGAAACTCTGAGGGTTTACAAGACACTTATAGTACACCAAATTATTTCATTAGCTTGACTAAAACTAGACTATAAAAGTACATGTAAACATGTTAGCTGAACTGAAATTGGAGTTGCAATAGTCCAACTAACGCACCTAGATACGATTGAATGTTGATCAACTCCTATATGTAAACAAACCAGTCAGACTGGAACGGGTCCAGGTGTTCGACACTAATGCTGCATTCCAGAGTGTTCGGAGATGGGATGTTTTCAGTGTCCACCTCAGTAAAATACATTGGAACATCTGTCCAAGGTGGAAGTCCTTTTTGCATATTGTGGCCCCAGATAGAAGTACATGGACCTCACTGCAAACATAACAACGGTGGTACACAGTGTTCACGTTCACAGTGAAAAAATTTTGACAATATATAATTAGTTAATCCATCATTTGGCCTCTTATATCTCATTGGCGTATACAGACAAAATGCCTCTTCAGCTTAGATCTGTAATCTCTGTTGTTTGTGTTTAACATGAATCACCTGGAATACTTTGAGGTGGGATGTAATTAACCCCAACTGAGATATATAAGTTCAATCTCATTTCACCCCTTACCCCTACCCCTTCAAATGGAGCTATAAGGCATAGGGCCTGAAAATCAACCCCTATGAATTGGGACACCCCTTCAACACTCACCTACATCATCAGTTCGCTCCACCAGTTGTTACGTAACCAAAAAGCACAGCTTTAACCAGAAGTAAACCAACATGTCTGCTGCTGTAGTTGTGGCATTCTCCTGGGATATGACCATATTTGTACTAATATCTACCCAACCAGAGAAGTGCAATGCATTGACCAATTATTCCAAGTTTACGTAATTAGCGATTTTTTTTTTCCCATGTGCGAGAAAATTGCCATTACACATTACGAGAATGTCAAACTTCATACAATAGAACAGTTGTTACAATTTCAAAACTGTTAATTACGAATACTACATTTATGTACTTCCTTCATAAATGCCGCCATTTTTAAAAATGGTATTTTGGGAAATTTCTCGTACCCCTCCGTTTGGAGTCTGCCTCTGGAAAATCTCCATTTGAGGGGGTATAAAGCCCTTCCCCCTACCCCTCTGCCTTAATATGAATTGACACACCCCTACCCCTACATTTGGGGAAGGGGTGAAGTGAGATTCAGCCTCATTCTACCTCCCAGCACTCTGGAATGGGACATAAAGCCTGTCCTGGAAGTCAAACATCATACATCTCATCTGCATCAAAAGTAGAATGGACAGAAGCTTTGGGTTGATGACTCGTTAGGTCACATTTTATTTTATGTGATACCGTAGGTTAACAGCCTGAAAGAGTGTATATTGTATCGCCACCTATTATAGCGGAGGAGACATGACTTCAACAGTAAATTGATTCTACTCCTGTTCATGTAGACAGGGACAAATGCAACAGTTCAATTAAAAAATGTGGTCCAGCTATGGTTGTGGATTAGCTAAACTGTGAATGTAAACGTGCTGACTGTACTTTGGTTAGTACTTCCATGCAGTACACTGTGTACAATACATAGTGTGGTTAGTTTGTGTAAATTATAACAAAGTGTTGTTTCAAGTTATTGCACATATATACCATTATTGGACATGGGAAAAAAAAAATTCTATTTCCCTCCTTAATCAGTAAAGCATTACATCATACCAACGTCTGCCATTAAATTTCCAGAAACTTCCTGTGAATTATTTTCTGTACTATTCACTAACTCGTACTGTAGGAGCTGTGATCACAGCTTACTCTGTCATCGTTTATGGTCCCTACCCTTGGGCTGCAACACCAGAATAATGATCATTGAGGGTGAGAAGTGTCCAGAGTTCCACAATCAACTTACTGACTGTTGTAAATGAACATCCTTACACCTACAGTTGACTCCATTTTGTTGTAAATGACAGTGTGAATATAGTTAAACACTCTATATAATACATTTAAGTCCAGAAATAGACCATTTGAGACACAGTATAAGTCACAGTCAGGTAAATTGGCTCCAATAAAATAACATAATAATGTAATACAATTCTGTACTTTGTAATTAAGTTTTAGAAAGTATGATGATTTAAATTACAATTAATTTATTCCCTTTATACATGTATATCTTATATTAACTTTACATTGACATTCATATTAGACCCATCATTAGAGTTGACTCCAATGGCAGAGAAAGAACTAACTTTTTATCATATTTATGTCAAAAATCATGTCAAATTTCACTTGTCATGGGAAAACTGCAGGGTTATTCTAAATAATTCATTACTATATGCTGTATTGCCAGTGTTATTATCTAATGTGATGTTGTCCTGGTTAAAACCTGTGTGCTCATTCATTAGTCAGATTCTCTTTTCGGCTTCCCCAAACTAATTATTTGAACTTAAAATGTTTTATTTCCCAAAGGAATGTTCTGCTTTAGTTGGGACCAGATCTTTCCAGTCTGCACTAGTTTCTTTTTAACTCACAAGAAAAAAATGACCAGCCAGAAACACTACACTTTCCCATCCCGGCATATTCTATTTAAAAATGTAGTTTTTTTTCTTTAATGCAAACAGATCCGGACTGGCTGTTTCTCACTGTTTCTATTTTATACTAAGATAAGCCAATTGTCTCCTGGTTCAAGCTTTACGGACTGATATGAAAGTGGTTTTGATCCTGTCATCTAATGCTTGGCAAAAAAAAAAAAAAACAGTGGCCAAAGCATCAAATTCTTTTAAAAAGCCCAATATTTTGTCAGTACAGTAAAATCCAACTAATTTTTCAACTGTATTTAATAGAATACAAACTGTAGAAGTTGTAATATGAGGCTGTGAATGGGTTTGGGTTGAATGTACAGGCTTTATGTCGGTTATCTACAGTACCTTCATTCACATGTTCATGTAAAGACCACCAGTGCTTCCTTTCCAACCTTTTGCCCCCCCTTTTTTTTTTTTTTGCATTGATTTTACATCATAGAGGAGTTCGACAAAGTTCCTCTCCCTCCACCAATTATCAAAGCGCTTCCTCTCTGACATTTAAGGAGGAACAAGACAAAAAGGGGGAGAGCAGTACAGGGGCAGAGGAAGAAGAGAGACGATTATTTCAGCTTTTCATGTGAAACAGCAATGAATCATGGAGGCAGGTTTGGCCTTTCAGAGAAATACCGTCTCTAGCCTGTAATTATAGTCCTGATTACCCCCACTTCATGCTCTTCTGGAAGCTCCTTCTGTTGGGAAAATTGCTGGTCTCTAGACAAGCAAGATCACATTTAACATTAGTATCGCTTTTAAAATATTTCAATATTTCTTCCTTTTTACTAACATCTTCAATGCCCACATGTCTCAACGGTCCCTTAATAGATTTCTATTCTGGCTGCTTTGTCTGTGGTCCATTCAAACTGTATCTACCAATCACAAATGGGCAATTATGGGATTATTATCTGACGACCGTGGGGATATTTGTTGATATTTGCAGACCATTATCAACCAGATCAGAGTGCCTAATGGTGTGTTTGTGGCTGGTTAACAGTTCATGTTAATTGTTTTAGCACTTCACATTACAGCTTGGTAATAATGTGCTTATAGCAGGGTAATAGTAGGTAGTAAGTCATAACTCATATTATGTAATTATCAAAGTTTTGTTTGGTTGAGTTAACGATCGATATTGTTGAAAAATGGGTGTGTAAGCACTGCAATATTTCCTGGGCTATAGTAATTGGGTTGAAGGCTACATAAAGTTTAAGTAGGCTGATGGCACCGCTAGCATATCATCAATACTGACAGTCATCAGCACGCTAACCACAAAATGGATTTAGCATGATCTTGAAAGAGCATATAGAATGTAGTGTTATGTAATTACACATTCATATTTTCTTATTTCATAATGACATTAGCTTGATTAGACGGGTGTTAGCACTATTTGATGCTAGTCTCGTAAGCTACTGTAAGCTTAATGTGTTAGCTAATGCATTTCAGTGGACATAATTTTCCTTATTTTACAGTAATATGGACCAGGATCCCTCTTTATGTTTTAGAAAACGATGGAAGGTCTGTCTGTGGTATGATTTTTGGGACGGAACAGTGATGCACTATTGCGTCGGGAAAGTGTTGTATGTAACAACAAGTGTACCACTCAACGTCATTTGAACGTTCCAGGTGAATAAGGCCCATTGTTTACACTGTCAAAACTATTTTAACAGCAAGTTAGCACAGTTTAAGACTAATACTATTATTCTCAATGAGATGGAATTATCTCAGTATTATTTTAATAACTACTTCTTACTATTTCTTTCTTACATTGTTGATTATACCCAACAATAAATTCCGATAAGATAAAGTGTGATTATGATTTTTTGCCTCTTTTGACAGTTTTTAAAAAAATATTTAATTCCAATCATAAACAAGTTCAAGGAAATTCATGAAATTACCAGTTAGTTAATGTTCAACACAAAATAAACCAACTATTGTCAACAGAACAATCTAGTATCACAGAGCTGTAATGTCAAGTGTACAATTAGAACTGATTTTAAAGAGCTGCTATAATTATAAAGACCGCATATCTTTTCTTGCAGCGTGCAAATGTTATCTGTTGTAATGACACAAGGAACACATTTACCTGCTGGATAAAATCCTGATTGCTTTGTCAGGCACACAACCTAATTACATGTTCTTCTAATCAAACACATGTCATAATTTTTGATACGATATTGATTTTGTTCGCACATGTCAAAGGCTTCAGGTTCAGCTAGAAGCCACTGAGCACTACATCAGTATGCTTCACCACGCCGCTGCACTGTCTGAAACACTCATCACCTGCCTCCCTCATACTTCTCAAATAAAGCACGTGGACACCAAGCCATAATCTACTGGAAACATGCTGATGAAGCCGTACAAATGGATGGGGATTCGTCTGTGGGATGAGCTAATGAATACACTGACAAACAAATGCAGAAGGGATTTGATCAGGCTTTCGTGGAGCAAAGTCTGTTTTGCTCCTTACAAATCCACATACTCTTGCGCTTTTGCTAACACACACATGCAGACACAAAAACAAACACAGACAGCTTGTGGTATTGTTCATTTACATAAATCCCTCTCTATGAGCACAACATTTGCTCCTTAGTTTGATTGAAGGACCATGCAGACCAAATAGCAAAAACCTTCTTGGTCAATGTTTTGTCAATTTTCTCATTCTCATTAAAGCCACCCAGTGTTCACAGCATTGTGTATAACTGTGTATGTCGCCTGGGTGCAATTTAGACTCCAAACCTGTTACTGCATTTTGAACAGTAACCAAGGGGTACAAGTAGAAGCAGGTGAGTTTGCAGAGTAAGTAGAAGTACTTCCTTTACTGTACTTAAGTAGATAGTATCTGTACTTTATTAAGTACTTATTTTTCTGGCAATTTTTTACTTTTTCTCCCTACATTTTTAATACATATCTGTACTTTATACGCTTTACATTCTAAGAATAAACTCATTACAAATTAGACAGCAAATTAATCAGAAATTAGTGTATCATAATTTTGACTTTTTATCTCATTATTTTGACTTTTTAATCTCACAATTAAATTTTTTTTTAAATCTCATAATTGTTGTTTTCTTAAATCTCCTATTTACGACTTTTGAATTGTTCCTGTCCTGTCCATACCCATTAAACTGAGTACCATGACCCAATAAAACACATCATCTATACAATAACACACTTTTAAAGGTTTTATTTTTGAACATTTTCAGTTTTAATTGGTGCAGTGGTTAGCACTCGTGCTTCACAGACAGAAGGACCCTGGTTGGATTCCCACACCAGACCTTTCTGTGAGGAGTTTGCATGTTCTCCCTGTGTCCCCCAGTTACCCCCATGACCCTCGTGAGGATAAAGTGGGTTCAGGTGACGAGAGACGAAATTAGTATTACTTCATCCATTGAAAAAAAGTGCAATTTTACTTTTTACTTTATTACAATGTTTTTACTTTTACTTCAGTAAAGGAGTTGAATCATTACTTCTACTTTTACCAGAGTATTTAGCTGTACCTTAAGTAGGGAATGTAAGTACTTTTACCACCTCTGTGATTTTGTCTATTATACTATCTTCTCCATTTTTTGCTTGTTTATTGTACCCAGCTTTAGTTGAAGAGTGTGAGTAAATAAGTGTAATACACTCTGCAGCTTTGTGTTCTTACAT
This sequence comes from Siphamia tubifer, assembly GCA_020466265.1. NCBI lineage: Eukaryota > Metazoa > Chordata > Actinopteri > Kurtiformes > Apogonidae > Siphamia > Siphamia tubifer. The sequence goes on from CM035793.1 coordinate 30,057,135, forward strand.
TCTAAGCACAGATGCTGACAGTAGCCGTGTTTCCATATAATGATCTATTTAACATCTGCTGAACCTGAACAAAGACTGACAAATTCAAGACAGTACATGTTTTTTAAATGGAATTATGAATTTTAAAACATTTCCCTGTAATCTACATAAACTGTAAATGCTCTGTTTGGGTCTGAATTCTTTAGTTCAACTTCACAGGTCCATCTTCAAACCTATTTCTGAGTAATGACACTAGAAAAGTGGTTTGGAGTGCTGGCCCTTTAAATATAAATGAACTTGACACCCCACCCCCTACAGTTTCTTGACTATGCTGCTCTGTCTTGTTCATTAATACAAGCAAGAACTGAACATTTTAAGTAATCAGCTCGAAATTTGGATGCATTTTCAGTCGTACGTATGTATGTTGTATTCAGAAAAAGTCTTGACCTTATATGGGCAAATGTCATGATGTAACTAGTCCTGAAATGTAACAAATTAAGTAGGAATTGAAACAGGTCGTAGAAATCTACTAGATTTTTTTCCAAAGTTAAAATAAGGATAGTTTTGCAGCATCTGGAAGGTTCAAATTCAAAGTGTATGAATGATTAGGGTCCAAATACACATATAAATGAACCAGACTAATAAAAGTGGGTTTAGCAAAATACACACCCTTTAAATTCAAATTACTTTCATCATTTTCAGCGGTGGCCAAATTATTAGAATTCCTGACAAATGTGATTTTTTTTTGCCCCCAGAATCCTTGTTTCATTTCATAATGTTTATGAAACATGTAGATGAATGGTCTGAGCACAACAAATATCAGATGAAGTGAGTCCTACTGTTTCTACCCAATGAGGAGGATAGGCTGTGTTCTGTACATTCAACATAAACACAAAGGTGTGCCCTAAGACTTTATGTTTTACACTGATGATGTGATGAACATTGTCAGAGGCACCATCATAAGAAAATTGGCTTCATCTGTGAAGGAACATGATTGTGAGTAAAAGAGCCCTATTTGATTTTTCTAAGAAAAAATATCTAAATCTCCTTATAATGGCTTTATTCAATGCTTTAAGGAGCATAATGCTGACTTTATTTCATTCATTGTATGCATATTTTAATGGATAATTCTAAAATAAAACAAAAAACACAGACACATAAAATCTTAAAATGTGAAGTTTTCTAATAATTTTGGCCACCGCTGTATATATATATGTATAATCATTATATATATATATATATATATATATATATATAAAATGATTCATTTTTTCCCAGCTCCTTCCTGTTGTCCACATATAGTGATTTCTGTTTCTAAAAAGCCAAGGCCAATTTGAGGCTTTAAAACAGCAGTCCACAATTCAGTGAGAGGCGTCACAGTGTCTACATCCACTTATATCTCGAGTCAGTGATAAAAATAGGTCATGGAAACACGGCTAGTGTAACGGTGCATAAATATCTGATGGGAAAATATTTTCCCATCAGTGAAAAAGGATTTCCAGTGTCCTAAATCCTCCTTGTTAGACTGAATATGAGCTGAGGGTGTATCGCACAGCAGGGCAGGACAAAAGAAAAGAAGAGCTTCAATCAGTTGTTTGATGTGTTGGAAACATGGCACATTCCTGGTCAACACTACATGAAATAAAAGGATAAAACTGGCCCTACCTCCCCCGTCCTCCCCATCACCAATGAATCCCTCTCTTACTCCTCCCTGCCTTGCACTTCTCTTATCCTCGGTTCTTCTCTTGTTTCAGTTCCTCTGTCCCCCTCCTCTCCCCTGCCCTCCCCTCCCTTCCATCCCTGTCTACTTTTGCATCTCACACTGCAGCAGTAAGACGATGGAGGGGTCAGACTTGGCTGCCTCTTTGAACTCTTCCAGGGTGATCTCATCATTGTGGTCCTTGTCCATCTTGGAGAAGATCTTGTCCACACGCTGTTGAGGGGTCAACCCGTCTTCATTCATGCGCATCATGATCACAGTGCCAACCATCTTGTAAATGGCCTGTGAAGATGGACAGGTAACAAAAACTGATGAGACTCTGAAGATTCATTCCTCAAATACAACTACCACCTTGTGATGAAGTTATGTGTGTCTCAGTGGCCTGGAGCGGCAGAATCCACATACTCTGCATTCGCGGCCGAAATACACTCGGACCACTGAAATCTAATCAGTTGACCCTTGAGGCCATAGGAATGTTTGTGCCAAAATTGAAAACATTCCCTCAAGGTGTTCCTTAGATATTGCAATCACCAAAACAGGATGGATAGATTGATGACCCAGAACATAATGTTTCCAGCTCCAGGCAGCAGAGGCACAAAATAAAACTTTCTACTGCACAAATTAACTTATGGTTCCCCACACAAACACACACCTCGATAATTTCCAGCATCTCCATGCGGGTGATCTTTCCATCCCCGTCCAAATCATACATATTGAAGGCCCAGTTGAGTTTTTGTTCGAAGCTGCCCCTGGAAGTGATGGACAGGGCGCAGATGAACTCTCTGAAGTCAATGGTCCCATCGCCGTTTTTGTCAAATGTCCGAAACGCATGCTGAGCGAACTTGGAGGCATCGCCGTACGGGAAAAACTGGAGATATAAAATAACATAAACAGTGATATGTTACATAGATGTAATTCAAAGTATGAGTTAGATGAGAGTGTTTTGTTTTACAGTGTTGGATCTTGTGATATTTAGCTTTTTTTAAAGGGAATTATACATTCTAAAACATTTCCCTGTGGTCTATATAAACTGTAAATGCTCTGCTTTGGTCTGAATTCTTCATTAATTCAACTCCACAGGTCTACCTTCAACCCTATTTCAGAGTAATGACACCAGAAAGGTCATTTTGAGCCCTGACCCTTTAAATGAACATGAGCCACTTCACACCCAACCGCCTCCAGGTTGTTAATTGTGCTGCTCTGTCCTGTTCAGCCACTTGTGTTCATTAATATAATCAACAACTGAGCATGTTAGGTAATGAGGCTGAAGTTTAGATGTACTTTTAGTATGGACTACAACTGTGGTGGCTGACAAATAATTCTGGCTGATTTGGTGAAATGTTTGTTGGAAGTCTTGATCTAATACATCTAAATGTTGTAATGCAACTAGTTATTAAACATCACAAATTGAGAAGGAACGACAAAAACACCTGGAGTGCACAGACCTCAGCCTGGGCAGATCAGGCTCCTCTCATCACCACCAAAATGTAATCATGTGTTCTTTGTGCCAGTATGTCATCAAAATCCATCAATAACTTTTTTATGTTATCTTGCTAACAAACAGACAGATAAATATGTAAACAGTTGAAAACATATTCTCCTTGGTTAAAGCTGGTTGTAGAAATCTGCTCCATTTTTGCAAAATGTAATATAAAGATAACTTTTCACCATCTGAAGAGTTCAAACTATAATTGTATAAACTATTATGGTCCAAACAGGCCGCACGGTGGAGCACTCGTACCTCACAGACAGAAGGACCCTGGTTCGATTCCCAAACCAGACCTTTCTGTGTGGAGTTTACATGTTCTCCTCGTGTCTGCGTGGGTTTACTCCAGGTACTCCAGTTTCCTCTCACCATCCAAACACATGCACTGATAGGTTAATTGGTTAATCTAAATTGTCCATAGGTGTGAATGTGAGAGTGATTGTTTGTCTATATATGTTCAGCCTTGAGATGAACTGGAGACTCATACAGGGTGTACCATTGTACTGTAGCTGGATTAGGCTCCCACAGACCCCGTGACCCTAGTGAGGATAAAAGTGTGTTCAGATGACAAGACTTCTTATGAAATAATTGTAGGTGAGATTTATTCTTGTTAAAGTGTAACTAAGCGTCATCATGGCGGAACAGTGGTTGAGAGGTTAGCGCTCTGGCCTCACAGTAAGAAGACCTGAGTTCCTTGCCTGAACCATGCAGGCCTTTCTGTGTGGTTTGTATGTTTCTCTTCCCGTTTATGGATGGGTTTCCTGTGGGTGCTCCAGTTTTCCTCATCACCCAAAACCATGTTTGTTAGGGTCAAATCCTCCACCTAGGTGATTCCGACCATTAGCCTGGCTCTACAGCAGGAGGTGGGTCCACAGGCTCCACCCATGGCTGCCCACTGCTACTTACAGGTGCCCCAATGGCATCAAGGATGGGTTAAATATAGAGGACAATTCTATAAAATAGAGTTTACATGACTAGAAGTACAGTTCTTCAGGGTTTTGACTCGGGCATATCTCTGAAGTACATCTGCTTGTCTGTTTTAATTTTGTGTTCATTTCGGGGGTTTTTTTTGTTTTTTTTTAATGTGTCTGAAAACAAAGTTATGTGCAAATTCACAAAAAGACAAAAAAATCTTTAAACTGTAACTTCTGGGCATCCATTAAAAGACAGCTGGTGTTCTGATGGCCTTACAGGCATTAACACACTCAAGATGGATGATTATTCAACCAAAATAACCTTAGTCTAACAACCTAACAATGAAATTAGTCATTTAATAGAACTTTATGACTCACTTTGTTCGCTGTCATCATGGCAGGAAATTGAAAGCACAATGAAAAAGGCTGGTCTGGATTTCAGGTTGTCATGGTATACAGTGTATTTTAATTGCAAAGAAATCAAACTGTACTTTCCAAACAATAAAGCCCCTGGGACACTTTATGTAACTATTAAAAAGAAATGAAAAACTTCACATTATCTCACATTATCCAGACATCTACAATTACTAAATCAACCTCCTGTCAACTTACTGTAGGGACTTTTAGTTTAAATCTACTTTCATGTTACTGTCATCACACTATAACTTTTAAGAAAACTGAGCAGAACTGCTGGACAGAGCAGCATCGCTGGGCATGTCCAATGTATTAGTATTATTATGATCTATATATAACTTAGTGAAATGCCCCAAGTATCTCAGTGTCAGCCATGATAAGAGTTGTCATAATTCTCTAAAGACAAATAAAAAAGGAGCTAAACTATTTCTGATCTATTGTTATCCCCTTTATCATAAGATATTACCCTGTCAGTTGCGAGGAGAAAATGCCGTTACACATTTGGTTGCGTTGGCCGACGTCACTTGTTTACTAACTTTTACGTACTTTTACTTCTGTTGGTGTAAAATGTTAAGTTAATCCATTAAAAAAACATTGTTATTTTTGTGGCAGTTAACAAAGGGAATTTTTGCAGATTTTGATTCAGTATTTAGCATTTTTAGGTGAAAATCAGGCGTTTTCCTAACATTTATTTCAGTATAAAGTAGCTTGGATAAGGCCTAAAAAAATTGGTTCCTGTTGGAGAAAGGAATAGGATGTTTTTTTAATTATTTTTCTTTACAACAGCAATGCTATTTTTTTTCCCTAACATAGCATAGGAGATATAAGTGTTCTTTTATCCCTACATCTGTTAAATTATTGAATAGGTTGATTTCACATGACGTCACATTGCTATATAGTCAGCACACCATTTTCAGATGGAGGGCAGGAAGTGAAGCCGAATGAGTTTTCCATTGGGAAAATGTCTGTTTTATGTAGTTTATGGCTGCGCCAATCGTTCTGAGAGAAGGAAAATTGATTTTTTTTAAGAGTACAAAATATTGCCATTAACATAGGTAAGAAATGGAAAAAGGTCACAGAAAAATGCCGTAAAAAGTGTATTTTAAATATGTGTTTGCGGTTGGGAGGACCAGAGTCTGCTAATGCTAATGCTAATGCCTGTGTCTGCAGTGACCACTTCATCAAAGGTATGTTCGAAAAGCAAAATGTTTTTTCTGTATGTGCTATATATCATTAGGTTGTGGTTAAATGTTCATTTACACTGTTGTAATATGGTTTACCTAGACACATCAAGATGTGTTGCATGTCTGTTGACATTAGTTGCTACTGTTAGTGGCTAGCAGTGACTTATTTACAAATAAAACGCTCACCCTGGCGAAGACCAAACCATAATTATCGCTGAGCCTTTTGGTACTGAGGTTGTGGACCCACTCACTGACAAAAAAGTTCTATGGCTCCAAACTTTTCTACACTATCATCTGCTGCTGGTGTAGTAGGATGTCTGCAGGACCAGGTAGTTAGTAATATTCACAGCAGAGATTGTTGGAAAATCTTTGTTTCTGTCGAAAACTCATTAATTTTCATAAGATACGGGTCACGTCAAATGCATTTTTAACTAACTGTATGTATCTGTGTTTCCACACTGGACCCAAATCTGTACAATCAGAAATGTACAATCTCTTCAATGGTTTACTGCATAACAGCATTTTCCACCGTTACTTCCTGTCCTCTAGCTGAAATCGTGATGTCACATGACTGAAACCTACCTATTCAAGCCGTTAACTGAAATCTCTGCCTACTAATGCTATGTTATGTACATGTGAATGTTTGTATCTATAATAATAATAATTAATAATATTTATTATTAATTATAATAAATTATAATTATATTTATTAATAATAATAAATAATAATATAATAATTTTAGGCTAATTGTTTTTCCCCATGGTTCCTTGTCTTTTTCTTCTTCTGCTACTGTGTTGTTGTCATGCCCTCAATCTGGTCACTTCCTGAAGGGGGAGTGGTCAAGCCAGTCAACAGTGAAACTAACTGTGGTTTGTGTATACATGCCAGAAAAGCTCAATTTAGAACCACATTATCTGGCCCGAATAGTATTCAATTACAATCCAACTAAGGTGTGTGTGCATGTGTGTGTATATATATATATATATATATATATGTGTGTGTGTGTGTGTGTGTGTGTGCATATATAAGTGCATGTAAACTTCTGAAGTGAGATATAAAGGAAAACAACAGAACTGAGATATGCAAACAAACCAATTTGGATGCATTTATTGTTTTTCATGTTAAGTTAATGTGGAGCTGCTTTTGCACACTTTTGAATATGTTTTTGTGAATATTCATTAAATAATTGTACGCTATGCTCCACATTTTCATTGCATCTCTTTATCGTTTAATTTATTATTTTATAGAATATATATCAAGTAAACCTGCAGGTGTATTTGTTTAGCCCTTAACAACTGTTAAAGTTTTGCACAAGAAAAGCACTTAACATATATTTGCAAGTGTGTGTCTAGAATCCAGCTCTTACAGATCTGACAAATCAATGACATTTTTCTTTATAAACATTTCTATAGATGTATTATGCATGACACATTCATGCTATTATAAAACTATGTTTTGAATTTGACTCATTATGTGACAACAACTTTTCAATTTTGTAACCACAGTACCAGAATAGCACACTTGTATTTGAAGGTGATGCAGAAAAAGGTTACAGCAAAATTACATAGCTCCGTTCTAAAGACCCCATGCTGTTTGCCGCATAATCATTAGCTATTACTTCACTTCCACTGCGTTTGTCACCTTCAGTGCCTCTTTCCTGTCCTCCACTTTGTTCTCACCTTCACATAGAGCTGCTGAAACTCCTCCAGGTTGAGGATACCAGAGGGACAGTCTTTGAGGAAGCCTTTGTACCACTGCTTCAGCTCTGCCTCGTTGAATTCAGTGTTCTTGGTCAGGTCATCCAGGACCTCCGGTGCCAGCTTGCTGTTGTGTTTCCCCATGATGCTTCACCTGTCCTGAGGAAAAGAGAAGGAGGAAGAAAGATGCATGGTTAACACTAATGAAGAAAACGCTAGGCAAACAACCAACAATAGCATAGTGTTGCTGCACAACACAGGTCTCTGAGGACTGATAAAAACAAATTACCTGTGTGCACAGATACCCACACAGAGGAAAGCAACTCTGTCAGTGTGGGAAAATATGTACAAGGCATGACCATAAACATGCACAGTGAACAAAGCTGGAACCATTTATAGGGTTTGTACACATTTTTCAAGGTTAAATTCAGGCACTTTCAAGGGTCCTTTTATAAAATATTTCCAGCACAGCACATTATTGCTGTGTGAATATATATCTACATACTCAACTATTTTTTCAATCTTTTTTTTTTTTTTTTATCACAATAACATACATTGTATTATGCTATAAACATCTAAAAATTGTATTTGATCATAGAAAATATTGAGAAACAAGTGGCACAACAAACCCCACCCCCATGGTGCACACTTGACCTGATTTGCCCAATCGCTTATCATTGCAAAAACATATTTTTGGTGACTGTGATCTTTGACCTACATTCACCAAAATGTTATGGAATCTACTCTGGATCACCTTGCAACTTTGCTGAAAATTTCATAGAAATGAGTTCAGTAGTTTTTCCATAAAGCTGCTTACAAACAAAGCAACTCAAAAACAATACCCCTCTCCCCTTTGGGGGGCGGGGTAATAAAAGGAGAACAAATTATTTTTTATCCAATTAAAGATGAGTCCGTTGGTGTTCTTCAGGCACACTCACACCAAGACAAAGACACAAATATACCTGGAGTTGACCTGAGAACAGCAGGGAATTTTCTTTTTGACAGAAAGTTTTATTTTTCAAAATATACTGTATTGCCTCTCTGTTGGTAAATTTACCTTGACCTTGAACCTGCCACAGTTAATATAAACACACTTAAACTAAAAGCCAAGTACTTGTCAGACCTTGAAAACAGAACATTGAAGCTAAAGCATTTTCAAGAATTGAATGCACACATACAAACCCTGCATAAGATGTGGGTCTACTGTACAATAGGAGCTTGTTAAAAAAAACAACAACACATTTCCATGTTTTAAAATACAATATGCCCATATGGTCCATTACTAATGGGGCTGCAACTAATGTCAATTTTAATAATCAATAACTAACTGATTAATGCGCTAAACACAAACTCCTCCCTTCTCAAATTTCGGGATTTAACATAACCCAAAGCAATATAAGTTACAGACAACTTACGAATGATTCCATCTCTACAATGGCTTCAGGTTTAGTTAGTGAGCACTAGCCTGCTACTTAGACTTGTTATGGTTAAGACTAGCAAGCTACAGTCTTCAACCAGCTCCAGCTATAGAATATCAAACTAATGTTCTTATTTATTAGTTCTAATCAGCGATGGTTAACATTAGACTGGTGGCCTGATAAATGGAGATGGATGAAGAAAACATAATTACAATGATAGTTGCTAGTAGGCTAAAGTAATCACGACATGTAGGCTATCTTAAGCTAAGTCTACATTATGTTCCCAGTGACCACAGCATCCCAGTTTGCTTAAAACAGTGTGCACTGTGGGATTATGGTCATTTTTTTTCTCCATATTTAAATCTTGTGACATAAATGACGCACATTTCATGAAAATGGGGTTGTCATTGCCAACCTGACTCACATCATCTGCCTGCGTTTCGCTAGGCTCAAGCAACCATCTGAGTATCGTGTAGTTCAGTCTTTCTGAAAAACCAAGGAGCCAATCAGTGTCGCCGGGTGACTGGACTGCGTTGTGGCTGTCTGTGGGGCTGTCTGATGTCTCTATCATCTGTTTGGCCCTCATAGTGTCCAGAGTACTCTGGTGTGTCCCTACCAAGCGAAGGGATTTCAGAAATATACCAGAGGATTTTTCTGGAACATCTGGAAGGAGTCATTCCAAGATTATTTCATTAATATCACTGTGTTCTCCATTGTTACTGAATGCATTGTGTGTTGGTTCTATTTTTTCAAAAAATGTCTGGATTGCTTTGTTTCCAGCTGGTTTTGGGGGGGTACAAAAATGACTTGAGGTGGAACAACAGAGTTTACCGGTACTTCCTCATGTATGTCCATGACGTGGTGATGAGGTGTCTCTGATTGGCTCAGAATGCGTGAAGGAACACTCCCCCTCCCCTCTTCCTCTGTGTGTGTTTACCATCCCAGAGTAGCATCCAGCTAGGTTTTGTGCCATTGTTTGTTTTGAAAATGACACCCCTCACACACCTTTTACCTGATTTTCCCTATCTCTTATTGAAAAAACAAATTTTTTGGTGACTGTTACCTTTGATCTAAATTCACCAAAATTTTATGGGATCTATTCTGCATCACCTGAAGATTTCATGGTAACTAGTCCAGTAGCTTTTGCATAAAGTTGCTGACAGACAGACAAACAAACAGACAAGAAAAAAAATTGTCAAAAACAATACCCTTTCGTTCGTTCGTTCAGTTATTTTTATTACCTTTCCCGCCTTTCAGGGGTTAATTCACCCCTTTGTGGGGTGGGGGTAATAATCTATCCCAGCCTCTGAAGCTTCAGCCATGCTCGTCAGTGTTTTCCTTTGTATATACTACATAGAGTGCAGGCATACATACATAAAATGCTCAAGACCCAATGAATCGACTGCTGAATTTGTTGCCAACTCTTTTAAGAATTGACTTGGATCTTTTGTTGCAACACTACTTGCTAACATTTGCATTAATATTAAATTGAGCTCAGGATGCAAGATTAGTTTTTTGAAAGCAATGACTCCCTTGCCAAAAAACCTAATTTAAATGCAATAAAATTTGGAGCTACATTGATTGTTTTGCTAATTATTTTGGATCTGACTGATTGATAGAGTGAAAACATAATGCATGTTCTGAAAATTAAGATTGCTGCTTTTGTCAAGGGAATCTGGTGGGGTTGAGCTGCAGGGCTTCCTTTCCTAACAGACAGTTTAGCAAGTAGCATAACTCCATAAACATCTACTTAAATTCCCTGTTAAGTTAGTACTATATTTTTTATTTGAAAAATGGTTATGACTTCAACTGAATATGTACAGTAGTTCAGTTCTCTTTAACCTGCAGACATCATTGTAAAATCATCACATCAGACTGAAAACATATTCAGCAGCCGATGCCAGAGTGACCAGTGGGCCGAGGGGTGACAGTGGGTGTCTAACAGAAGTGGTCAAAGTACTCACATTCTGTACTTAAGTAGAAGTACAGTTACTGGGGTGAAAAAATACTCTGGTAAAAGTAGAAGTACTGATGTAATGCCTTTACTGAAGTAAAAGTAAAAAAGTACAATAAAGTAAAAAGTAAAACAGCCTTTTTTTCTCCTATGGATGAAATGATACTTATTTAAGCAGGAAAAAAATTTCAAAAATATCCAAAAATAAAGTCTTTAAGACTTATTGTATAGATTACATGTTTTATTGGGTCATCATACTCAGCTTAGTATGTATGGACAGTAAATTTAGGAAAAATTGAAAAGGAGATTTAAAAAATTATACAGTAATTATGAGATACAAAAAAAATCAACGTCATGAGATAAAAAGTCAAAATGATGACCAAAAAAAATCTGAATTATGACAGAGAAAAAAATTCAGAATTATGATATAAAAAGTCAATTATGAGGTAAAACGTCAGAATTATGAGGAAAAAAATTTTTATTATGATGTAGTCAGTCACAATTTCTGATTTACTGATTTATGACGTATTGTGCATATTGTCACATTTGTCTAGTTTGAAAAAGTAATGACTTGCTATGGGAGTATTTGAAAAAGTAATGACTTGCTATGGGAGAATGTTTAAGAGATAATACATAAAAAAAAATTAAATACAATTTGTTATGAAATGTATTGTTTGGGGACCAGGCTGCTTTTGAATTGTTTTCGGGAAGTTGAACTATCCTACATTTTCAAAACACGTAATCTATTGCACTAATACATTGGGAGTTTTACCAGTGCATATGCAAATAAAGCGTCTACACTACACAAACGACCTTTCCATTTTTGCACTGACTATGATTCCAGCTCATCATCATCTGAAGCATCACAGCTATTTTGGCCATAAAATAACCCTCTGGATAATCAGCAAGTAACCTTACCGCACACATATTTACATGACCACTGCCTCTGTGATGCCATGGCTTGACTCATAGAACTGTCTGACAGCTTTCACACTTTGACACCATGACACAGCCGACACATCCACACCAAGTGGCCACAAATCCCCCTCCAAATTGCAGACACGCCGCAGAGACACTTTAGAGGCTGAAATATCATCCCGTCGAGCTTTATGGCCAATGAGTCATGTAGAGAGAGGCAAGAAAAGCTGATGTCACTGCAAACTGCAGAAATATTTTGGACTTTGTATTGCTGTGACAAGTGGGAGGCACTGTGGGAGAGTCAAGGGTTTAGAGGAAGTCACTACAAAGAGCAATAAAGGATATCAATAGGAGACACGCCATTTCAGCATTAACTGGTCCTGAAAAGGTCACCTGTGATCTTATCAAGTTGTAACACGAAAAAAACAAATGTCCCTCTATTCTCACTGAATGCTCTTATGGGTCTCTGAGAAAAAACACAGTTCGGGAATTAAATCAAAAGAAATTAAGTGATGAATATAAAAGCAGATGAAATCAGAGTCTCTGCTCTTAACACAAAGGATCCATGGGTTTATCTTCCCACATCTGTATAAGTGAGACATCTAAAACCCATGGCGCTTTGTTTTTATCATCTGTGTGTCAGAAACCAGCATGGATGACAAATAGAGCAATGACGGTATAAAAAACAACAGTAATTCTTTGTGACTATTCAAGTATTTGTACTGAAACACAACTGCAGACCGTTTTTTTGTATGTTTATTGATATAATAAAACTGGATGCAGTACAATGTGTACAGAATCGTAGAAAGAAAATGTCATTAGTACAGTAGTAAAGGAGACTAATGAGGCTAAGCTAAAAATGGCAGTGTTACAACAGTGGGATTTGATTATCTGGAGGAAAAAAAAACAAAAAGCATAAGTAGTAGAATGTGTTTTGAGACACTGCACTGCTGTTCTTCCAAAAAGAGCTTCAAGAAAATAGTTTACATACATAAAGGTACATTTGAATACATGAGTGTATTAATTTTCTCTTTGGGCTATGGTCCTATCCATTAGGGCTGCATGATTCTAGCAAAAACGAGAATCACAATTTTCTGCTTATAGATTTTTATTATTTATTGTTTATTAGGGATCCTCATTAGTTTCCACTGTAGTAGTTACAATAGTCTTCCTGGGGTCCCAGTTAAAAACAGTCGTGTTAATACATTATTTATTATTAAGAAAATCTGCACATGATTCATAATATAAAATATATCCATTAATTACAGCAAATGCAGTGGCAATGCGATAAAAATAAATAACAGCAAACAACCCCCCCCCCCAAAAAAAAACAAAACAACAACCTTCACATATGGTACACCATGGATTTTAGTGTTCTTTTAAATGTGTGTAAATTTGGTAAATCCCTTATCTTTTTTGGTAATTTGTTCTACAGTTACGAAGACCTTGAATAAAACAGACTTTTGCAGTGAATTAGTTCTTGGTTGATTAATGGCCAGATCAACACTACAAACACGATGAGTGGAATATGAGTGCATCTGGTTTACATATCTTAACCTTTCAAACATTGAAGTTGGCTTACCAGTTAACATTATTTTCTATAAAAATACTAATAAGTTATAGTGAAATAATGATTCTCTGGCAGGATTTATTTATTTATTTTACAAAATGTCTATTGCTGTCCAACTTATAATATATAGGGTATTGGGGTAGGGCTGATGTCAGTGGGAAAAATAAAGAAAAGGAGAAGAACAGTGCAGGAAACAGAAGGAAAAGTGAAAAGACACTTGGATTTGGGCGACAGAAAAGAAGAGTGACATGAGTTTTTTTGGGTATGAGTTCAGGTGGATGGCTCTCCCACTACCACTGGGGTTTTCTTCCAGTTCACTGTCTTTACCACAGATGTTTCACTGCTGTAATTCACTCTTTCTTCACTCAACTGCAGCTGACAGTATCAGGCTCATGTTGTGAAAAGATGCTTTATCATTGGTAGAAAGAGGGGGCGGTGGCAGCAGTTTTGTGTTCGTGGGCATGTTTGTAACACAGCCCATGGTATAAAAGGCTTAAAGGAGTCATTCCATAGTTATTTCATTAATATTACTGTGTTCTCCATTGTTACTGAATGTATTGTGTGTTGGTTCTATTTAAATAAAAATTTTCAAATTGCTTTGTTTTAAGCTGTTTTTGGAGGGTAGAAAAAAGCCACGCGGTGATGAGGCGTCTTTGATTGGCTCAGAATGCATGAAGGAACACCCCCCACCCCCACCCCCACCCCTCCACTCTGGCTCTATGTGTGTTTCCCATTTCAGAGTAGCATCATGAACCAGTTTGCTCCACTGTTTTTATCAAGTTTGTGCAGCAGCTACTGTGGCGCCGTCTTGTCTTCTCTTGTAGGTGCTAATGCTAATGCTACTAGATTCGCTGCAATGGAGGACGGGTTTAACCCCACGTGGGTGACGCCAATGCCCCTGTGACGTGTAGTGGACAGGATTTTTCTGGGTGGCTTGTTTCTCTGTGTTGTTTTCTATGAATGTGAAATACAGCCAGTGGAGGTGAAACACCACGCAGCAAACATTAAGGCGTTATCCGAAGAATGTAGGTTTTTCTCTGCACTTTTTTCTTCTTGTTTCTTTTACACATTCGACATTAAATTCAATATTGTTATTTGGTATTTCAATATTTGTGCTTTCTTTTACTACTCTTTCTTTTCCATTTGGTCATGATAAATGCTAACAGCTGACCTTTGGTTAACAGTATAGACAAGTTCATGTGAAACAAAACCATTATGTGTTTTCTACTTCAGAATGTCTTTTCAAGCTGTTTGACTTTTTTTCTGTAAGATTGACAGATCCATTTTCTACAAAGTTCTGTAAATCACTGACTGCACAGTTGCACATCAACTTTGTTCATTTCTGGGAACATACAATCACTTCACAGTGCGGTATCACTGCACCTCTACTCTGACTGAAGGAGATGAGATTTTATCCCTCTGTTAGGAAAGTAAACGTTGCAGCTAATATGGTTTCCAGTGAAATACACCAAGAAGCCAGACTAGCCAGCCAGGCAGGCACTTGAAATGTATCCCCTCTGAAAGAAGCTAAATAAACACTGGTCAGGCCACAAACTCAGGCAACCTGTAGGTCTGCTGTGACTGTTCCCAGGTCAGTACCCAGTCAAATGTTCAGGTCTTAGGCAGCCAGTGTCCTGAAGCAGAAATCTATTAGAGGACGGCATTCAGGCAGTGGTTATCTGGACAATACACTGGATGAGCTGGATATATATATATATATATATATATATATATATATATATATATATATACATATATATATATATATATATATATATATATATATATATATATATATATATATATATCTCACCACTTCCTCAAAGTTTAATGACAATAACAGTAATAAACACTCTCTTGGCTCGATGCATGTTTGTTATTAATCCAGTAATAACTTCTAATGACTCTGATATTCAATATACTGTATCAGATCTCATGTAGGTTTGTCCTGGTGTCTGTTTTGTGTTTGGAGTTAGCACAACTAACTGTTTCTTAACAGTTATTAGAAGGACTGTACGATTGATTGATTTTGATTTTGATCTACAGCGTGGTCTGCTGGGGGAGCAGCATCACAGCAGCTGACAGGAAGAGGCTGGACAAACTGATAATGAAGGCCAGCTCCGTCTTGGGATGTCCTCCAGATCCTGTAGAGGAGGTGGGTAGAAGGAGGCTGACAGCCAAGCTGTCCTCCATCATAGTCAGAAACTCCCACCCCCTCAAACACAAACTGACTGCACTAAGGACCCCATTAGTGACAGAATAAGACCCCACGAGTGTGTGAAGGAAAGGTATCGCAGGTCCTTCCTTCCTGCAGCTGTCAGGATCCACAACAAATATAGAAACACAAACTGCAACAAATTACCTGCAATATGTGCAATAAATAGGACAATTAATCCCCTGTGCAATAGTGTGCAACATAAATAATTTAATTAATGTTGCCGTGCTGCTCTTGTGTGTTCTAGTCTGTGCTGCTCTAAACCCAGAATATCCCCTAGTGGGACTAATGAAGAAATATCTTATCTTATCTTAAATCAAAATCAAGTTATTTAGTTAAGATGATGTTCTAACAAGTTCTAACAATGACTTTGCAATATTTTTTTTTTTCATTTATTCTTTGTAAAGAGGACATTCTCATGATTTTTTTTCCCCCAAAAAAAACTCGATAATGGTTATTATTTGATGTGTCAGATTTCTTTTGTAAACTCTGGCATTTAATTTCATTATGAGTGAAAAGTCTAGTGTGGTATGAACCCCACCACAGGGATCAACTAGTCGTGCATCATGCTACTTCTGAGCACAGTGACATCTTTGACAGTCTGTTCACGTCAACATGTCATAAAGGCCCAGCAGACACATTCAGGTGCACACAGACACATACCAGCCTCAACCTGGGGCAACAGGTTCATTCCATCACACAGAATCCATACCTGACTGCGCTCAGTGACACGAAATGATAAAAGGAAAAGAAACCATACAGTGAAAGGAAATGAAGAGGACATGTAGAAAAAACACAAGGGAGCATGACTCAATCTGGATTCACACCTCTGAGCGAGAAGACAAATAGGAAGACAGAAACCAAGGCAGAGCCAGCAGCCAATGAAGACAGAAGGACAGAGAAGGATGGAAGGCCCGGGCAGATAAGCCGAGCCTGGAGAAAATTGTCCCAACAGGCGTTCAATAGTGAAAGACATGTATCTTATTGAGTCTGAAGGGGCCTTAACGCATGTTCATTCCAGCTGTCACACTGATAGTAAACACACCATCTAATCTGAGTTGTAAATGTCTGGGACATTCTGTGTCACAGTGTGTGTGTTTGCACAGCTTGACAGTTATCTAGCAGATTGGTTGGGCTAGTTAAATATGTTTGCATGCCAGAGCCAGAAGTAATAAACAATATAGTTTGACAATGTTTTCTCTAACTGAGGTCACGTGTTAAGGCTGAGTCTGAACCAGGCTCTAGAATAAAGTGTTGACACGGCACGTCTCTGTAAACCCCACATACGTATAAACAAGGGTTGAACAATTAACCTTTTAACATCCACCAGGTCCACCACTGTAAACTAGTCCCACAAAGGCATTTATGCTGAAGCAAATGTAAAGGTACATTCAGTACAGACTGTAAGGAACATGCAAAAAGTACTAATACATTCAGAAACGTGAAGCGTTTTCTATACACCACTGTGTCCATAATGTCAAAACATTATAATTTTCATTTACAGAAAGTGTTATTATATGATAGGCTGGGAAGAACACTGAACGTAGCGTATAAATGTATAAATGTTCAATGGACTGCACTTATATGGAGCTTTTTCACCTTCATGGTGCTCAAAGTAATTTATATAAGCCTCATATTCAACCATACACACATACACACACACACACATACTCATTTACATGTCTTATGAGGAACAAGTTTGTAATCAAGTAGCCATTGGGTAGTGAGTGTAAACAAATTGTTTGGTTTTTTTTAAATAACATTACAAAAAAATTTGTAATTAAGTGAATAAACAAAATAAATCCATAAATAGAAATATTTTTTTAAATAATACATAAATTAATAATTATAAAAATACATTAAAATTTATATTTAACCCTCTTAGGGACCTTGGGGTTTTTTTAAATCAAGGTTGCACATTTCTCCTTTTAAAAACAAAGGTTGTAAATATTAATATTTAATGTATGTTTATTGACAACAGCTGTAAAAGGAGATACACAAATTGTGGAAAACAAGGCTGTGTGTTGTTACTATGTGGTTTAGACACTGGTAACTCCTGTAGCACAAAGGGGAAAATATGTCAGAGTGTGAAATGATTAGCTGGCAAAAGCTGTAATTGAGTTGGAAAGAGAGCAAAAAACAGGAAGCTACTGTAGGTGTCTCATACAGCAGCCGTTTCCCACGTGTGTGTGTGTGTGTGTGTGTGTGTGTGTGGGGGGGGGGGTAATAACCTCTGTGGGTGTGGAAAAAGTACAATGGTCAGTAGCAGCGATAGGGGAACAATCAATAGGATACCAGTCCAATACCAGCCCTTTTACGTCAACTGTACAGTTAAGTGATGTGGACATGTGACTGGCAGCTTTTAGAGGTATAAATGATAGACCTCAACACCAACACCTTCCCTCACAGCTAAGTAAAAGTCATTCACACAAAATAGAATAATAGGTTGTTTTGATGCATTGTTTTCCAGACGGCGCTGCAGCTGGGGGATGATGATGCTTTTTTGGCCCAATCGAAACGTCCCCTCTGCCATCTGTGCCTGACCAATTGGCTGGCTCATATCTAGGCTTGATTTATTGGAAATCTAAATATTGGCCTTGTGTTTTCCTCATCCCACATGATGCCCTTTATTTGATGAGATATTTATTGTTGAATTGTTTTGTTTTTTTTGGATTTTTTTTTTTTTTATTCCAGTGTATCAATGTACACAAGTGAGTTATTTAGTATTAATGGATGATTTAAATAGAACTGTACAAGCACTGGAACGTGTTATTTACTTAAAAAAAATTAATAAATAAATAAAACAATGACAAATGTGAGAGTTTAGAATTATTACTCATGTACTTATTACCTCTGAAGGAAGTTATGTTTTACTCCATGTGTGTGTGTGTGTGTGTGTTTGTTTGTTTGTTTGATTGTCAGAAAGATAACACAAAACGTTATTGACAGAATTTGATAAAACTTTCAGAGATGATTGATAATCCGTCAAGGAAGATACCATTCAATTTGGTGCTACAAAGGTCGAAGGTCAAGGTTACAGTTACAGCTAAAACACATATGTGGTTATATCTCAGACAAGATATTTTTTTTTACATTCACTTCGTCTTACCTTCAGACATCAAGCGAATGGTAAATTTGCAAAATGTATGACCTTTACCTTAAAGCAGTCTTATGGACATATTTAGTTACTACAACAATATCATGTGTTTCATATTTAACATTAGATCTAACATGTGAAATTTGTGCAATGTCACATAATGTCAGATATGTGGTCAAATATTGAAATGGACAAAAACAGGATCGAGGATTTCTTTGAATTTTTTCAAACCCTCTAAGGGATTGCTAATGACTGATAAAATAAATTATTAGCGAACACAGAACGCTAGTTTACAAATAAGTTACAAACATCCAGATCCAAACCTTGTCAGACATGTGCTGCTTCGTGGAGGTCTGCGCTGTCAGAGTGATCGAGTTACTTATGTAATAATCGAGGGTTTGTTCGTCTGTTAGCAACATAACTCAAAAAGTTATGAATGGATTTGGCTGAAATTTTACTGGCACAAGCAATACGTGATAAGTCACTTTTTCCCACGGATAAAGTCATTTTATCCTTTTAATGTCATTGTCAGCTTTTTTTTCTCCCCTAATATATACAGTTCTTAAAAGTAAAGTGAGTGAACATCACAAATGTTCAGTTTATCTTTATTCTATTTTTAGTCATTATACTTGGTCCTCTTATCTGTTTTATTTGTACAGCTGGTTTTTTTTTATCTATTGTTGTATTTTATTCAATCACTGTGTTTTGTATTCCTTGATTTAAACTGCACAGCACTTTTTGTGTTTTTAATTTTCAGAAAGCTTCATTGCTCACTCTTTAAGTTGCTTTGGAACAACATGTCTGCCATATGGATAAATAAATAAATGCAAAATATGAAGACTTATATAGCTGGCTTTTTAAAAGCACATTGGTATTTGAAAACAATACGTGTTTCATTTCAATTTGACATTTGGGTTTCAGTCACTTTGTGTTGTCAATCTTTACAACTCTCTGAGTATTATATATTTTTCTTCTGAACATCAAGCTATTCATTCCAACATTTGCTTCTGTCACATCTGTCAAAATATGATATGAATTATCTCAAGAAAAACATACATTCATTTATCTTAACCACACATTTCATGAACAACTTCACAGCCCACTAAATGCAATCTGTAGTTTAAAAAAAATCTAGAAATCTATAATATCCTAACTACTAGATTGATTAAATTGTGTAATTTAATATTCAATAATTACATCTGTTATGTCTGAGTGTAGCTCCAGAGTTTGTATGTTACTAAAAATTGTCAATATTATGACCTGTTGTTTATATCCTGTCATGTTCTTTATATTTATTATCAGATTAGAAGGTTTTTTTTATTTATACTTTGCGGTACATTTGTTTTGCAGGCAGCAACTCAAGCAATCCAAAATATGACGCACAAAAATACAACAATCAAGTACAATAAAAACAAATAAATGAATAAAAAGCCAGTTGTTAGGAGCCATAAAATCTCCCTAATTCTTCCTCATGTCTTGGCCTTGTTGTAGAGTTTTGTAATAACTGCTGGTACAATCACTAAGGTCTGGTTCCTGAATTTAATTTTAACACCAGATAGGGGTGGACAGTCACTATGATTAATATTAATTTCACATTTCTACTTTTTTTTTTTTTGTCAGTCACTGGTCAGTTTTACATTGACCATCAACTCATGAGAAAATGAAACAATTTAACCAGAATTCTTGCTTTTCAATTAAAGGTTTTTATGTAGACAATAGGTTATTTTTCGGTGGTAGTGCAAATGGTACATCACAAAAAACTGCAATGGAAAAACCTTTATCTGCAATATGATTTAAAAAAAAAAAAAGATGTTGGACAATCTGTAGAATGTGCGGAAATGCAATAATTTTTTTTTATTTAGTACCATTACATGCTCCCTCTGGTGATGCTAATGTCCACAGTTGCCCTGGAGCAGACTGACAGAAGCATGGCTGAATATTAATACCTACGGTCCATCCAAACATTTATACACATCCATACACCTGACTAGGACAGAGCAGGATTTCAACCGCCAACCCTTCGGTTAATGGACGACCCACTTTAGTCGATGTCCATGTCCTGATCAGAGGTGTAAAGTAACTAAGTAAAAATACTTCATTACTCTACTTTAGTAGATTTTTTACATATCTGTACTTTACTTAAGTGTTTATTTTTCTGGTAACTTTTTACTTTTACTTCCTACATTTTTATATAAATATCTGTACTTTATATTCTTTACATTCTCAGAATAGACTCATTACTTTTACAAACTAAACAGATGTGACAGTATGAAAAATCAGTCGCTTCAGAGAGAAAATCAGTGGAGGAAAGAAACTGGGACTTGATATATTATAGTTATATGACTATTATCACATAATTTGAACTTTTTGTGCCCTAATTTTTCACATTTTATTTCATAATTGTGACTTTTTATCTCACAATTTTGACTTTATCTCACAATATTTTCATTTTTATCTCATAATTTTGACATTTTATCTTATAATTATGCATTTTTATCTCATATTTATAACTTTTTATTTTAAAAATCTTATAACTTTTTTATCTCGATTGTGACTTTTCTTCCCCCAAATTTCCTAAATCTTCTGTCCATATTCACAAAACTGAGTAACTGTGACTCGATCAAACACATTATCTAAACAGTAACTCACTTTTAAATGTTTTACTTTTGAAACATTTCTGATTTTATTTTCTGAAGTATTATTGTATTCATGACAAAAAATAGCAGTTTTACTTTTGTACTCTATTACAATTAAGAAGTTGTACTTTTTTTTAACTTTAACTTAAGTAGAAGAGTTGAATCAGTACTTCTACTTTTGCCAGAGTATTTCTTTCACACAACTAGCTGTACTTCTACTTAAGTACAGAATGTGTCCACCCCTAAATGACTCCTTGTGTCATCTCATGATAACAAATAAACAAATCATCGTATTTGTGATTTAATGGAAAAACCAACACTTCTGTTTTTGGTTATTTAATAGGCTACATATCACTTAAGTTTGGAAAAGCAACTGCTGTTGATTCTCAGTGCAATTACATTTTACAGACACTGTCGCAGGAATCAAATGAAATTTTTTTAACACTTGTCTGTATTTCACAAGATGTAAAATTCCGATTGTGAATCAGACTTTTAGCTAAGCTTACCTTAAGCTCATCATCATGACCTTTTGGCCATATTGCTCAGCTCTAATACCAGCGTTTACCTTTCCACACACACATATTCCTCTGAGATCCTTTGCAAAGATGGTGTTAATACATGGTGACTAACGCTGCCTAATAAGGTTGTGAATGGTTTAAATAAATACCAGAGCAGAGAGAATTTAAGAAAAGACATGAAAACTCCTCTTGAATGACAGTGTTCACAAATAAATGTTGTAGATTTACAAACACCATGTATTTAAGCGACTTTTTTTTTAGGAGAAGGAGTGGGATTTAAATAAGTATTGCTTCTTTTCAAATCTGCAAACAAAGCCATGTTTTATTATGTGTTGTTTTTGTTTTCCATGTATATGTTTTTATATTATTTGAGCGCGTCCCCCCTCTGGCTGTCCACATGTCGAAGTGTCCTTGGGCAAGACACTGAACCCTAAGTCGCTCCCAGTAGGGTCAGGCAGCACCGGTGTATGAACAGCAGCTGTCTACTGATGTATGAGTGTGTGTGAATGGGTGAATGTGAATACTTGTAAAACACTTTGGGCACTACACAGCAAATTTTGCAATGTTAAATCAA
This sequence comes from Siphamia tubifer, assembly GCA_020466265.1. NCBI lineage: Eukaryota > Metazoa > Chordata > Actinopteri > Kurtiformes > Apogonidae > Siphamia > Siphamia tubifer. The sequence continues at coordinate 30,079,430 of CM035793.1, forward strand.
CACTTAGAGAGTTTATTTAACTTCTTCTAGAGTGTATTTGGTCCCATTGTCTCCAAATTAACACTGCAAAATCTACAGTGTAAGTGGTGTATAAAACGCGCTGTATAAGTACAGTCTATTAGAGTACAATCGTTTAATTTGTTGCATATTCGAAATAAATGAACTTAAAAAAAAAAATGTCACAGGAAGTTTGTACGAATTAATAGTTACAGTACACGTTAATATAAATTCTATTCACAACATATTTGTCCGCACAATCAACACTTGGTTCATGTACGTCACTCCCAGCATCCTACACACTTTAGTGAACGTACCGTGTACATACTTAGATAACAGGTTGGTGCTGAGGTGATGTTTCCTATCTGGAGGATGTCCTTATTATTCTAATCTACATCTATCTCTCCAGTGAACAGTTGGAGGATGCATCGCTATAGAAACACAGCTCACCTCGGTGTGGTTCAAACTCTAATTTAAGACCAGGCGGCGTGTTGAGCCTGAGGAGAAACACGGGGGACAAAACACTTGTGTGTGTGTGTGTGTGTGTGTGTGTGTGTGTGTGTCTGCCTACATGAGTCAGTCTCTGCTAACCTTTATCTCTCATATCTTCAAACTATTATTTATTATTCACCTCAGTATGTATTTATTGCTACAATCGCTTGCATATTTATTAAGACTAGGTGACTCATGTCTGCTGCTGCTCTAATTATCAGCCATTGTTTTCCCTGGTGTCCTATCAAACCTTCATCGCCTTGTAAAATGTAGCTAGTAATATCATCCAACACCTTTAAACTCTGGCAGAGGTTAGAAAAGGCCAGCACACGCACACATAAATACAGAGAACACACTTTTACTGTGTTACATAAGCCCTGGTGGGCAGTTGTTTGGCTCTATGGCTCAGGTGTTTCAGTGCTAGACAAAAAAAAAAAAACAAAAAAAACAAACCCTCCTTGGAGAAAACATACACATGTACACAAGCTGCAGTGTTTGTTACGAAGCTACTTTACGTACCAGTTATTCTCTCATCTCTATCCTTTTGTTGACACGCACGTTTAATGTGTGTAGAACAAGGACGGGTGGCAGATGGCTAAAAACATCTTGCCAACCTCCAGGGTAATAGAGAACATTATGTTTCCTATTTTACGTTAATCAGCTTCTAATGTTAAACTGAACCATTTAAACGCCTTCGCTTAACGAGTGTGGATGAGGGTAAAGAATATCGACTCCTCTCATTTTGTCTTTGCTTTGTATCTGTTTCTTGCTCTAACTTTTACTCATTTTATTGCCAATCCTGGAAATTCCACAGTAACATCTTTATGAGACCTGCAGTGCATCAGTACGAAACTATAACATCATGTCACGCAAAAAAAAAAAAAAAACGGCCACTGACTTCACTCACATAAATCAACTGCTCCTCTGTACAACATTCCAACCACAAATGTGTGTATATGACAGTACAACTCCATTTTTGTATAAATATGTGTACTTTATACTCTTTACATTCTCAGAATAGACTTGTTACTTTTGGAGGAGAACAACTGTGACTTTATATATTATAGTTATATGTGACCCACCACCACGAAACCAGGTATAAGTGTCTGGAAATCAAAACTGAGTTATCTGTGTAGCTTGGTAGAGTGGAAACTAAGGTTTAAGATGGTGAAAAAATTATGTTTCTATCATAAGTAGAACCAAAGTTATGGTCATTTTAATATCCACATTTGGACACATTTTGCAATTTGCATATTTTTAGATATTGTCCGTTAAAGTTTTGGACTGTTTTGGGGTAGGAAGTCCTTAGCAAGGCATAATAATTCGTATCCAATTGACAAAAAATATTCACAGATGTTAAAGGACACTCTGATGGACATGTCACAGAAGTTCTATATATTATAATAATAGGACAGAATTGCAACGTATTATAATCATTTGGCTTACACCATTGGACAAGAGCATTCAATATAAGCTTTTACCTCGTACCGAACACTTGGATGTTTACGCACAGAACGGAGATCGGTTTGTTCGGTGAAAAGAGGTGGAAGTCGTCTTTGTCTTTGCTCAGCAATCCTTAAACTTTTGTCACCGCTTAAATAATTGACCCAATAAACACCTTTGTTGATTGGATTTCAATGTAATGACCACAGTAACTGAACATAGAGGTGTTACGGTACCGTTTTTTGATAAGGTGTAAACACAAATAACAAATCACCTTCCAGCCTAAATTTGGCTGTAGCTCTGAACGGCTCAGCGCGACTTATGCCTGGTTTCGTGGTGGCGGGTCACATATGAGTATTATCTGACAATTTTAACTCTTTGTCTCACAATTTTGACTTTTTATTTCACAATTTTGACGTTTTCTCTTTAAACTATGCATTTTTTTTATATATATTTATATCTTTTTAAAATCTTATGTTAACTTTGTATCTCAATTGTGACTTTTTTTCCCCCCGTTTTTTTCTAAATTTTCTAAATTAATTCGAAATTAATTAATACAGTGATCCTATCAAACACATTGTCTACAGAGTGACCTACTTTTAAAGGCTTTATTTTAAAAACTTTTTGGATTTTTCCTGGTTAAGTATTATTGCGTTCGTGGCAATAAACAAATGCAAATTTTACTTTTGTACTTTATTATAATTGAGAAGTTGTACTTTTTTACTTTTACTTAAGTAAAGCAGTTGAATCAGTACTTCAGTATTTTTTTTCACACCAGTAACTGTACTTCTACTTAAGTACAGAATGTGAGTACTTTGACCACCTCTGAATATTACTAGTTGAATGGACAGAAATGGGTAGCTCCATCTGAAACCACAGTTTTGTTAGTATAAGTTTATCTGTCTGTTTATTAAAACCTATTAGAGTCCAGGAGGAGTAATCTGATTCATGTTTAATTCTTGTTGCTCTTTCTAACGTGATCTTTAGGACAGCCTGTTATTTGCAAGTTGTTACATTTGTTTTGTGCATCCAGACATTGCCAATCAATTGTACCTGTAAGGAATGTTATGGTAATAGAATCAGTTCCACAGGTACGTGTTCAAACCAGCAGTGAGGTCACTGTAGTGTCTGAGATCAAATCCACATGGGGTTTGGATCCATTTACTTTCTTTCTTTCTTTCTTTCTTTCTTTCTTTCTTTCTTTCTTTCTTTCTTTCTTTCTTTCTTTCTTTCTTTCTTTCTTTCTTTCTTTCTTTCTTTCTTTCTTTCTTTCTTTCTTTCTTTCTTTCTTTCTTTCTTTCTTTCTTTCTTTCTTTCTTTCTTTCCTTCCTTTCCTTCTTTCTTTCTTTTACAGGTTTTCCAAAACCTATCTGGATATGAATTGCCTGAACAATAATTTTAAATACAGACATCCGGATATATAGAAAATAGCCAAAAAACTAAAACTATATATACAGTATATATATATATATATATATATATATATATATATATATATATATATATATATATATATATATATATATATATATATATATATATATATATATATATAAAGCTGCTTTAATCTTCTATTAGTTCTTCTGACTACAGTGCTGGGCAATCCATCTTATATTGTGATCAACCTTCATTTCACATCTGATTTGTAACATCATTATCACAAGCATCAGTCTCTGTATTAGCAAGTTTATATCAGTAAATTCAGACTAAGATTTATTGTCATTCAATCAATAGACATGATAGATTGAAAAATACTTACACAGGCCTCTGTGTTTGTATTTAAAATATTAAATTAAATATTCTATTCTCTTTAGTTTTTTATAATAACTATCATAAAATGTGCTAAAATATAATCAAATAAACCTCTCAATATTGCACAATATACAGCAGCAGTTAAAGGTGGTTATGCATATACGTAAGCAGCAACAGTTTAACAGTGGAAATAAAATGACAATAATGACTGTAGCAATATGTCTGTACTCTGGTGTTCCGCTCTCAGCTACGTTAACTTGCAGAGATTGTGTACCATGTTATTTCTCTAATGCAAAAGAAATAACAAAATTATCATCAGACCATCAGCTGTGGACTCGCTGAACTCCAACGTGCAGTGAATCTGATTTGCACAGATTTAGAAATATGTTAGTGTGAAAACATTATTTATTATTCATTATGAAACAGCAACAAATAGGGAGTCACAATCTATGTAATTAATAGAAATGCTGCAGATGTATGGACTCAAATGATGGTAAACTCACTGAAAATATTGTCATAATGGTCACAAAACAACAATAAAATCAATAACAGTGGATGGACACACTTGGTTTATGTTTAGTTAATGATATATTTTGCTGAAAGTTAATTTTTTTTCTACAGTTTTCTTGGTTTCTAATGTAATCTTTCAATGTACTTTGAATTTTTATGAACATCTACATCAGGGGTGTCAAAGTAATTTTAGTTCAGGGGCCACATTCAGCCCAGTATGATCTAAAGTGGGTCGGACCACTCAAATAATATATCTCAGTTTTTGAGTAAAAAAAAATGAACTGTACTCGAACATAACATGAATAAATATGAACAACCTGAAAATGCATAAGATAAACAAGTACAACTTCAACCATATTACACCATATTTTATAATTTATACATGTGCATCACACCTTACAGCTCACAGTAGATCTACAAATACACACTTTAAATAAATGACAAGCATAATATTTATCAAATTTCTCTTCAGACATTTCAGGTTGTTCATATTTGTTTCGGTTTTTCACATTTTTTTTGTCATAAAAGTAAACATTTTTGTGTAATTTCACTTCTTTACAGTACAACAAAGAGGAAAAAATGCTTTTTATATATTATGATAATATTTTACTGATGTAATCCACTAAAATTATTTGAACATCTTTGTTAATATTTTTAGTGGGATTTTTGGATTTCACAAATCCATACCAGGGGCCATAGATATTGGATGCTTTGGTGGGCCAGATTTTGCCCCTGGGCCTTATGTTTGACACCTATGATCTATACATAATCAGTGAAATATAGAAAAATACTTGATTTTTACTGAAAAAACCCAAAATAAGGATGATGACATTAAAATAAAAGTTGATAAATCATTTCAAGGGTGAATAGAGAGGAAAATCAAAGTTGCACTGGTTCTTCATGGGTTAAAAGATCATTATATGATCTTCTGGAATTATCACTCATCCTTGTCAGTCCATGTGTCTGATTAACTCCTGATATCAGTAAATGTGTTGTGGGTGGCTGCATGTGTGTGTAGGTTCGATGTGGCACATCTCATGGTGATCCTGTGCATTTAACCAGATGGCAAATCAGCCTTTCCCAGCATGCAGTGGGAACGGTACACGCTGTACCCTGACAGGTCATCTCATACATGGTCATGGCTTAAAATGTAATATAGTCAAGGTGTGTTCATAACATAAAATGAGAATATTTGTTTGTTTATTGGCCATAAAAGTACAGAAAAACAGTACAAATGTATCAAGGATGACACAAAAAAGCATTTATGCTTGTTTCCATTGTGGTCCCTGAGTGACAGACAAAAAATAGCTACACACAAATTAAAAACATGGAAGATATATAACATGATACAATGCTAAAAAAAAAGTTTGGCATTAACCAATAATAACAGTTAACAATGTGATAAGTAAAAGATAATCCATGTAACAAAAAGAGAAACTAATTGTAAATTAAATTGGATGCAAATGCAATAAGAATTGAAGTAAAAATGGATTGATAATTGAATAATAATAATAATAAGATTGCAAAAAAAAAAAAAAAAAATAAGTTCAGAGAGAAAAAGAGTAATTAAACTAAATACTAAATGCCCATATTTATGAGTGGGTCAAGTCTTATTGTAGTGGTTCCCAACTTTTTATTTGGCTTGTGACCCCATTTTAACATCACACATTTCTGGTCATCCAGACATTCAAAATGGAGGCATTTCTTTTCCTAGAATGAGTTTGTTTTTTGATCATGTAATAGTTTTGTTGCCAATAAATGTTCATTTTAGACCACATTTAGTCTATAATGGATATTATGTGTAGCTGGATTAGGCCCCCAGTGACCCCCGCGACCCTAGTGAGGATAAAGCGGGTTCAGATAATGAATGAATGGATATTATGTGTGTACTATAATTTCCCCTTCTGAAACTAATAAAGGCATATCGTATGTTATTGTTAGGGACAAGGTTAGAAATATTCAAGAAAATGAATGAAATAATGAAAATGAAAAACATTTTTAACTGAAAAAAATAAAAACTAGAATTAAAAGAAAAAATGACAACTGTTGGAAACAGTATTGTGTGTTTACAAAACTACCTATAACACAGAAAAATGATGGAAAAAATGCACTTTGTTTTCGTCTTTGTCAATGTTGGAATGATATGAATCTGAGTTATTTCACTTCATCAGTTTTAACTGATGACACCAGATGAGAATTCACAGTCATGTTTGGTCATTGTGGTTTACAGTCTTCTGCTCTAAACTCTACTGGAACATACAGACTAAAGCTGGGACACAGTAGTAGTCAAATATGGGATTTACTGAGTGATGTGTGGGTAGTTTTTTTTTTCTTCTTCTTCTTTCAACTCAGGTCCCGTTTTGGATGTGTTTTAGCCCCATCCACAGGTAAACCCCCGGGTTAATACACTGATCCTTACATCACTAGTAATAACCTGTCATGTGTGAATGATAGGACTCATATGAACTGAGACAGATTTATTAACAGAAAGAACTAAAGGGGAACAAATAGACAAACCTGGTGCAGTCCAGTTTGTATTTACAAGGCTGCAAATTAATACTGAACAAACAATAACTCAAACCACAAATTATGAAAGAGCTGCAGCATCTGAAACTGACAAAAATTAACAAGTGACACAAACAGCACCACAGTGTTTCAGTTTCAGCTTCACAGTTTGTCATCACTTTTATGGATTGAGATTGACTCTTTCAACTCACTATATATAAATATAATATATATATATAAAATGTGGAGTGTGAAGGCAACAGTGGTACCAGTAGTGATCGGAGCACTAGGGGCAGTGACCCCCAAGCTGGGAGAATGTCTCCAGCAGATACCAGGAACAACATCAGAGATCTCTGTACAAAAGAGCACATTGCTAGGAACAGCTAAGATCCTGCGCAGAACCCTCAGGCTCCCAGGCCTCTGGTAGAGGACCCGAATCTGAAGGAGACACCGCCCAGGTGGGGCGGGAGGAACATTTTATATATACCTCTCACGCTGGCAGCAAAATCAGTGGACCATAACAAACCCGATGTCCAAAACCAGAGGGGGGGATTACCCAGCAAATCGTACCCTGGTAATGTTCAAAGCATATGGTCCGACGTCATCCTGTCCGCTTGCTGGATAACAAATCTCGCGAGACATAATTTTAACGCAATGAGAAATCTTGCCAAATTACTCGCGGTCAGTTGCAGGTAATGTATTCGTAATGATATTCAGGTTGTGGTCGGTCAAGTCGTTTGAGATAAACATTAAAATAACTTGGTAAATATGCTTTATTAACTGAATTTCCATGCAGATGACGTACAAGTGACTAAGACTAAGAATGAACTCTGACAAAACACTAAAATGAAAAATGGGTAACAAAAAACAATGATGCATACAGGTAACACGCTAATTAAAGTGGCATTTTATCTGTATGGTTGGTTATTTTCTAAATACTACTTTGGATTTGGGAAACTGGGGCGTGGTTGGACATCAAAGCACATGCAGGAAGGTCGTGAAACTGTGGCTTCCTGCTGGTGAGCAGTACAGTATGATGCACCCTAAACACCCCCACCATATCTAATCCTTCTACTGGAGCACTTCTTTAAAAATTGTTTAAAATACCCTTCTTCTCCTCTTCTCAGAACAGTGATTATACCAAAGTTATTCACTCAACATTGCTTTGTTTTAGCTCATCAGCCTTTTTTGTGCACTTCAACAAGCTGGTAGAGTGTGTCATTGTGCATGTGTACGTACACACTCATCTCTTGTTTCCCAAGGTAATAAAGCGTATGACAGAAATGGATGGATCAATCAGTCCATGGACACACTCATGTAGCTGCTCATGCGGAACGACCCCTCCCCCTCCCAAAAAAAAAATACACACACTCACATACAAGCACACAATGAGCCAGTGATGCATGGCACAGATATATACTCCACCTGGCCATGGGCTTTGGAAAATAATACAAGCGATATGACAAGAGAGATGGAAAGAGACACAAAAAAGAGAAGGTTTGTGAGTGTCAGCATCATTCATCTGTTGTGGAAAAAAAAGAAGAAGAGACAAACGGGTAATAGGGATGCATAGACACACACACACACACACACACACGCACACACAGGAAATTGTAGCATAACATGTTGTCTGACCCTGATATTAGTGTAGGCTGCAGAATATTATAGGAATCAATAGGTTTTTCCAGAGAAGAGGAAGTAGTTGTAATTATGTCCTCCCCTATCCAGTATCTGTCAGTCAGCTGTTATATGTGACTGTTCTCTCGCTGTAGTAAACACACACTGGAGTCTAACATTGCAACAAAACAAACCATCAACATACACAACTCCACTCTTTTATGACGAACTGTAACGAGGACGGCCAAGTACATACGCCACTGTTGGACAGCTTGTCTCAGTGGTTCAGCAACTGCCTCTTAACAAGGCAAGAAACAGTACGTAGCAGCACTGAGCTAAACATGTTGTAGTTCTTTTGTGTACTTTTGTAAATGCTGCAAAGATTTACTGGGAAGTCACAATAACAATTTAGGTGTTTCAAACTGCCAACCAACAGTTTTGTGATGGATGTTTAGAAAGTCTAAGTAATATGAAAACACTAAAACACATTAGGAACAGCTTTGGCTTTTTCATTTGGATTACATTTCATTACAGTTAAAGCACTGAGGCTAGTAATCAACAATGATTTTTTTTGCAGTGTTTGCTCTACACTCTGGAGGCACAATGTCTGATCCAAATATAAATGAAGGTTAGATTCACCAACTTAAAGGGATAGTTCACTATTTTTCACATGAATCTGTATGGGATCAATATTCTGGCCTGGTTTTGGTCAAAGCAAAAGTAGTTTCCTGGGGTCATGAAATTAAAACGTTTGAATGAGTGATTTATTTGCATAACAATACCATCACGGAGCAAAAACTCACACCTCTTAATTGCTTTCTCTCAATAATGATCAATGCGCGTCGTCACTGTTAACAGCTGTGCGCCTGCACGTAGCAGCCGCAAAGTGAGTTAGCATCTAGGCTACCTGTTTCATTCACTTACTTTACTGTTTGGGAAGTTAACGGCACCATGTCTGACTACAGCGATGATGAAAGCATTGATTTCAGCACACAACCAAGGGGTTATCTTTATGAACCCATATAAATAAATTCATCAGATGGAAGTAGAACAGGCAGAGAGAGAGCATGGGCAGAGAGGTGGAAGTTGAAGCTGGAGCTGCGAGACCCCGGGTGACAGAAGTAATGCAGACTCAGGTGGGATGCTACTGTTGCAAAGAATGGGACCTGGTTATGCCAAAGATGCAAGACCCTTCAATTGACGACGAGGCCAAAACTCGACTCACAGAACACTGTCGGGGGCAAGTCACTGTGGGTGCATCAGAGTAAAGACGGTGATTCTATACAAATTCATGTGAAAAATAGTGAACTATCCCTTTAAGTAATGGTTCAATCAGAACTAAAGCAGTATATCAGTCTTTTCCACAGAAGTGCATTATATCACTTAGGAGTGACAGTGGAGTTTGGCACATTACTGCTAATGAATGCTCAGTGTAAGTACAAACATTGCATCGTGAATGTTGTTAAATTAACTTGAAATGAGTTCAGAATGTCCCAGTTTCTCACCTTCTGCTTCAGTGTTTTCTGTTGGAACATAACCTTTGTATTCAATCTGGTGACATGATCAGGAAATGAAATACAGGAATGAACCTTTTCACAGTAAAATGACAAAGATCAGACTTTATTACAATAATAAAAGGCTGGGTCCTGCTTAGGGAAGGTTACATTAAGACTTGGCAACAGAAAGATGATAATAATCTCAATATCAATTTTCTTAGTATAAATATGTAACAAAGGTTTGATGACTGTTTTGTATAGGGCTGGGGGAAAATGATTTAATCAAAAAATTGAATTTGTAGATCACATCAAAATTGATTTCCTTATCACACAAAAAAAAATAAGTATTTTAAATTTGCCAACATGTCCTTCTGGGTTCCTGTTTTTCTATGAGCTCAAACCTTTCCTCCTCTTCCCTGACATTAATGACAGGGCCACAACACACAACCAGTCGCAGTTTATTCCCAAGAATGGTTCTACAACTGGAACTGCTTCGATTCATGGCAAATCCTCACTATAAAATATGTGAGGCTATATGGTGTCACTTTGTTGAAGCCTTTGTTTATTTTTTGTCTCAATGCGCTTGAATTGAAAACAATAAAGTTGATGTTTTTCCATTATATTATCAGTCTGCACTTGGGTTCTTTTAAGTAAAGGATTGAAAATCGAAGAGAAAATTGAGTTTTTCATTAAAAAACATGAGTTGTTTTTTTCCCACCATATCCCCCAGGACTAGTTCAGTATAATTCTATTATGTAGATGGATCAGCGACACATGCATACACTGTAATGCAATAGAGAGCAGCAATACAACTACATAGTCAGTTTAACCAAGATGAAGACAAATAAGGCAGCCTGTGGACTGTAATGTAAAAACTAGGGTTGGGTTATTGACTTTACTGAAGTCTTATAATGAGGGAATTTTCAGTAGATTGGTCTTTAAATCGTTGTTAAAATGTGGTCCACCCAAACAATAATAACAATGAACAAAGCAGTCAGAGACAGCAGACCTCCGCCAAGACTTTATATGGCGTCAAAATGTGGTGTGATGGAGCCATAGGTGTTGACCCATCTGATGTCTGAAGGTGAGACGATGTGAATGTTACAAAACACCAGATTCTATCTTGTCTGAATCCTGAGATATTACCACTGATGTGTTTTAGCTGTTGACCTTTAGTGTGACCTTGACCTTCATTGCTCAAATCTAACAGGTTCTTCCTTGACCCATTATCTATCATTCCTGAAAGTGTCATCAAAATCCATTCAGAACTTTTTGACAGACAGTCAAACAGACCCAAATGTAATACCGCCTTGGTGGAGGTAATAAGTGGTACCAGATACAACAAACCCTAACCCTCAGCTAATGTGTTACCTGATTTGCTCTTTTGCTTATTACTGCAAAAAACACATTTGTTATGATAGTGACTTTGACCTTTGACTTACATTCACCAAAATTGAATGAGATTTATTCTTGCCCACCTCCCACATTTCCTAAAAATGTAATGGAAATTGGTCCAGTAGTTTTTTGCTTAAAGTTGTTGACAGACAGACACACAGAGGAAAAAACTAAATGATACCCCTCTCCTCTTTCAGGGGGCGGGGTAAAAAAAACCAAAAAAAAAAACCAAATAACCAAAAAAAGCCAAGAAGAACCAAAAACAACACCCCCCCCCTTAAAAAAGAAAAGCTTACTAAGGAGTGGGTGCACATCAACCAGTAAATCAGTGATTCTCAAACTTTTTATACTGTGTACCAACTGAAAAACTATTCAGCTCCCCGAGTACCACCATGATGATCATTATTAAAATATAGCTACATACACCTTCCCAATTAGCTTCAAACACACACAAGAGATGTTTATTCCTTACTGTGGTTATTTATTGTTAACTTTTAACACTGAATCAGACATTTAGACAACGATACCAGCATGTTGTTGAATATGAATAACGTCCATGCCTAATGAGAGAGGTGCGTCTGTCTGTCTGTGCACAGTCCTTTGATGTCTGGTTCAATAGGGCACAGTTTCAGTCTAAGGTCTGGCTCAGCATCCAACCTTGACCTGTATTTAGTTTTAATGGCAGCAAGTGAAGCGTAACAATTCTCATAAAGATAGACAGGAGAATGTGCACGGCCTTGTCCGACAGTGCAGGGTATTCTCCATGTTGCTGTCCAGCAGCGACTGTCTTTGGAAATGACTTTTTAGAGTTTCATCACAAGACAGTTCAATTAAACTCTCCTTGTGTTTTAAAGTTGGGTGTTTAGTGTGGAGGTGCCGTTTAAGATTGGCTGGTTTCTTTGAATCATTGCAACAGAACACACAACACATTGTGGCTTTGGTTCTTCCGCAGTCCCGTTCCAAAAAAAATATATGTTGATATATATATATGTTATATGTTCGGTCATATTTTCGTGCAGCTTTACAGTAAATTATTTTCAGCTTGGTTGTGCTTGATCGCTGATCAACCCTGTACCCTCTGATCCACCCCAGTATCCTGATCTGCAACTTTTCTTTTCTCTGTCTTTTTTCCTCCACTTCGTAGCCATGCTATTAAACTCATTTCAACTTTACATAATAATACACGTGTTATTTACCCTTCACATTTACATTTGCTCGCACCACATTCAACTTGATCCCATGATTCTGTGCTGCCTTGCTTGCATAAACAGAGTACAGCAATTTGCAACAAATAATAAAAAAAAACGGTCTTACTGATCTTAAACATAGCCATACATTCCCTTGAAACATTGTATTTTAATGCTTTGTATGTTTTTGATTTATTACCTCCGCCAAGTTATGTTTATGCTGGCGTTTATCTGTTTGTTTGTTTATTTGTTTGTCTGTCTGTCTGTGTTCAAGATAACTCAAAAACGTATGGATGGATTTTGATTAAATGTTCAGGATATGTTGGAAATGTGAACAGGAAGAAGTGATTTCATTTTGGTGGTGATTGGGGGGGGGGGGGGGGTGGGGGGGGGGGTGTCTACCTTTCCTGAGGTCTGCGCTCTCAGAGTGCTTTTGTAGTTTATTTTAAAAAGTGACAATAATGTGGAAAGTAATGACATTCCCCATGCGTACCACCAGGGAGCGCACGGGTACCACTGGTTTCCGAACCACTTAAGTAAATGATTTACTTTTATAAAATCACTAAGTGATCATCTGCATCTGTATGAAATAAATCACAAATCTCCTGACAAGTCAAATAAAAATTAGTTGATTCTTTGAAATACGACTTTTTATGACTTATTTTTGTGAAATAATCTGCTGTTTACCCTTGGCTTCTTATGTTTTCATTGTAAATAATAGGTTAAAACCACAAACACTCATACAGTATCTGTAAATTGCACCCATCACTAAAAATCAACCTATGTTAAAGAAACATGAAAAATGTTTGGATATTTATGATGTGAAATATTGATGCTGACTGACGAAACATTGTCTGTCATAATCATACTTTAATCGATATGTTGAGGGTGAATGTTGTCTGTATATGTCAGCCATGTAATGAACTGCTGACATGTCCTGGATGTACCCTGCCTCTACTTGTTGGTACCTTAGACAGACTCTAGTACCCCCATGATCCAACAATTGAAACAATTTGAAAAATAAAAGAATGAATGATATTCATCCAGATTTTGAAAAGGCGAAACTTAAGACTTTAAATGAACAAGACTGACATGAAAGCGTCCTTTGAATACAATGTTCAACACTCAGTTATTACTGCTTGAATAGCTTTGAAAAACTAAATGAAAACAGTGAGGCAGGTGCTTGAAAGCTTGTTAGAGTTTAAATTAAAGGTGGACGACATATTTTAGAAGATATAGCAGCAGTGAGTATGATCTTAAATCTATCTTACTGTAGTAATAGCTCCCCTGTGGGGTGCTGAGAACCACTGGAGACAGTATGACCGTTGACAACTATACACCGTCTGCCATGGGCTGCACAGACATAAAGTAACAACACCAGCAGTAAATTCTGCTGGTTTATGCTTTAATTACAATCCCATAGAGAAACAAGTACTTTATCACAGCGCCCCAGTGTCTGACTACATTGTCAGACGCTAGTACACACACAACTTAATTTACAAAACAACAAAGATTAGAAGAAACTGTGCCCTTTAGCTCTTAGACTGTTCGGAGACTAAAGACATTTCCTGTACATATTATTAAAGGCTGTAGAACCAAAATGGGCCGCCACTGTCATAAAATGTCACTGATGTGTGTGTATTAGTGAGTTTCATATGGTTATTTTCCATTATTTAATGCTTTTTTTCCCCCATGATTTGTATCACAAATGAAGGAAGTCAATTAAAATCAAGTATCAACATGTATATTGCTGTTAATTTTTTGTTTCCATTATAAACACTTTTTATGGGCATAGACATACTTGAAACTATCGAACATACATCACATGGACATTACAGGAAAAACGAGCCAAAAGCAAGTGTATTTCTCAGAAAAAAAACAATCCTCTACTACTGTATATGATGAAGCAAACAAACAACACAATGTACAAAAGATACTCAGATAATTGTTATTCAGAAATCAGACTCTGAATAGATTTAATATAAAATGTGATCATGTATGGAAATACATTTTCAGAACATGATCATACATGAGTTGATCCTTAGTATCATGGAATGCACCTCTGCGAGCAATAATTATTTGTTGAATAGTGGCAGAAAAAATATTTGTTGGGTGATCAATATAAACTAAGCTTGAGCTTGATTGGCCTACTATTAAAAATGTAAAAAAAAAACAGCATCTGTTTTTCAACAGACGCTATACCTGTTGTCAAAATATGACATGTGAATTCAAGGTAGAGACATGAAGACAGATCATTGTTAGACAATCGATAGGAACTCAATTTGAGCTACATCAACCTGATAGTGGTAGAATAATGATGAGAGAACCCATTTTTCCTTACAAAACTCCACCTATTGAATGAAAATGATGCCATATGAACTTTGGATTGTAGCCAGAAAATTTGTAAGATGATCAGTATGAACCAAATTTGATCTCAATCAGCTTATTATTATAATTTGCATGACTTATAATAGTTGAAATGAATGGGGTTCTTCCACTCACAATCCCCTATGTTGGTTATCAAGGGAGAAGAAACCTACCAAATCTGTTGTAGCTATAGTGCTCTCACACACACACACACACACACACACACACCACACACATATATATATATGGCAGTGGATGCAGAGGTGACATATCTGCCAACAGTTGAGATAAATCAACTGTATCCCCAAAACTCAATTTTGAGGATAAATCAATAAAAGTCCCTGCATGACATCTCGCCATACACCAAACAGGCACATGTATAAGGTCCAAGTTTCCCAGGCCTTAGTTGTAATAAATGGGAATTGTGTAACTTCAAATTTGGGTGTCATCATCTAAACACCTTTGTAGTGAAAAGTTATGAAACTGTTGAGTGCTGATATCAGAATATCACGAAGAAAGTCCATCACTTTGATCTGAATGCACAATTTTGAATCAATTTCCTTTGAGGATGCCTACATGCCTGTATTAAAAGCATTCAGCTGCAGCTCGACAAGGCTACATGGAGGTTCAAGGGCCTGGTGATCACTGCTTGCAGCTTTAATTATATGTTGGTACGCTGATACAAAAATCTATGTATGACACTTTGGTGCAGACTAGCATGAATAAGGGTGTGAACAAAGCCTAGTGTATGCAGCACATTTCAAAGCGGCTCCTATTGATTGTCCAGGTCCTGGTGTCAACCACAGAGGATTATGCAGATAAAACAGAACCACTCGTTCCACTGTAGTCCACCAGCCGTGTCTCCCACTCTCTCTTTGCTCATGCAGGTCAACTTGAAATGACTTTGAAGGCAAAACAGTGAGACTCAGCTCGCAGCGTATTCTTCCAAAAAACTGTACAGTATGAACACTAACTCTCCTAAATGCACTTGTTACAGCTTAACAACATGAGGCCAGTTGGGAGTGAGAATGAACAAATGCACAACACATAAAGACAAATACACACATTTTCTCACTCTTCTCAAGCAAATTCATTATTTTTGCACGCATTACGTGCAAGACCACTGGTACACCACAAAGGTAGCCTTATTTTGTTAAACCATTAATTGCTCCCAAAGCATGAAGGGCATTTTAACACAGACTTCCTTGACTGTGTTTTAGATACATGCACATGCAGTGCTACCACTTTAATCCATCTGACATGTATTCACTCAAAATGAGTCACCAAATGTAACACATACCAGCACAACACAAACATGATAATGGTTGTTGTCACCATTGCAGACACAGTCACAGAACAGCCTCTTAATGTGAAAGAGGGAACCGTGGTCCCAGGTCCGGCTGCCTCTAGAGCTATGTGTCCTTGAGAAACGTAGTGAAATCTGTGACTGCTCAGAAAGACAGTGCACTGGAACTGAAACACTGACATGACTCATTTATGTAAGTGTAATGCACCAAAACTCAGGGTTAAGGAATCCCCACTGGCACAACACTTTGATAACAGCCCAGTAAGACAATGAAATATCACTGACTTTCTTTCTTCCTCCTAACTTATTTCTTCTTTTGCTTATAAATTCAGTATGGGTGAATAAATATTTGACTCGTTCTGAGCAGCACATGTACACATTAACACCAGGTTGTTAAGAGTCCACTAGCAAATCAGAAAAAAAGAAGAAGAAGAAGAAAAAAAAAACAACATCAATATCCATCACTTACCCTGAAATATTTGGAAGAATAAGCTCCTTTCAGCTGTAAAAGAAAAGCCTCTTCTTCTTTATGTTGCCCAGCTATTCTCACGGCAGTGTTTTGGTGCTGAACAGTTCCTCCCTCATCTAAAATAACCTTCGTGTTAACTCACCTCTCTCTGGAAGGAGATGAATGAACCGCTGCGTCTCTCTTGCCAACACATTTGCATTAATCCCGCCCTCCTCAGCCGCTCATTGGCTTTCTCACAATTTAAACGTGCATCTCTGTCGTCTGATTCGACAAATTGGGTTGTCAATAAAAGACCAGCTCGCCGACCGTGCGTGCGCGCGCGCCTGTAAGCTCTTGCGTCCAGTGCTGCCGACTGCGCGCGGGAGTGTCTCAGGGGAGGGAGGGCGTTCTGAGTGTCATCAAAATGTTAAACAAAAGATCACAACAGGAACACAAGTGAGCGGTTTTCACATGGAAATTATGTGTTTAGGCAAAGGGATACGTCTTTATGTTATACAACTATGTCACCCTTAAATTAGGTCCATTCATCTCTCAATAATTTATTACCTCCGCCAAGGAGCTATTAAATTCGAGTCAGTTTGTTTGTCTATCTGTTTGTTTGTTTGTTTGTTTGTCTGTCTGACAGCAGGATTACGCAAAAAATTCTGAATGGATTTTGATTAAACTTTCAAGAATGATAGATAATGGGTCAAGGAATAACCCATTAGATTTTGTGCAATGAAGGTCGAAGGTCAAGGTCACACTAAAGGTCAACAGTTAAAACACATCAGTGGTAATATCTCAGGATTCAGACAAGATAGAATCTCACAGTTTTTTGCATTCACATCATCTCATCTTTGGACATGAGATTGGTCAACACCTATGGCTCCATCACATCATGTTTTGACGTCATATGACGTCAAGCCAATGGTGTATTTGCCAACTTTGTGACCTTGACCTTAAATCAGGGTTATTGACACATTTTATCAAATCCAACAATAGACTGTGCTTCATATTAGATCAGATCAAAAATATGAAATATGGCTGCAATGAAAAGTCACATGACATCACAGTCAGGTCATAAGTAATCAAATATTGAAAGGGCCGTATCACATAAACTGAACAGAGGATTTTTTTTTACAAAAAAAATGTGAGACTCTCGAAGGGAGATCCATATAGTAAAATCTTGAGCAAACAGTGACATATCGAAAAATATTTATTTACCATGTGAAATCCCATTGGAACCATATTTTATCAGTTTTCACAGCAACCAAGCATCATAGAATGTCCTAGTTTTTTTTTTAATAATATTGAGTTTCATCCAAAACTACTGAAAAATCAAGCCTTGTCGGAGGTCTGCCATCTCTGACTGCCTTGTATTTCACCTGGTATAGCCTACGTAGATTGACTTTACTTTTTGAGGGACTGCATTGTGCATTCATTCCTTGACCCATATATTTTTGTCTTTATTCAGAGGGGAATATACACGTTCTAGTAGATAGTCAGGTTTCCATATATGCATATCACATCATTTTCTAAGTATAATTTTCCCAGGCTGAATTTATGCAGGACAATGGCCATGGCCTCAGAGTAGAGCCAGCATCGAAATACCCTAAAGCTCTAATCCAGGTGTTGGCCACTGGGAGTGCCTCTCTTTTCCACCAACACTGGCGCGAGCTATTATCTGGGGCACCGCTACCAATTCTGCACTGTAAAAAAAATAATGTTTTTACAGAAAACATCTGGCAGCTGCGGTTGCCAGAATAATCCTGTAAAAAACAGATCAAACCATAAACATATTTACGGAGTGGCATTACCTAAACATAATGTTACTTATGCTTACATGCTGACTTCTATGCCTCTATTATACACTAGACCTGGCAGGAAATGTTCACCTCTACTAACCTGTATCTTCTGTGCTCCCTCCACTCTTTATGGGTTCCCCACAAATGTGTCATATTTACCCCCACCTTATTAGCACCCCTGGTTATTATTATCAGGAATTTATGTTAACCCCTTGAGCTCTAGAGGCCCCAAATTTTAGGGCCTGTGCAGTTATGATTTCATGGTGTCTGAAAATAGCTTAGGTCTTAAAGGGCTACAGTCAAATATATGTTTTTTCTTATATAATTATCATGAGAAAAACTTAATAATTAGGAGTTTTTTCATGACAAAAAGTTGGTATTCTGAAATTGACATCAGAATTCTGAAGAAATTGGGAAAATTCTGAGGGGAAAAAAATCTATTTTGAGGGGAGGGAGCAGAAATATGTGGAAAAAAGTCATAATTCTGAGGAAACATAGTTGGAATTCTGAGAAAAAAAAAGTTATTATCCAGAGTTTAATAAAAGGAAAGAGTCAGAATCATGAAAAAGGCAGATTTCCGATTTTAAAATAAAAAAAAAAAAGGTATATTGAAAGAACAAGGTCTATTCTAAAATCACATTATTGTCTCTAATTCAAGAACGGGTTGTCATAGAAACTTGAGATTGGCACAAAATATAGGCAAGATTAGGTCTTCTCTGAATACTTGTTTGGACTTGGACTAGATCTGACCCTCCCATCCATATATTTTCTACCTACCAACAGACAGAGGTAAATGTACACCCTGGGCGTTAGGGTTAGTTCATGGCCATATACACACAAACAACCAGTCACTCTTACATCCACACCTACGAGGGATTTCGATGGACTAAATAACTTATTAACTGTGGGAACTCCAAAGGCAACCCCTCTAAGCATAATTAACCCTCCCACAATGTTCACGAAGTCATAAACATATTACTTATGCCAATAAACACATGCCACATATTATTAGAAGGCTTCCATTTGTTTTTTCTCTCTATATGGGTATTTTTAAGGCAATCATAAGCACTAAAGAACAACTCATTATGAAGTCAAGACGTGTTTCAGGAATATTTACATATCTGCATTTAGTCCAGGGTTCATTATAATTTAAGGATGTCTGTGCAGGGAAAATGTCCTTGTTTAAAATTATATATAGACATTATAATTTATTACTATCTATACATGGTGGAAACATTGTCATATCACTATCTGCACTGTTTGAAGTCAACAACTGAAATCACTTGATTGCTTTAATTCAATGCTATCACCAATAATTCTTTTGAGTTTTAGCTTAAACTGCATTCAGGATCCGCTACTCACCTGCCACATATCTTCCCCAGATTAAAAAGAACAAAAAACAAACAAACAATAAAAAAAAAAAAAAAAATGGCACTTTTCAAATACACATTTTAATAATTTTGTGAAATGTATTTAAAGGCGGGGCAAAGTTAGAAAAAGCAATGAAATTAGTTTAATATCTTTGTTGTTGTATGCTGTAATGGTGTAAAACTTTGCACTGTAATCCACCATAGTACTGGAACGTCACCCTCCAAATTTTAGATGATTTGGTGGAGACAAACAGGACACACTACAGACAGATATTTGCTGAATTATAGATAAATTAACATAGGTTTATGTACATTTAGACAATAGAATAATATATTTGACACTAGATGGAATCTGATCCATAAATGTATATCAATGTTCAGCCTGTGTTAGAACTAGAAGAACATGGAGCTCTGACACAAACATTCCGTTTGATTAACATCTGGTCTCTCATTAATTCGCAGAATTTAACATTTTGACCTGATCTTGAAAACTAAAGTGGATTTGGAGTTTTGACTTGATTTTTCTTCATTAGTGAGTCAAATTGAGTAAGGCTTCAGAGTAAATGCTTGGAGCATTTTGCTTGTAGACCAATGTAATTATAAGTGTTGGGAAGTTGCTCGAGTCACTTATTACATTTGACTGCTTTTTTAATTAATTAATTTCATTTCAATTTCAAGAAATGTTTTAAACTTAGTAAAAAAAAAAGGCCTAAATACATAAGAATAAAGTGAATAAGAACAGAAATGTTGTTGATTTAATGAGTGTGTACATTTCATAGATATACAGTACTGCTTATTTTATCTGTTTGATTTCATTTTAAAAAGCTAATGTGTATTTTAATTCCTATTAAAGTGACCTGAGAAGTCAACATGTAGTTCTGTATTCAATCAGCAGTACATTGTGGTTATTGTTTCTGAAGGGCTGCAATGAATGATCAGAAAAGACAAATCCAGGGCTATTTTCATTCTTCTTGCTGGTTCAAAGATGGTGGACTCAGCTGTTGACACTAATTGTATGTCAACAGCTGAGTCCATCTACGAAACACACATGACTGTTTAGTTTTGGTTAAAGTACAAATTGTTTGTTTTTATGGTCCAGTTACTTGGACGGAATATTTCCACACTAGTAGTTCTGGAACATTTTGTAGTTAGCTTAGTAGAACTGACTTTGACTTTGAAAGCTTTAATGTCCTTAAAAGACAATTTGTCTTCCAGCACAGCAAGGTGACATAAAACACACATACCACACAATAGATGGCAAACATCTAAATAAATAAATAAATAAATACAGACCACTGGTCACATGATTCAGTAAAAATCATTGTACAGTAGAAAAATATGAGTGTCTTTTGATGTTAACTGTGTATCTTCCACATGATGTTCAATTGATTGATTTCCATGGGAATGAATGAACTCTTCGCTCTATTACAGTAGCTCTGATTTTGGGATATCTGTACCTGCGACCTGAAGGAAGTGTCTGGAACTGTGTTGTCAGTGAATGTGCTGCACTGTAGAGTTTGAGTGCCCGCCGGCAGGCAATTCGACACTTCTCCAAAAACACATCTGTAACTCTGTTTTTAAAAACCTTGAAACGTCTAGTTTTATTTATATATATATATATATCTATATATATCTATATCTATATCTATATATATATATATATATATATATATATATATATATATATAGATATATATATATATAGATATATATCTATATAGATATATATATATATATATATATATATAGATATATATAGATATATATCTATATATATATATATATATATATATATATATATATATATATATATATATATATATATATATATATAGATATATATCTATATAGATATATATATATATATATATATATATATATATATATAGATATATATAGATATATATCTATATAGATATATATATATATATATATATATAGAGATATATATATAGATATATAGATATATACATATATAAACCATACGTCCAACCATATGTGCCACTTTTGCATAGATATTTACAGTTAGTTGAAATACTTGATGGTTGCAAACAGCTTTAGAGTATACATAGAAATAAATCTTTATATTTTTTGTACTTAATGACCTCTGCAGTCGCCGAGGCCACACCTATCACTATTCACAGGTAAAGTAAGGATTCAGAGGTGAGAGCATGCCCCATTCAGCCAGAATAACTAGCCAAAACATTTGGAAAGTGACCGGGGGGTTGTGGGGGGGGTCATCAGAAATGCTTCATGCCCATTTAATTAGTATGCAACTAAGAGAGGCTCTGTGATCGCTGTTGGCTGCACATACAATCACTATTTTCCATTTTCCATTAAAAACAACAAAACATTTCTAAATGCTCTTTTTACTTTTATGCAGCCAACACTTGTGTTTACAAGGTTCAAACATCAAAAGTCTTGGCTAATTATATTTATTGTGTGTTTTCTTGCACTGTTTCAAGACCTCTAAAACCTGTTTTATACAGTTGTGTTTACACTCAATTTAAATAAAATGTGTTTGTATTCCATTCAGTTTGCTTTCATATTGTTTTTTTTATTAGGCTTTTCTCAATACAACCATATGTGCCACTTTTGCATAGATATTTACAATTAGTTGAAATATTTGATGGTTGCAAACAGCTTTAGAGTCTCTGAAAGGTCTTTGACTTACTAATTGATTTTGTAATCAATTATGCTTCCATAATAACAGGTGACAGACGTTTTATAAAAACATTTTTAGCAGTTTCCATTTGCCGAATATTTTCAAGACAAAAGCAAAAATGAATTGAGCCCTTTTAATATTAGGTTGTTGTAATTATTAATTGCAGAAATTAATTATTTACATTACAAGTTTCCATATCTACTTCTAAAACTAATGCAACAAAATCACAGAGACACAGTTTTAGGCAAGAGCTATAAAAATCTACAATGCAAATTCAGACTTTTTGATGTGTGCTGACATCTGTTATTCTGTATTATTCTAATTCTTTTGAATGCCACAGCAGATCTTCATTAGAAACTAAGACTCATTGTTTTTTTTTTCTCCCAAACAACACAAAGTAGTAAGACGTTTCCACTCTTATGGATAACATTTCCATATTTCATATACTAAAGGCTCCAGGTGACAAAAAACTGCCAGTCGTTCTACAAATTCTCACCATTAATGGCTCAAATGTCAGAGAGAAAGTATAAACTGCTTCGAATTACTTGTGCCATTTTACTTATATGGAAGCACAGTCTCTAATAATGTCACACTGGCTGCATAATGATTGCATTCATTGATTTCTTGTGCTGACATGGTGTTACTCTGTTGGTGTTATTTGCATAATCCATTGATTACACTAGTCAGTTTCCTGGCTTTGTATGAGGTATGTGTTAACAGTGCAAATAAATTGACATTGTTATAGTTGCACTAATCATTAACCAGCAATATTCATGCCAAATAACAGGGTTCCATGGATCCTTGAAAAGTCTTAAAAAGCATTGAATTCATTGTTCTAAAAATAAGACCTTAAATGGCATAAAAATGTCTTAAATTTAATTTTCAAATGTTTTAAATATGTGGGCAAACTCGTAAGATTTATGTTTGTTTGAAATAAAAAAGTATTGGGTAACATTTAGGCTGTCTATGTTACAAAAATAATTTAGGGTGAGTAGAAAAAGAGGGCACATCATTCTGTGGGAGTAGTATTCCTTTAACTATACTTAGTTTTTTGCAAGTGTGTGTTTATATGGTGTGTGTGTGTGTGTTATATATTCAAAATTTCAAAATTATGTTTCTTGATGCAAATGGTTCGGTAACACTTTACAATAAGGGTACATGAATAATGTTGGAATCATGTTGGAATCATGGTCTGATTCATGATGAATTAACATATGACTCATGTATGTACTAATGATTAATATATCATGAGTCATGAAAGGATTCCTGTTGGAATCATGATGACTCATGATGAGTCACTATTAATATATCATGAATTAACACTGCTGTTAATTCATGTTGTTAATATATCATGAATTGTTAATTCATGTTGTTAATATATCATGAATTAACACTGCTGTTAATTCATGTTGTTAATATATCATGAATTGTTAATTCATGTTGTTAATATATCATGAATTAACACGGCTGTTAATTCATGTTGTTAATATATCATGAATTAACACGGCTGTTAATTCATGTTGTTAATATATCATGAATTGTTAATTCATGTTGTTAATATATCATGAATTAACATTGATGTTAATTAATGCTGTTAATATATCATAACACTGCTGATAGCTATCAATCAAATTATATATGAATCAAACTTTAGTGAAGGGTGCATGAGTAATGATGGAGTAATATCTGTTTTATGGTGAATTAAAACTAGGACGGGGGCTTCCAACCTTCATATCCGTCACCTGCTGGCCGTGGTCTACTTACCCCTCTGCTGGACTCAGCCCCTGGCCTACTGTTTTCCACAAGTCATATTCATGATGAATTAACTTATTACTTAGCAAAATCTTTTGAGTCACTATATGAGTCATGATATATTAATGATTAACATATGATGAATTCATGTATGAACAAGCATATTCATGATGAATTAATGTATGAACAAGCATATTCATGATGAATTAATGTATTACTTAGCAAAATCTTTTGAGTCACTATAGGAGTCATGATATATTAATGATTAACATATCATGAATTAATGTATGAACAAGACATATTCCTACTGTGTTAATGCATACTCTGAAAATAATTCATGTCTGACTCATGATAGGTTGCCCCTTATTCTGCAGTCATGACATTATCATGATTACTACACCATGAGTTAATGTATGAACAAGCATATTCATGATGAGTTAATGTATGAACAAACATATTCATGATGAATTAATGTATTACTTAGCAAAATCTTTTGAGTCACTATAGGAGTCATGATATATTAATGATTAACATATCATGAATTAATGTATGAACAAGACATATTTCTAGTGAGTTAATACATACTCTGAAAATAATTCATGTCTGACTCATGATAGGTTGCCCCTTATTCTGCAGTCATGACATTATCATGATTACTACACCATGAGTTAATGTATGAACAAGCATATTCATGATGAGTTAATGTATGAACAAGAGATATTCATGATGAATTAACATATTACTTAGCAAAATCTTTTGAGTCACCATATGAGTCATGGTATATTAATGATTAACATACCATTAATTAATGTATAAAGATGTGATATTCAGAATGTGTTAATATATACTTAGAGAAGAAATTATGATTAAAGTTTTCTTTGCCTCTTATTGTAAAGTCATGACATCACAATCATAACTATACTATTAACCAGTGTGTAATATACAATTACAATACAAATGATTTATATAAACCAAGTGAAATCACAGCATTGTGTATTTTCCGAATGTCATCAATACAACCAAAATACCAGATTGGGTACAACAACATTTTAATTACCAAAAATATCCAAAGGCAGATCACAGAGAGAGAGGGAGAGAGACAAAGAGAGAGAGAAACGAAAAGTCATTCTCCACAGTACACGGATGCATTGTCCTGCATGAAAAAAGTTAAAAAGTGCCCAAAAGTCAAGTCAAAATCTGCCTTGTTCAGAGAGACAACCAGAAGGAGGTTTTCCTGCCGCCTTCTCCGGAACCAGCCGTTTCTGGCGATCATGCACTCCTAATATGCCGAATACCCACTTTTTCTGTCGGCATGTTGCTGCAGCCCTTCCGCGGTGATACTGTAAAACACAAAAAGCAAAGATGGCAGACTCATGGTGAGGACAAGGGGGAGTTTGTTAAAAAAAAAAAAGTTTGAGAACTACCACGTTAGTGTATGTGACCTTTTCTTTTTTGCAGCATATCATCAAAATAGTGTCCACCATGCCAAACAACGCCAAAGCGATCACATGGAACAAGCTCCAGCAGCACCTACTGTCCCATGCCCACACTAAACTAAATATGTGGATTAGAGATGGTCTCCACAGCCACCTTTTGCACCACAAGAACAAAACCTTCACTGACAGGACACTGTGTATAATAATAATAATAATAATAATAATAATAATAATAATAATAATAATAATAATAATAATAATAATAATAGACTTGTCTTTTTATGTCACCAATGCTGACCTCATTTAAAATAATATAAGTGCTTGTGAATTTTGCCTTTGAGTAGTAAACAAGTGCATGCAAAATTTTAGATGTTTTGTAAAAATAATAATAAAAAAAGACAAAGTTTGGCCCTTGATTTCATCCCAGATTAAAATTTTGCCCCACTGTGAATTTCAGTTTGACACCCCTGCCCTATCCCACCAAAATACTGCCTCTGGTTCAGTTTCATCATGCAAATATTCCACTATTTTAGCCACCTTGGGTTCCATGAAAGGCACCATATAAAACTAAGTTATTATTTTCACATTGCTGTAAGAACAACAGTGTTTCGGGGAAATTGTCAGAGGTGGAAAAACTACTGAAAAAATATAGTTGAATAAAATTATCTTTACTTTGTTTAAATTCTACTCAGAGTAAAAGTACACATCTAAAAATATACAAAATTACTTTATTTAAAATATAACTTGAGTACAAATTACTTCATTAAAAGTTTCAACCTGCGCAGAGATCAACCACGCATCTATGAGGGGTCAGATAGTCAACAAATTATGTTCCATAATTCTAGCAACTGGAGAACATCAGCCAAATGATATGTCCACAGTTTGTTTTTGACGTTCAGAACTAATAAATTATGAGAGATTACCGGCACAAATTACAAAGCGGGAGGGGGCAGGAGATGGGTCTGAAATACGGGAGAATCCTGGGAAAAACGGGAATGTTAGCAGTTCAGTGTAAACATTTTTCAGTCCCATTGTACAGCCCATAACATGAGAATAAATAAATTTAAACGGCAATTAAAACTATTCAAAAACACAAAATGCACGCAACACAAAGTGCCCACAGGATCCTAAAATTAAAAATGTCCACATTGGGTCCAACTGTTTAAAATACATTCTTTTGAACTACGACTATCATCCCATTCCCTTGTCTACTTCCCTTGATCAGAGTAAAAATAATATGACGGCACCACGTTGTGCTTACATGGGAAGGTTGTTATGCGGGGTGTTTAAAACAAACAATAAATTACCCGTTTGTAATGTGAGGGACAAGGCACGTGTGTTAACTTACCGCCACATGCTTTCGCTAATTTGACGTAGAATTCTTCTCGGAATCCTCGTCCATGATATCTTTAACTTCAGAAAGGTTGCTAGCAAGACAAGGTCACGCAACTGACGTTCACTTCCGGGGTCACGGTTGTTTTAACTTGTAATTTTTAGAGTGGTTTGTTAAATGTGCAATTTTTACTTTTACTCAATTACATTTTGATGCAAGTATTTTACACGCTATATTTTAAACCCTTCACATTACTGAGTACAATATTGATAGTGGGGGAAAATATATTTGGGCGGAACATTTTGACCCCGGAAGTGAACGTCAGTTGCGTGACCTTGTCTTGCTAGCAACCTTTCTGAAATTGAAGGATTCCGAGAAGAATTCTACGTCAAAATTAGCGAAAGCTTGTGGTGGTAAGTCATCACATCACAAACGGATAATTTATTGTTTGTTTTAAACACCCCGTGTAACAACGGGACACAATGTAAGCACAACGTGCCGTTATATTATTTTTACCCTGATCAAGGGAAGTAGACGAGGGAATGGGATGATAGTCGTAGTTCAACACTTTGTGTTGCGTGCATTTTGTGTGTTTGAATAGTTTTAATTGTTGTTTAAATTTCTTTATTCTCATGTTGTGGGCTGTACAATGGGACTGAAAAATGTTTACACTGAACTGCTAACATTCCCGTTTTTCCCAGGACTCTCCCGTATTTCAGACCCATCTCCCGCCCCCTCCCGCTTTGTAATTTGTGCCGGTAATCTCTCATAATTTATTAGTTCTGAACGTAAAAAAACGGCTGTAGACATATCATTTGGCTGATGTTCTCCAGTTGCTAGAATTATGGAACATAATTTGTTGACTATCTGACCCCTCATAGATGCGTGGTTGATCTCTGCGCAGGTTGAAACTTTTAATGAAGTAATTTGTACTCAAGTTATATTTTAAATAAAGTAATTTTGTATATTTTTAGATGTGTACTTTTACTCTGAGTAGAATTTAAACAAAGTAAAGATAATTTTATTCAACTATATTTTTTCAGTAGTTTTTCCACCTCTGACAATTTCCCCGAAACACTGTTGTTCTTACAGCAATGTGAAAATAATAACTTAGTTTTATATGGTGCCTTTCATGGAACCCAAGGTGGCTAAAATAGTGGAATATTTGCATGATGAAACTGAACCAGAGGCAGTATTTTGGTGGGATAGGGCAGGGGTGTCAAACTGAAATTCACAGTGGGGCAAAATTTTAATCTGGGATGAAATCAAGGGCCAAACTTTGTCTTTTTTTATTATTATTTTTACAAAACATCTAAAATTTTGCATGCACTTGTTTACTACTCAAAGGCAAAATTCACAAGCACTTATATTATTTTAAATGAGGTCAGCATTGGTGACATAAAAAGACAAGTCTATTATTATTATTATTATTATTATTATTATTATTATTATTATTATTATTATTATTATTATTATTATTATACACAGTGTCCTGTCAGTGAAGGTTTTGTTCTTGTGGTGCAAAAGGTGGCTGTGGAGACCATCTCTAATCCACATATTTAGTTTAGTGTGGGCATGGGACAGTAGGTGCTGCTGGAGCTTGTTCCATGTGATCGCTTTGGCGTTGTTTGGCATGGTGGACACTATTTTGATGATATGCTGCAAAAAAGAAAAGGTCACATACACTAACGTGGTAGTTCTCAAACTTTTTTTTTTTTAACAAACTCCCCCTTGTCCTCACCATGAGTCTGCCATCTTTGCTTTTTGTGTTTTACAGTATCACCGCGGAAGGGCTGCAGCAACATGCCGACAGAAAAAGTGGGTATTCGGCATATTAGGAGTGCATGATCGCCAGAAACGGCTGGTTCCGGAGAAGGCGGCAGGAAAACCTCCTTCTGGTTGTCTCTCTGAACAAGGCAGATTTTGACTTGACTTTTGGGCACTTTTTAACTTTTTTCATGCAGGACAATGCATCCGTGTACTGTGGAGAATGACTTTTCGTTTCTCTCTCTCTTTGTCTCTCTCCCTCTCTCTCTGTGATCTGCCTTTGGATATTTTTGGTAATTAAAATGTTGTTGTACCCAATCTGGTATTTTGGTTGTATTGATGACATTCGGAAAATACACAATGCTGTGATTTCACTTGGTTTATATAAATCATTTGTATTGTAATTGTATATTACACACTGGTTAATAGTATAGTTATGATTGTGATGTCATGACTTTACAATAAGAGGCAAAGAAAACTTTAATCATAATTTCTTCTCTAAGTATATATTAACACATTCTGAATATCACATCTTTATACATTAATTAATGGTATGTTAATCATTAATATACCATGACTCATATGGTGACTCAAAAGATTTTGCTAAGTAATATGTTAATTCATCATGAATATCTCTTGTTCATACATTAACTCATCATGAATATGCTTGTTCATACATTAACTCATGGTGTAGTAATCATGATAATGTCATGACTGCAGAATAAGGGGCAACCTATCATGAGTCAGACATGAATTATTTTCAGAGTATGTATTAACTCACTAGAAATATGTCTTGTTCATACATTAATTCATGATATGTTAATCATTAATATATCATGACTCCTATAGTGACTCAAAAGATTTTGCTAAGTAATACATTAATTCATCATGAATATGTTTGTTCATACATTAACTCATCATGAATATGCTTGTTCATACATTAACTCATGGTGTAGTAATCATGATAATGTCATGACTGCAGAATAAGGGGCAACCTATCATGAGTCAGACATGAATTATTTTCAGAGTATGCATTAACACAGTAGGAATATGTCTTGTTCATACATTAATTCATGATATGTTAATCATTAATATATCATGACTCCTATAGTGACTCAAAAGATTTTGCTAAGTAATACATTAATTCATCATGAATATGCTTGTTCATACATTAATTCATCATGAATATGCTTGTTCATACATGAATTCATCATATGTTAATCATTAATATATCATGACTCATATAGTGACTCAAAAGATTTTGCTAAGTAATAAGTTAATTCATCATGAATATGACTTGTGGAAAACAGTAGGCCAGGGGCTGAGTCCAGCAGAGGGGTAAGTAGACCACGGCCAGCAGGTGACGGATATGAAGGTTGGAAGCCCCCGTCCTAGTTTTAATTCACCATAAAACAGATATTACTCCATCATTACTCATGCACCCTTCACTAAAGTTTGATTCATATATAATTTGATTGATAGCTATCAGCAGTGTTATGATATATTAACAGCATTAATTAACATCAATGTTAATTCATGATATATTAACAACATGAATTAACAATTCATGATATATTAACAACATGAATTAACAGCCGTGTTAATTCATGATATATTAACAACATGAATTAACAATTCATGATATATTAACAACATGAATTAACAGCAGTGTTAATTCATGATATATTAACAACATGAATTAACAATTCATGATATATTAACAACATGAATTAACAGCAGTGTTAATTCATGATATATTAATAGTGACTCATCATGAGTCATCATGATTCCAACAGGAATCCTTTCATGACTCATGATATATTAATCATTAGTACATACATGAGTCATATGTTAATTCATCATGAATCAGACCATGATTCCAACATGATTCCAACATGATTCATGTACCCTTATTGTAAAGTGTTACCAATGGTTCATGAATGTAACAGCAACTGGATCAAAAAGTCATGCTCTATTTAAAATAAACAGTTGGTAAAACTGCCCCCAGGTAATTCATGTGGTGTTTTTTTCCCTTTTCAATTTTGGTTCATTGTCGTCTTGGTCTTAAATTTAATTTCAAATGGCATTAAAACAGTCTTAAAAAGTCTTAAATTTAACTTTCCCTGAATAAGACACTAGCGCTTCTTGAGTTATTATTGGTGTTGGCAAACATTAGAGAGTAAATAAATTCAGTTTAGTCATTGTTTACATTCAACTATTTATTTTTGGTCTACTGTAAGTATTACTGTGTGAAGTGGGGAAACCTCAGAGGAGATGAACAAGTGGGATAATGAAAAGATAGTGATTAAGGAAAACAGTGTCATTAAAATAATGACTAGAGGCTGGTATTAACAGCAGGTGTATATGGGTAATATTAGACAAAATATTAAACGTCAGAATAATAATTATCAAAAAATACAGGAAGTGATGGTATCAGTGACAATGTTGATAGGTGGACTAAAAAGGTATAATAATAATAATAATAATCAGGTGTGTTAAGTGTTTTTGCATATACAGTATAAATTCTGAGAAATCCTTCAAAATGTGGAAATTCTATGGACTTATACAAGGCAAAATGGGATAATTATTATATGTTACGAGCACATAAAAGCAGCAAAAAATATGTAATTAAAATAAAATACAGCCATGCTAACAAGTATTCAGAGAATGCCTAATCTGACCTCTATTTTGTGCCATTCTCAAGTTTCTATGACAACCTATCATCAACTATCTTATCACCAATCTGTGAAATTTTTAAATGGAGAATAAACTTCAAAGTGATCCAGAATCCAGGATCTCTTCTGGATCACCACTACAATCTAATCATTTGTTCCTTGTGACACCCCAAACACATCATGAAATTTTCATCAAGATCCATCCATAACTTTTTGAGTTATCTTGCTAACTAACAGACAGACAAACAGACAAACAAACTCCAGCAAAAACATAACATTCTTGCCAGAAATAATAATTGTAAAAAAAAAAAACAACATTGTGGATTTCGCCTGCTGCAAGTTATCGCCTGTATACAGACAGACAGTAAATGGTTATTTAATATACTCCATATAGAAATAGGTGGAAACTGAAACAAACATTGCAACAAATGAATAAAAACTGGTGAAATTAGTCAAATCAGTCCTAGGAACATTATCACATCAGTTCTAATAGTCACAGAGAGGTGCTGGAGAGTTATTGAGTAGGTTCCTGGAGTGGCTGCAGGGTGTATAATTATCACATTTTAGGACACATTGCAAACAATTCAGTATTGCACTGATGCTAAAAGCAGTACTTCCAAGGTCAGTCCTTGCATGTGTTTCCTGGAGAAGCATCCAGTCACAGGAGGGTGTCATACGCTTCCAATGCAACACTGATACAGAGAAGCTTGGTAGTGATTTTCCATTCGTCGTTTTATAAAGATCAAATACCAATGAGTCAGGGATGACCAGCCCTCCTTAACTGTACAGGATCCAGAAGTGAGTGTCACAGGTTTCCTCATATCTACAGTAAATGCTTACATGTGGATGCTCCAACTTTTCCAGAAATTACATCTATATTGTAGGAAAGCAATGAAAGGGTTGAGTTTTCATTCAGTTTTAGATAAAGTAAAAGAAAATGTGCTTCTTTTAAAATAATTCCTGCAGAGTACAACGGACATTTATTTGTTGATCAAAAGCAAAACAATAGTAGAAATAACAGAAACATATTAATAGCTGCACTCAATAACACAAAAATATCTGCACTGTGTTTTTAAGGTTTTTAATTATTTTATGTGATTTTATTTCATTTTTATTAATGCCTATTAAATTGTGGCTGTGTTTTTAGGGTTTTTAATTATTTTATGTGATTTTATTTCATTTTTTACCGTCTATTAATTGTGGCAGTGTGTTTTTAGTGGGGAGGGTGTTTGTTGTGAGAAGCTGTGACAAAGAAAAATGTCTGTTTTTTTATGTGGAACAGACAATAAAGCTATCTATCTATGTATCTATTGTCAACATAATTTAATAGTATACATTTATATAATTGAAATTATATAACTGATGAACAAAACAGGGCTCAGGTTAGGTCCCTGTGGTACACCTGATGTAAACTCAGGAAACTAGACTGAGCTGGATCCTTACACAGTGGCATCTGGGGAGACAACTTCCACCCCAGTGTATAATATGGTATCTATAGAAGTACAGCACTGTTGGATAACCTGTTTTCAAATTCAATACATAACCCATGAAGACCCAGTGCTTTCCAAATGATTTTTTTTCTACTTTTCTTAACTGATTCATCACCAATGTTTTGTTTCTAACGTTATTCACTGTGTTTATTTTATTTTATTTTAATAAAATGGTAAAAAAAATAAAATAAAATAACTTTTTACTTAATTACAATTGAGAAGTTGTACTTTTTTTTTTTTTTTACTTTTACTTCAGTAAAGAAGTTGAATCAGTACTTCTATTTCACACAACTTTGACACATATTTTTGTTGTTATGTTCATCAGGGCTGGACTGGGACAATAATTCAGCCCTGGGCTTTTCGGTCCAGACCGGCCATAACCTGCCATAACCTGCACTCAAGTCCTCTATTGATTGACCCCATTAATGTACATACACACACACCCTTAATACCACCATTTCTACTAAACAATATCCCTCTGTACTCTGAGGCTTTCAATAAAATAACCCTATCATAAGTGTGTTTCTCTACTTCAGTCTTTGGTTGGGGTACCGTGTTACTGGTGGTTTCACCGTGTCCATCCACATCGGACTCACTGTCAAACAGGTGCTGGTCCCTTGACCACCTGCTGTAGCTGTGAGGGAACAGGTGAAGCAGCAGCCACCTCACTATTAGCCCTGGCCCCTGCAGCAAACATTGGATTTTTTTTTACTCTTTGCAGCCTCATCTGCTTCAGTTTTTCTTTTCTTCTTCTTCAATTTTGCATTTTTTGTTGTTGTTGCCTTCTGCATTTTGGTGATTGGATGAGGAGGTGGGACTCCTGGACCATTCTTTCATAGGGCTGCTGGGCCAGTTATTCTGAACAACGGCAACCCAGTGGACCAATTTTCACCTCGATACTGAGTCTACAGCTCTGTGGGTCAGTGCTACTTAGAGTCAAGGATTGGCCATTTAGATGAAAAACAAACCACTTGGCCAATTATGTGATCATCTTATCTCCTACTATGGCCATGTCAGGGTCTGGTGTAGTCTGCTTCTGATTTGTTGAGCTGTGGTACATCATCCACAGAAGCAACATAGTCATCTAACCCTAACCATAACTCCTGAACCCTAACTCAACCAATCACAAACCTGGCTAAAGCCCTACAGTATGTTTCATTCAGTATCAATTCCTTATAAGAACAGTATGTTTTGTACATTTGTATAAAGTGTTAATTTTGACTCCCTGTGTCACATAACAGTATATGTTTAGTGTTTTTACCCCAAAATATTATCTCTGTAAATTGTAACATGTATCATGTGGAAGTACTTAAAAAACCTATTCGTACATTTATTAAATATTAAGGTAAGTTATTTAGTTTTCAACACAGAGCTTATTGAACATGAAATATATCCCTGGGATCTGGTCTGAAATCAAAGCATTAGAGAATGACAAAGGGCTGAAATGCTGACCAAATCCTCAATGTTAAAATCAGCTTTCAGGTTGTCGACATGTATGTAGGCAACAAAGGCAGCAGTAATGTTAGTGTGTGTGTGTGTGTGTGTGTTACAGCTCATTAATGTTTAATGTTACATAGGCACACGTACCATATGGACAGAGTGTTCTGTCGGTCTTCTGCATTCATTTCATGTATATTTCTGTTCATCCTCAGGGACCTTGGAAGTAAAAGCACTGGAAATCACAGAGACATGCCCCTTTTACATAGCACTTCTGTTCTAGGAATATTTCGCCTTTATTCCAGAATCACATCTGTGTGAATGAAATGGTGAATCATTTGGTTCCACCTCTGTGACATTTCTGAATAAAGGTTGGGAATCTTAGTTGTAAGGCTGATACAATAGGATGATAGTATTATTGTGACATCCCATTGTTCTGACACTCCCTCCTGGGGCTTCGCCTGTCTGAGGGTCGCTTTACCATTGACCCCCAGGCGAGGGTCACTACCATGGCTGGGGCCGTCAGAGGCAGGCCTAAGGGCAGATGACTTGGGTGTCGGACGGAGTCTATTTCCACTTCCCCCTCGGTGTTAACGGCGGTTTGCTTGATGTCGGAACAATGGGATGTTAGAATATCGAGCAGACCCAATACAATGTACATCTTAATACAGCATCTACAATCCGATATATTAAAGATG
This sequence comes from Siphamia tubifer, assembly GCA_020466265.1. Lineage (NCBI taxonomy): Eukaryota > Metazoa > Chordata > Actinopteri > Kurtiformes > Apogonidae > Siphamia > Siphamia tubifer. The sequence goes on from CM035793.1 coordinate 30,114,373, forward strand.
CGATACAATACGATTCAGCCTGTTGTGAACATTAATGCGATTCAAAAATGTGCAGTGCAATTCAATGAGCTGGATTATTTATTTATTAAATAAGACCATGAAAGAACACATGCCATGTTTCTAACATAACTTGTTGCTCAGAAAACAATGCAAAATCATCAGGAGAACATTTATAAAAGCAGTGTCTATCATTTCCAATTAATCCCTCGTTGTTCTCCACCATGTTGAAAAGGTCACAAGTTATTTTCATCTCCGCAACTCGTGTATCAAAATGTTTTCCCAGTTCTCCAGTGGAAAATACAACAGCAGGTGGAATTTTCAAGTCTGTGAAGAGTATTTAGAAATTATAAAGGAGGTACAACTGAGAGCAGTGGAGGAGGAGCAAGAAAAGCAGAGACAGGAGCAAAGTCAGAAGCAAAGCAGGAGGAGGGGGAGTAAAAAAGAAAGAGAAAAAGGAGACTAAAAACTGAATAGAAACTTGGAAGAGGAATCTGAAGTGGACTGGTGTGGACTCGGGACCTGTACAGAGAGAGGCTTTGAACCCCTGGAGTGGGCGGAACAGTTCCTGCTTGGACTCAGCTGCTGTCACCTCATCTGCATCACCCAACATCTACCCCGAAGCACCACCCTCACCCAGGCTACTGGACCCTAGCACTCCGTTTCACCTTTACCCCACATCTACACCTTCAAATGAAGAACTGAACTGGACTCAAAACCCCTTATCATTCCCAGAAAAAAACTACAGTGGAACTGAAGACCCCTCCATACCCCTCGTTTACACTCCCCCTCAACATATCCTCCTACATCCTCTCATCCTTGAGTCACCTCGAGTTACTAACACATGCTACATTTACTGTGTGGTGTGTCACCTCCACTGGCTGTATTTACCATTCATAGAAAACAACACAGAGAAACGAGACACTCAGAAAAAGCCTGTCCACTACACATCACAAGGACATTGGCATCACCTACGTGTTGTTAAGCCTATCCCCCATTGCAACAAATCTGAAGTAGCATTAGCATTAGCATCTACAAGGGAAGGCAGTGCCACAGTAGCTGCTGCACAAACTTGAAAAAAAAAATGGCGGAGCAAAATGGTTCATGTGCTCTCTGTGTCATTTTTTCCCTGCATGTTTTCAAAACAAGCAATGTCACGAAACCTAGCTGGATGCTACTCTGGGATGGTAAACACACACAGAGCGAGAGGGGAGGGGGAAGTGTTCCTTCACACATTCTGAGCCAATCAGAGATGCCTCATCACCGCATCATGGAAATGTATGAGGAAGTACCAGTGAACTGTTGTTCGACCTCAAATCATTTTTCTACCATGTAAAAACAGCTGGAAACAAAGCAATCTGTAATTTTTTTTTAATAGAACCGACACACAATGTATTCAATAACAATGGAGAACACAACAATATTAATGAAATAATGACAGAATGACAGTTTTGAGGTTTAATTTACTGTATTTCTAATTGGTTACTTGTTTTGTTTTGTATTATGATGGAATATTTTCTTATATTTTTTGAGATATCCAATGAGAACAAATGTAATCTTTACTTTCATTGTGTGTTTTTTTTGTAGCCTGGAAGTGGGCAGCTGGGTTATTTTTTTTTTCCTCTCTCCCAATTAATTTAGTTTAAATTGACTGTTAAAGGTACATGTAAACCTTTTCTGTCTGGCGCCCAAAATGTATTTTGTTGGAGAGACTTCTACTCTACACACATAATTCCCATAACACATGAAAGCAGCATTAGATTAGAAGAAAAAAAAATACTGTGCCGCAGCCTGATCACCCAAGGTCAGCCAAGGCCTATCTTTGGAATTCACATAACCTTTATTACAAGGTAAACGTCAATCACCCTGTGGGATTTCTGCAGCACGCATTTGCTGTATTCTTTGCTGTGTGTCCTTCAGTCCAAGGCAGCCTTTGCTCTTTCTGACTCAAAGACAATCTGATAATTAAATAACCATTCACACTGGAGTGTTTCAGCTTGGATGTATAGTCACACAACACTGGGAATATTTTGAGCCCATCGACAATGTAAGGAGCAGAATCTATTCGTTCATTTTAAGTAATTCTATCAAAATGTGCTCCAATCTGTCTTACTGTCTGTCCTTTCTCTAATTCAAATATGTATTATTGAAACTGCATTAATTGATTTAAAATTAAACCCATGTCCTCTAATTGAAATATGCTTTATTGAAAAAGGCATGAATATGATATGAACCCCTCTCCCTCTCACCCCTTTGAATATTCATGGATGTATGTGTGTGTCCATCAGGAACACAGGGTTGCCACGGGAGACAACCCATGGAGCGTGTCCTCACCCTCTCATCCCTCTCTTCTCTCTTTTATCTTTCCCCTCCTCTTGTCACCATACTTCCATTTATCCCCTCACTTTGGCACTGCATCTGTGATCTACTTTCCTTGACCTCTTTTTTTACCCACTTGTTGACACTAATTTTATTGTCACCACGTTTTTGCTGCTTCACGTCACTTGAACCGAAAAGGTGTCAAATAAATTCATCTTCAAATTAACCTACTACTGGGTAACTGGGTTCAATATGGCCCAAGCATTTGCCATCATGAGCCCCATTGAAATTGTCAGGTTTGGTTTCAACAGGAACCTGGTGCAAATATGTGTGGTGATTAACAGTGGTACCTTTACTTACGAAAGACCCACCTAACAAATAATCCAAGTAATGAAAAACCTTCACCGCAATTTTTTGTCTCTGAATACGAAATAAAAGTTAATTCACAAAACGAAACCCCCAAGAGATAATTATGTACATTACTGTACGTAACTACAGAATGTATGTAAATGCATCATGCCCTTTGACCCTCATTCATCACAGAGTTACTGTTGTTTGGTGATGTTTTTCCCAGTGTGTTCATTGAAACGTTATTACAGTACGTATTCGTTATTCATCATGAGCCCAAAGAAAGTGATTCCTGGTGCAAATGAAAAGAAGAAGTGTGCTGCGTTATCAATAGAAGTGAAACAGGAGATGCTATCGGCCACATTGACGACATATGCCTTGTGCATTTTAGGAAGATTATTAAAAGTGGTCAAAGGCAATCATTTTTGGATCAATATTTCACCAAACGTCCGTCAACAAACTTTGTTGAAAGTGACAATTAAAACAACCACAATGGTATAGAAATGATTTGCATGTTTGGTTCATTTTAATGGTTTAATGTTTAATGTTCAGTCAGTGAAGACACATTTACCCACTGAGACCAATAAATTACATATAAAATCTATATTTTCTCTTACGTTTAACACATATTTCATAAAAAACTTGTATACTTTTATCATTTTTAAAGGGTTTAGGGCAGACATATCCAAACTATTGTTCCAACCAAGCAGCAGCACACCTGACTGGACTCAATGAATCAACTGATCTCAGTCTTCAGAGTCAAACTGTGAACTCTTAGTTTGTTAGAACAAAAACCTGCAGCCACACCAGCCCTTTGTGGAATAGTTTGGACATGTCTGGTTTAGGGGGTAGTATTGGGGGCCTTTTACATGTAAAATGCGACTCTAATTACGAACACTTCATGGTACGAAACCACTTCTGGAACGAATTAAGTCAGTAAATTAAGGTACCACTGTAGAGAGTAAACTTTAAAAGAGAAAAATAAATACCCCAGTAAAATACAGATACCTTAAAAAAATCTACTTAGTTATTTCCCACCTCTGTCTACCTCCAAAAAATCCTTTCAACTGCAGCTCACTATGTTGTTATGAGGACTGAGAAAGCTTAGCCATCACTACTTGCAGCTTTTTAATGGTTTTTTTTTATTTTTTTTTATTGCACCTTCATACAACAAGGACACACCAGGAACATATATGTGTGCTGTGATTCCCTCGGTGAGCTCTGATACAATCTTTTCCATACTAAGTGATTGGCAAGTTGGCAACCTGATAATGAAATTCAAACCCATATTCATGTGTTGGTGTCTGTTGGAGGTTGTGTGAGTGTGCTGTGTAATTCTGTATGATGGCGTCCTGTAAACTGTCTAATTGACCTTTTCATACTCCATGAAGGAGAGACCCTCCTCCTCCAACCCTCTTCAGGCTTCTATTCCTTCACTTTTTTTCCTTTTTTAATCCTTCTCTTCCAATGACACTAACTCCAGGTCTGTCCTCTAAGTACTCCTCTATATTTCAAGCCAGTAATTCACACCAAAATACTAAGTCTGGCATCATCAGAGGCTTTCAGTCATTTAGTTCAGCTTTGTTTTAGTTCAGGGGCTGCATGCAGTACCCATATGATCTAAAGTAGGTTGGAAATAGTAAAATGATAGTTTAAAATGATGACATTTCCAAAGGTTTTCTTATGTTTTAGACTGAAAAGATCAAATTAGATTATGAACATGTTTATGTCGACAAAAAATGTGAATATCCTGAAAAACCATCAACAACCTGAAATGTATGAATAAAAATAAGTGTCATTTTAATATTATGTTCTCCGCGTATTTTCTACATATGTGCATTACTATGTACAGATTGTAATGGATCTAAAAATGGGACAAAACATTCAGTAACAGGCAGAATATTATTCAAATGACACATCTTTTAAGACTTTTCAAGTTGATGTTTGTTATGATATGTATACATTTAAACATTTTCATAGAATTTTGCTTCTTTTTTTACACTAAAGTAAAAAGAAAAACTTGGGGTTATTATTATTTATAAGTAGAGCATCCAAAATGAAAACATTAATGCAGATTAATCCATCATTATGATTAATCTGAGTAACATTTTTAAAGCAATTAAATAGAACAGTTGTTTGCAGCTGCATTGTTTCAAGTTGTGTTGTTGAAACTGTTGAATCTGTTAAATAAAAATGCTAATTGAATATATATTCAGACTTTTGAATATGGTGTGGATATTTTACCACATCATTTACTAGGTGTTTTTTTGTGTTTTTGAATGTGTTAGTTTTTTGGGGGGGACGAGGGGGTTAACATCTCTTATATTTTTTTTCACTGCATTTTTCATGTTTCTTAGTGTAGTTTGTGGGAAATTAGAGTACAAAGTGTTTTGCATACTCGGCAAGACAGACTTTTGCAGTGCATGATTAAATACTGTAAGACTGTTTTTATTCAGAAATATTTTATTTTTCAATGTATTGTTAAATTCACATTACATTTATTAATTTATTCTTACTTTAATCACACACACACACACACACACACACACACACACACACACACACTTCCAAAAGTGAACATTCTCCTGTCGCTGCTCCTACTTATCTCTTTCCTGGCTGTTGGCAGTGTTGGCACGAAAGCATGATGAATACAAAATATTATTGATAAATAAAATAGCTAAATTCTCTGTATTACTTCAGCAAGCTAGCTAATCTGATGTCACTCTGGAGGTCAAAGGTGACATGTCACAAAATTAACTTGTGTAACACTATTTGTGTGTGTCAAGTATCGACATATCACGCTATAACTTAATCAGTGCTGGATATATTATCATAATATTACACACACTAACACATATATATATACATATAATGAAATTATCAATACTGCAAAAGGTCATGGTTACATTTAGCAGAAAGACTCATTATTGGCTCTAATTCAAGAACAGGTTGTCATAGAAACTTGAGATTGGAACAAAATAGAGGTGAGATTAGGCATTTTTTGAATACTTGTAATAATAGTAATTACTGGTCTGACCCATGTGACCCATTTGGTCCATATATGGACGCTGAAATAAATTGAGTTTGATGCCATTGGCACAAAGGATTGGACCCTTTGGTTGGCCAGGTTTGGACAACAGACCATATGTTTATAGCTCTTGCATTAGGTCAGATATTTTAGTGCTGCATTTTATTTTTTTCCTTTATTTATTAATTTATTTATTCATTTAAGGGACACTGTACAGTGAACATGAAACTTGCAGAGATAAATGTGTACTGTATCATTATAGCTATTTTCCATCCGTAGTCCATTAAAATTCACATTTGGTTTAAATCTTTTGTCACATGTAGTAATAACATGTTTATGTATTGTTAAAGATAAATGAAATGGTGGCAATAACAAGTGTAATGTCACCACCATGGACTTCTACACTTTCCTTATAATGACTAATAACTTCTATGTAAATTTTCAATGGAAAACTGATCAGTGTGATGTTACTGAAAGGTAAATTACTCCAAAACATTGACATTTTCTCAGGGGATAGAGCAGCTTATCCACAAACTAGAGAGTTGGAGTGTTAAAAGTTACAGGTTAAGGTTAAATAACTTTATCATCTCCATGGGGAAATTCAGTCTCTTTGCACATTAGGAGCAGTGAGCTGTCACTGAAGGCGCTCAGGGACCGACTCCACATCTATATCAGATCTGTGGTCAGGGAGAATTAACCTGTACTGTTTTACTGGGAACTAGAACACTCAGAGAAAAGCAACAGGTAAGATCTTAACACAGAAGGGCCACAATAACCAAAGTAAGTGTATACTGTAAAAAAAACAAACAAACAATAACAACAAAATAAACTTTTTATGGGGGGGGGGGGGCCTGTCAGTTGTGTTTGACAGAATAATCCTGTAAAAACATATCAAACTGTAAGCATATTTAGAGAGTAACATGTAGATTTAACAATTTAAATTTAACATTTTAAACATGTAGATTTAAGAGTTTAAACATGTAGATTTAACATTTTAAACATGTAGATTTAAGAGTTTAAACATGTAGATTTAACATTTTAAACATGTAGATTTAACATTTTAAACATGTAGATTTAATAGTTTAAACATGTAGATTTAATAGTTTAAACATGTAGATTGAACATTTTAAACTATTTAGATTTTTGTAGCGCAGGGAGCTCTGCCATACCACTACTATTAATTTACTTCTTTCATCTAGGTTCATATTCTTTATTTATCCATTCCATTCTTCCTGTGCCTTCATTCTGACAAGAATGTGAGAGAGATAGAGATGATGAGTGAATGTCTGGGAGACAGGAATCTGTCTTAGTAGCTAATTACAAGCACTGATGATTTAACAGTTGGGGACAGTGTGTGTGTGTGTGTGTGTGTGTGTGCGTCCATCAATTTTCGAAAAGACAAGGAAGCTCACTTAGTTTGCTTCCTGCAGCGTAGGAGAACTTTTCAAATCCTTTTTCCAGGTTTACCGCTGTGTCTGGTCTGATGGAGCCCTTTAGCCTTTCAAAGGGGAGTGTACAGACCCCTTTTATCGTTTTTTTAATGACCCTTTTTGGTCTTCTTCAGTGTTTCCCTTCCTCTCTTCCTCTTCTCCCCCTGTCTGTAGTGATGTAATGAGATTAAGGAAAATGTCTTGTGATGACCTCTCCACAGCAGGTCAATGTGTGCCATTTTATGTGGGTGGTGTAGCTAGAACTGAGAGTCAGACTACCTTTGCTAATACAACCCCTGTAGCGCCACTATATACAGGTACTAACCAAGAAATTAGAATATCCTGATAAAGTGCATGCATTTGTGTAACTCAACTTTAAAGTTGAAATGACAAATGGTATGTGAATCTATGTATTTCAAGCTTTTATGTTTTGTTTTGATTTTGCTGTTTAGGAAAAATAAAAAATTTTGCATTTGAGGTTTTAATAAACTGTTGTAGAATTTACAATAATATAAGATATAAAAATATTAGTGCATGAATGTACTTTTTGGAGTTTAAAGGTGACTGTAAAGTGGTCAAAATGAAGTAATTTACATACAGAAAGAAGCCGACACCCAGCCATTCAGGACAGTGGACATCTTGTAGAAGGAGGTCGTCGATGGGAAGGTGTTATAAACTGTGTGGACACTCAACGACTAGACTTAGACTGGACTTTTATGACTCCTGACTATGTAACTTTAATCTTGTTGAAATATTTTGTAATGCTGTAACTGATTGTAAACTATGATTGTGATATTAAATTAATGAAAAGACAATGAGAAGACTCAAAGAGGTATATCTTATCCAACCGCTATTAGGTTTAAATATAATTGAGATAAATATGTTTACTTAATTATAAAGTATTAGTTAAATCATTATATATATATATATATATATATATATATATATATATATATATATATATATATATATATATTGTAAATCATAATCAACAAAATTACAACAATGAAATGCTTGAGATATCTCACTTTGTATGTCATGAGTCAATAAAATTTTAACTATCTGAATAAAACAACTACTACACGATATTCAAAGTTTTCGAGTAGTACCTGTATAAATAGAAAAACCTAAACTTTACATCATGGGAAAAACTCATCCTTTCTTAGAATCACTTATTATTCAGGGGGAGTTCATCCTGAGCAGTCATTTTAAATTAGCTGACAGAAATAAAAGCTAGAGTTAGATAATCAGTTTGCTGATGAGGAAAATCATTCCACTGTGGAAATGTGATTTCCCAGTCTGTCAGTCTGTACAGTCTGTCAGTCTGTACAGTCTGTCAGTCTGTACAGTCTGTCAGTCTGTCCAACCTGCAGTAAAACCTGCTTCAGGCAGAACATACACATACAACTACTTTCACCAGAGTGTTTTGTGATTACCATGTCCCCGTTTGGTAGTTATGTATGTATTTAAACATATAAGACTATCAAGAGTATCTCAGAAATTGTAAAGACCTGGGGCTTAACCCAGAGGGGGGTGTGGGGGGCCTCCCCTACAAAAAAATTTACTTCTTAAATGCAATTTCCCATATTAAAGTGACTTGTTTCACAAATCCTAACACATAGATATAGAACAGTGTGCAGTATATCAGTATGTTAGCATGTTAGCATGTTAGCATGGCTAGCCTCAGGTGCCACGACCACCGTCTTGGTACAGGGTCCCTATGTTTCTCACACTATGAGAGAAGACATTGCTGATGTTCATGCAAGCAGCATTACCGCCATATAAAGATGACACTGATTAACTCTTAAAGACCCGAATGTTAACCCTTAAAGACCTTAATGTTAACTCTTAAAGACCCTAATGTTAACCCTGAAAGACCCTAATGTTAACCCTGAAAGACCCTAATGTTAACCCTGAAAGACCCTAATGTTAACCCTTAAAGACCCTAATGTTAACCCTTAAAGACCCTAATGTTAACCCTTAAAGACCCTAATGTTAACCCTTAAAGACCATAATGTTAACCCTTAAAGACCCCAATGTTAACCCTTAAAGACCCTAATGTTAACCCTTAAAGACCCTAATGTTAACGCTGAAAGACCCTAATATTAACCCTTAAATACCCTAATGTTAACCCTTAAAGACCCTAATGTTAACCCTTAAAGACCCTAATGTTAACCCTTAAAGACCCTAATGTTAAACTGAGACATTCATTCCAATAGACAGGGGTAGTCAGTGCAATGTCTTCTACATCTTTGACCCCATGACATGAAAATAAACGTTTTTAAATGAAGAGACTGAGACATTTGCTTCCTGCAAGGAAACTGTTCAATGGTAATAAAATGTATTGTAAATGAGTACATATTTAATGTACATATTTAACACTGAGTGAATATTAACAAAACATTATAAATAAAATAGCAAAATGTAGAAATAGAAACTAAGGATCAGGGTTATAATATTTTGGGATTTTTCATTATAGTTTTGTTTTAGTTAGTTTTAACTTTTTTTTCCCTCTAATTCGGTTTAGTTTTATTGTGTTTTTTTGAGAAGGTTCACTAATTTGTTAGTTCTTTCTGAATGCTTGGTTTTAGTTTAGTTTTTTCCCAACAGAAAACTCACTGAGCTTCACTTCCTGCCCGTCTGAAAATCGCACGGTGACTATATAGCAACGTGACGTCATGTGAAACAAACCTATTGTCAACATGTAACTTACTCAAACTGTTTTTCTAAGATCTCAAAGCAATTTCTCAATTGATCCCAATCGTGTAATGAATAAATTAGTTCTATTCTATTCTATTCTATTCTATTCTATTCTATTCTATTCTATTCTATTCTATTCTATTCTATTCTATTCTATTCTATTCTATGTACCTTTGACATTCCATAAAGACTTAGTTCCATATCAGTCAGTTCATATCATTACTGTAACTGGTCTATTTTTAATACCTGATCTGCACTAACGTGTTTATGTATAAATCAATTGTTTGTTGTTATTAGACTGTAATTAACAAACTGCTGATATGTTTTATTTCAGTCTTCTGATGCATTTTAAATACATGTTTCTTTGCTTCAAAGCTTAAACATATGTTGTCCAGCTGAGTGGATATTTTTGTAACCTCAAAAAATAGGTTCATTAATTGCTTTTTTCATGACTAAAGAGGAATAAAAGCACTCAGGGGAAAAAAGTAAAGCATCTTTGAGTGTCCAAAAAAGCACTATATAGGTTTGAGGTATTTCTTTGTTTTTTTTTTTTTTTAAATCTTGACTAAGTTTCTCATAAATCATGCATTAAAGGGTTAAATCTATTTTGTGGCAACTCCAAAATTGTCCTTTTTTTCCCTAAATTGTACTTTTCCTCAGTGATTTATCACCATCCTCCTTTTTTAAATCAGTTATTTTCCTATATTTAAATCACTGATCACATAGATATTCATTAAAGCTCAGAGTAAATTAAATTATATCAGAACTGAGAAAAGTGAAGAAGCAAAATATATCATCAGCTGAAGATAAAAACAAGTGTCTGCAACCACTGTCATTTATCAAATGACATGGGTTTTACTGGGAAATCGGTGATGCAAACCATGACGGTGTTTTCCACATTCATTATGGAGTCTCTGAGCATCCAAATGAAACACATTTGATGCTGCAGAAAAGCCTTATTTGAATTATAGAAATGTATAGATAAAAATCTGCATTTTAAAAGTTATTAGCATTTTCATCGGCAGGCCTATTATAAATTATTGTAAACTTCAGTCTTACAAGAGAGAAATATTATTAACCCTTTATTGGAAAAGCAACTATTTTTGGTCCTTTCCACACACATCTACAAGACGATGACACCAACAATTATAGTGAGTCTACAAATCTCACTGGAACAAATCAATTTTGTAAGTAGAGGTACCACTGTATTTCTATACCATATAAAGAGTTAATTACTATTGAATACTAGTTAGCTGCGTCAAAGCCATAATTGTGAACATTATATTCTTTTTTATGATATTTGATTTTACTAAATCACCCTACATTTTATATCCTGCACCTTTAAACTCATTGATTTTAGAGTCTTAATTTAATGTTCTTAAGCTGTTTCCAAACTGTTGCTAATGTAAAAATGTCCTACAAGGGCTTTTATGTTGTTAAGACATGATGATGTCATGAGACATTTTATAAGACCTTATTACTTTTTCCATTCTGTAATGTTTCTGTTCTCCATTCCCATTAGATTAAGAACTTCTTTGAGGCAGCTAACGACTTTCACCTCCCTGTAGATGGACTCTGCCAGCGCTAATGACCCTGTCTTTGAGCAGACCAATAGATGTACCACCTTGGGCGCTGAACCTCTTAATCATGAGGGAACAAAAAGAGAGAGAGAAAGAGAGAGAGAGAGAGATTAAGTGAGAGAAAAGTATAGCTGAGGGGAGGGGTGGAGTCAGGCAACCATGACGATCACCTCAAATCGGACAATGATTCCACTCCGGTGACTTCACATAGAAAGAGAGGAAGAGGAAAAGGAAGGGGAGGGGGGCGGGAGCGGGAGAGGGGTACCAAAAAAAAAAGGAAAGGGGGAGGTTGTCTGACAGAGTCTTAATTAGGTTTGGTAATGAGTAAGAGAGGAGAGGAAGAAAGGAAGAGAGGCAACAGTGGGGATGTTTAACACCTGAACGCATCAGCAAGGTTTCATTATTGTTCAAGCAGGTGCCATATGTGCAGTAATTGTAGATGCAGATTTTCTATTCATCAATGATAGGTGTTATAATATTAATAATGCAGCATGCTCATATGCAGTACAGTACAGTATAGTAGTAAATTATAAATAACCCATAAAGGCCCAGTGCTCCACTTCAAAAAATGTTCTCCTTTCATCCTTAATTCTAATATTATCTTATGAATTTTGTGTGTGTGTGTGTGTGGGGGGGGGGGGGGGGGGGGGGGTGAAAATCATGTACAATCATACTTCAACTTACAAAAGACCTAGCTGTAGAATAATCCAAGTAATGAAAAACCTTTACGTTAATTTTTGATCTCTGAATGCGAAAGAAAATTCGCAAAACGAAACCGAAACCCCCAAGACGTAAATACGCACTGTACGTAGCATCCCATTGGCTATGAGGGAGCTACCCATGATGCTTTTGGTGAGGCTTTGACCCTCATTCATCACAGAGTTACTGTTGTTTGCTGAGTTTTTCCCAGTGTGCTCATTGACACTTTATTACAGTACGTATTTATTATTCATCATGAGCCCAAAGGAAGTGATTCCTGGTGCGAATGAAAAGAAGAAGCTGGCTGTGTTATTAATAGAAGTGAAACAGGAGATGATAAATAAAGGAGGAGGCAGCCATCATTTCATCAGCACCAATAAAAGACATGCTGGACACATTTCATCAAGTTTCCGAATTCGTGGAAAAAAAAGATCCTGAAAAAATGTTAACGAGTCGTGCTATCGCCCAATATGATGACGTATGCCTTGTGCATATTAGGAAGATGATGAAAAGTCGTCAAAGGCAATCATCTTTGTATCAATATTTCACCAAACATCCATCATCAAACATTGTTGAAGGTGAAAGTGACAATTAAAAAAACACAATGGTATAGAAATGACCTGCATGTTTGGTTCCTTTGTAATGGTTTAATATTTAATGTTCAGTCAGTAAAGACACATTTACCCACTGAGACCAATAAATTACATATAAAATCTAAAATTTATTTTACTTTTAACACATATTTTATACAAAATGTGCCTACTTTTATCATTTTTAAAGGGGGTTGAGGGGTAGTATTTGTGGCCTTGGAACGAATCAGGCCTTTTACATGTAAAACGCGACTCTATTTACGAAAAATTCACATTACAAAACCACTTATGGAAAAAAGTAATTTCATAAGTTAAGGTACCACTGTATTGTCCTGCATTTTAACTTTCATTTTACCTTTTATTTGTTCCTCATTCTTATTGTAGGCCTATCTTGTAATTTATTGATCATATAGGTGTTTATGTAAGCTCAGATTAAAAAAAAAAGAAGAAGAAAACTGGGAAAATTAAGTAAAGATATCAATAACACAACCAAAAAATAAGCATCTATGACGACTGTTATTTGTTAAACTCCATGGGTTTCGCTGGTGAATCAATGTTGTAGAAGATGACAGTGTTTCCATGGTAACTTCAGAGCATCTGAACATCCTAATGGGTCATATCTGATGGCCATAAAAGGATGATAAACTGCAATTTACACCAATTATTTACACATTTGGTAGGATTAGTGGATCAGAAAAATGTAACATTTTGGTCACCTGTTGCTGTTTGGGTTTTTATGGGTTAATGTTTGTGAATGTTTAATATGATATTACAAAAAATGTCCTGCTTTTATGTTAATATCTGTACATTTTAAAATAGAAATGTATGAGTGCACACGTTCACACTTTGCTTTGTATCTTCCTGGCCTCTATTTCTAGAATGCCCCCCAACCTGCACACACATGTCACTGACTCACACACATAAGCACATAAACACACATACAGGCGCACACGTACCTGTCGCAGAACACACACATTCCACTGCCATGGCTACAGTGAAGCTGACCCAGTTTCCATGGAGATGCAAAGACATGGGGTGGGTTGCTGGGTGCTGATCTCCCGGACACACCCATGTTTCACTAGTGCAGAGAGAGACAGGACGTAAGGAAGAAGATGCAGACAGAAGGACGGGGCAATAAATGAGATGATGAGGAGGGAATAGAGATGGATGGAAGATAAGATAGTTGGAGGATGAGGGAGGAATAGGAAATCAGTTATGAAAAAAGGAGGTAGAAGTTGGGAGTGGGAGGGTGGAGGCAATGAAAGCGTAAAAGAATTCAGATCAGATAAGGAGAGAAAAGATAAGTGGAATAAGTTTGTGGCATGATGAGGCAGTATGCTACAGTGTGAAAAAAAAAAAAGAACAAAAATACAGTGGTAGGCTACGTCTACTTACCAAAGACCCAGTTAAGGAATAATCCAAGTAACGAAAAACCTTTACATCAATTTTTCGTCTTCGTCGAAGTGTACAGTACGTAAATACGTCATGTAGGTACTGTACGTAGCCATTGGTTATGAGGGAGCTACCCATGATGCTTTTCATGACCCTTTGACCCTCATTTATCACAGAGTTACTTTTGTTTGGTGAGTTTTTCCTAGTCTGTTCATTGACTTTATTACAGTATGTATTCGTTATTCATCATGGTCCCAAAGAAAGTGCGAATGAAAAGAAGAAGCTTCTTTTGTGTCGGTTCCCAAATGCATTTTTTACCGAACTAAACCTTTTTTTAAGTGATTTATCACCATTTATTATAATATCATCCTCTGAATCCTTTATTTTTTCAGTGAAAATCATCTAATTTTCTAGGTGAAATTCACTGATCATGGAAATGTTCTTAAAAGCTCAGAGTAAAGTTAAAGGGTATTATGTCAAAACAGAAAAAAAAATTAAGAAAATGTGACTTTTTCAGTCAAATCTACCATTAACTGAACATAAACCGAGGGTGTCCATCCACTGTCATTGATCCAACTCAATGGGTTTTACTAGTGAATCAATGTTGTAGAAGATAAGTTTTCATGTTCACTATGGAGTTTCCAAATGGGTCATATCTGATGACCATGAAAAGATTGAAAAACTGTATTTTACACTGATTATTTACATGTATTAATAGAATTAGTGGATCAACAGGTATTAAACTGTCGACATCAGTAATGATTTTAGTGACCTGTGGATATTTGGGTTTTCATGAGTTAATCATTCCCTTAACTATATGTCAAAGAACAACCTGAAATTCTGAGCTGCTCTGAAAATATCTGACAAAAACATACATCTTTGAGTGTCATTTTTATTCTGCTGGGATTCAATCATATTTGTGTAGTGACTCACTCTCCCATGTGTCAATGTTCCACCAAAACAACAGTAGTTTGCAGAGTGATTGTCATGGTTTAACACCTCCCAAAATGACTGGGGGTCATTTAAAGGAATACAAACTAAACAGATAGATTTGCTTTTCTATTCCACGATGATGATGATGATGATGATGATGATGATGATGATGATGATGATGATGATGATGATGATGATGATGATGATGATGATGATGGTGGTGATGATGATGATGATGATGATGATGATGATGATGGTGATGATGATGATGATGATGATGATGATGATGATGATGATGATGATGATGATGATGATGATGATGATGATGAAGGAAAATCACAACTATCTCCTTATAGACTGTGGAAATATGTGGCATTACTGGTGTACCATTACTGTATATAGAATACATGTGAAAATGTATGTGTGTGTGTGTGTGTGTGTGTGTATTCCTATCTTCGTGGGGACATTGATACGTTTCCATAGTCCCATCATGGGGACCTCTGCGACTATGAGGACCAAAATTCAGGTCCCCCACAGGGATTAAATACAAAGGTCCCCACTAGTAAAATAGAAATGATGTGGCCATATAAATACATGAATTAGTTTTTTTCTGGAAGTCCCCATAAAACATCAGGGAAACATGTGCAAAGGCAAACATGTATTTTTAATTATTATTCTTTTCATTTTTAGTTATTTATGTTTGATTATGTATTCTATGTATTATTCTACATATTTTATTTTTGAGTGAAGGTGAAAGTGACAAAACAACCACAATGGTACGTAAATCACCCGCATGTCTGATTCATTTTAATGGTTTAATGTTTAATGTTCACTCATTGAAGACACTGAGTCCAATACATTAAATCCAAATCTATCTAAATCTACATTTTATTTTACTTTTAACAGATATTTCAAAGAACATTTTTATAATTTTTAAAGGGTTTGAGGGATGGTTTATGGGGCCTTGGAACCAATCAGGCCTTTTACATGTAAAATGTGACTCTATTTCTGGAAAACTTATGGTACGAAACCACTTCTGGAATGAATTAATTTTCTAAGTAGAGGTACTACTGTAGAAGAACTTCTTTTTATCCTAAAATCTTTTCGCTAGACATGCTAGCTACCGTGTACAAGACAGAACAAAGTTGGAAAGCAGTTTCTATTCCTGTAGATACAAATGGATCCCAGCAGACAGAAGGTGATGTATGTTACAATGACCCTAAAATATCTGCCTGGGTAAAATTAGACACAGCTCAGCGACGGCAGAGCAGAACATAATATATGAATGAGAGTCCTGTGTGTGCTGTAAAGTGTGTGTGTTTACTATGACAAAGATAACAGGTGGTGGTCATTTGCGGTTTGTTTGTGTGTGTGAAGAGAGTGAACAGGAGAGATGGCAAGGCGAAGGTGACAGGGATTTTCACTTCAAAGGGAGGCAGCAGAACAGCACAGATTAAAGCACACCAGGAATCAAAGACCCTCAGGTGGTCGGCAACACACAGGTGTCCCCCATATGCCTCTGTGTATTCATATGTGTGTTGTAGAAAAGAGGAGCCCATCTATTTTTGCCTCTTTTCTGTCATGACAACTCCCTCGCTTCCCACTCTCTCTGGTTTTATTGTGATTCTGGACTTTCTAAAATGGAGGTGTGCAAAGACCAAGGATGTGTTCCACAGACAAAAGCTACTCTTTTTGTGTTTGACCTTGGTGACATCAACATTTGAGAAAAGCTTTGCTGTTTGAAACATGTTTTTTAGTCCACATAAATGCCCAGTCATCCAGCACGTCCCTGTGTTGCCCCCAAAAGAGTTACGTTTTGGCTGCATTTAAGGGTCCCATGTGGTTTTGTCTGCAGTTTCCATGGTGACCCAACATGTGTTTGTACATATCAGAATTAGAATGCATTAACTGTCTTGTGTTTGAGTGGAAAGGCATCAACTTAGATAATAAAAAAAGTGAATAACATGAACATCCATGAATAATATGACATTTGTGAAGAAAATGAAGAGCCACTTTATCAATATTTTGTCTCATCTTGTGATTTACCCATGTGTAATAGGGCATTAACGACTTCAGTTCTTTTCAAGTCAACTTAGCTAGAGGATGCTGCTCATATCACTCAAGTTAGCTAGCAGGTGCTGCTCATATCACTCACGTTAGCTAGCGGATGTTCCTCATATCACTCAGGTTAGCTAGCAGGTGCTGCTCATATCACTCAGGTTAGCTAGCGGATGTTGCTCATATCACTCAGGTTAGCTGGCGGGTGCTGCTCATATCACTCAGGTTAGCTAGAGGAGGTTCCTCATATCACTCAGGTTAGCTAGCAGGTGCTGCTCATATCACTCAGGTTAGCTAGAGGATGTTCCTCATATCACTCAGGTTAGCTAGCGGATGTTCCTCATATCACTCAGGTTAGCTTGAGGATGTTCCTCATATCACTCAGGTTAGCTAGCGGATGTTCCTCATATCACTCAGGTTAGCTTGAGGATGTTCCTCATATCACTCAGGTTAGCTAGCGGATGTTCCTCATATCACTCAGGTTAGCTAGCAGATGCCTCTTCAGATGGCCGTGCCATTTTTTTTTTCATGTAAGGTGTAGTATTTCCACACATGTGATGTGTGTTTGTCACTCTCTTTTGTTTTGTCAGACCCACCACCCCCTGTTTTACCTGCAGCAGCCATGTCTCCTCTGGTATTGGTCTGACTGGTCTGTGTTTACGCGGAGAGAGAGAGAAAGAATAACTCTTCCAAATTTAAGTCAACTTGTGCTACGGGAGTCGACTAGTCGACATTTCTGTTCATGCCCTAGTGTGCAGTATAACTTATAAATCACAGTAGATTTATAAATACACTGAACATTTAGAAACAGGATCCTGAAACGGACAAATATAACATTTTAACTTAATGATAAAAAATAACTTGACAAGACTCAGCTAAACATTTTTTTCTTTTTTTTGTGTAATTTTTTTCATCTTTGTTGAACCTCATCCTGTGGCCAAAGTCAACCCCCCAGTGGACCACATCTATCATCCACATCACATCATTATGTCACATGTTTCACAGCCTTGGTTCAGACATGTCCCACCATCAACATGTCAAATTAGAGTTGTTGTTTTATTTTGGGGGGGGGGTTTGTTTTGTTTTTTACACATAAAACCCTTTTTGTGTAAAGAACTACTCCCCTTTAGACTAGGAGAGTAATGCCCAAAAGTAATTTAATTGCAAGTGGAAGATGGAAGCCAAAAGACTGTGAACATTGGACAAAAAGTGGGTGCAGAGAGAAAAAAAATATGACAGGCAGGGGTGTGATGAGAGGAGGATAAATACAGTGAATGGAAATAGAAAATGTGAGGTGTGTGTCCTCAAAAACCACTTTTGAACACATTGGTTTCTGACAGAGCTGACAGAACTGGTGATTCAACATGTGAATGTGTTTTCACACCAAGGTAAGAGGAAGGAGGAGAAAAGACCCAAGGAACACTGGGATGTTTACCACAGATATTATAGTAAGACAATCTTGGATCTTTTTTATCTTTATTTTGTTTTTCTCTTTACCTTCACGTTCCCATTTCTCTCCTGCACCCCCCCCCCCACCATATCTACCTTTGTTTCCCACAGATAGTGGTGTACAGACAACTATTTAATCAAAGTTACTTACCCAGAGTATAGTTTTAGTATGGATTAGTTATTGTGCATTAATGATAAATATTATTATACTACAATATTTACTACTGCGTTTTTTTTTTTACTGCATATATTGCACTAGTGGATGATATCACATTTTCCTTCTTCTATTTACTTCTTTGTAACTTGTAATAGTTGTTGCACCATGGAAGAGAGGAAAGAAATGTCATTTGTCCAAATTGTGCTGTCTCATCATCTGAACCCGCTTTATCCTCACTAAGGTCACTGGGGGTCTAATCCAGCTACAATGGGTGAAGGTGGGGTACACCCTGTATGAGTCTCCAGTTCATCTCAGGGCTGAACATATATATATAGACAAACGATGACTCTCACATTCACACCTATGGGCAATTTAGATTAACCAATTAACCTATCAGTGCATGTGTTTGGATGGTGGGAGGAAAGTGGAGTACCTGGAGAAAACCCACGCAGACACGAGGAGAACATGCAAACCCTAACTCAAAAGTTGAACCAGGGTCCTTCTTGCTGTGAGGCAAGAGTGCTAACCACTGCACCACCACATTTACCCCTTGTGCTAAATGTTAGATTATACATACATACATATATATATATATATATATATATATATATATATATATATATGATTTAAGCAAAATTACCCTGGAATGGTGAGGGATTCATTTCTGAAATTATATATTGTTTAAAGGCTACATTCATTATTGCAGGCAAATGGCTCAAATCAGACTATTTTTGCCTATATATGTGACCTGTATTTGATCTGTTTGAACAGAAAAATGCAGTGACAACGTGCATTGATCGCTAGTGAGAGAAAGTAGCTCCAAGCAATTACGAGGTGTCTTATCTTGAACACAGACAGACAAACAGATAAATGCTGGCAAAAACATAACCTCTTTGGCTTTTCTAGTTTTTGTTCTGTGACGGTTTTGTTCTGCAAATAAATCACTCATTCGAACACATATTGTTTTGAGAAGAAACACGTATTTTCATGACCCCAGGAAACCTGCCGGGACTACTTTTGCTTTGACCAAAACTGAACCAGAACTTGACTCACAGGACACTGTCAGGGGTAAGTCACTGTGGGTGCACCAGAGTAAAGTCATTGATTCAATACAAATTAATGTGAAAAATAATGAACTATCCCTTTAATGTGTAACAATTGGATTCCACCAAAAAATCCAAATTGTGCATTGAGACCTGCTGTGTGAATGTAGTCTAAAATTGAAGCTGGTTGTTTGTTGATATTAACCCATTCCATTCCTGCAGTAACATAATAATTGTTGCAGGATCAGTGTGTAGACATGCAACCAGGATAGTCATTTCCTTACAAAATGCAGTCAGCTCTCAGTTCATCAGACATAAAGAAATGAAAACAGACTCCAACACAGACTTCATGTAAACTCATACTGTCCATATATGTGAGTCTCATTGAACCTCACCTTCAACTGGGATCATTTTATTATATTAAAGCTGCAGCACTCAATAGTATGTTCTAACAGCACTGTGAATATTCCATTCCATTATTACCATATTCCTGTCCAAGTGATCTGAGAAGACATGAGACTTCTGCATCTACCCTAGGAAATCTACCCTGTTACATAGATGTTGGTTTTTCACAGGCATTTTTCAGACAGGTAGGACAATTAAATAAGTTATTGTTGACTGTAATCATAGAATGCTTATCAACCAGGCACTTATATTTAATCTTTTTTTGATTTGGAATCAGTGGAGAGAACTACAGGGGGAAAGTGTGTATTTTCACAATGTGGGATTTTTTTTTACCTCTTGATTTCAGCTGCTGCAGCTTTAAATGATTGTAATAGTTAAAGGAAGAACAGTTGTAGCAACATGATGGATGGATGGATGGATGGATGGATGGATGGATGGATGGATGGATGGATGGATGGATGGGTGGATGGGTGGGTGGGTGGGTGGGTGGGTAGGTAGGTAGGTAGGTAGGTAGGTAGGTAGGTAGGTAGATAGATAGATAGATAGATAGATAGATAGATAGATAGATAGATAGATAGATAGATAGATAGATAGATAGATAGATAGATAGATAGATAGATAGATAGATAGATAGATAGATAGATAGATAGATAGATAGATAGATAGATAGATAGATAGATAGATAGATAGATAGATAGATAGATAGATAGATAGATAGATAGATAGATAGATAGATAGATAGATAGATAGATAGATAGATAGATAGATAAGGAAACCACTGTGTGACTGTTGACATTTACTTTTTACTTCACCCAATAAGTGAAGTGTGTAAAAGAGGCATTAGGGAGTGGGAGAAATAGGGCATACAAGTACACACACACACACACACACACACACACACACTGAAGTGCTTCCTACACCCAGTGCAGAGTGGTTACCATTGCAGACAGCCATTAGAGTTGTTCCCTCCCAGTGGAGGGCTCCTGGCGTGGGCCACAAGGCCGAAGCTCTCAGTCCTCACTCATTGCTGGTCACACACCCACTCACCAACCCCCACTCATTGCTGGTCACACACCCACTCACCAACACCCACTCATTGCTGGTCACACACCCACTCACCAACCCCCACTCATTGCTGGTCACACACCCACTCACCACTCCACTGCAGGGGGACAGTGTGTGAGAACTCCATTTACTCGCTCAACTGCTAAAGTACTACCATGCAATGTTAAAAGTGTTATAACCCACCTTACAAGGAGCTGGTATTTGCTTCTCCTCTCTCTTACCCTGTCGGTCTTCCAAGTGTGTACCACGCACATGGGTAAACACACACCAAAACACACACACAGACACGCAAATACATTTACACATGCTGACAAGTGTCTGCACCGGTACAGGTTACCATAGCAACACGGTCAGAAGCATTCTTGCTCTTTGGCTTTGCTGTGCATGACAGCAAGGCTAGTGAGCATTGAGAGTACACACAATCACACACGTGCACACACACACAAACACACACGTTCACACACACATGTTCACACGCACACACAAAGACACACACACACACACGTGCACACACCACTTCCAGAAGATTACACTCATACACATATGCAGTTATGGATTTACATGTACTGTGTGTGTGTGTGTGTGTGTGTGTCTGTATTCTTATCTTTCTGGGGACATTGATATGTTTACACAGTCACACCATGGGGACCTCTGATACTATGGGGACCAAAATTCAGGCCCCTACAAGGGTTACATAGAAATGTAGGTCCCCACTAGTAAAATAGAAATGCTGTGGCCCTATAAATACATGAATGTGTTTTTCCAGGAAGTCCCCATAAAGCATGGGGGAAAACATGTGCAAGTGAAACATGTCATTTTCAAAGATTTGAAAATGCATTTCCACTTCTTGTTTTTTATGTATTTTTTTCCATCATTTATTTAAAAATTATTATTATTTATTTTTTATTATATACTTTATTTTTTTTTATTGAATCATTTATTTGCATTTACTTATTAAATTTAATTCAGAACATGTGTGTCTCTGTGTGTGTGTGTGTGTGTGTGTGTGTGTGTGTGTGTGTGTGTGTCTGTGTGTGCTTTACTTCACACAAATCCAAACATATATGAGCTGTGATATTTATGGATAGGAGATGTGCTGCAGTGTGACTTTCACTCATATATGTCTGAGGCGTTTGGAGGTGATTTGTAGGAAACCATTGACATTAATAAATAGTGCCATCTACAGCACAGACAAACCCAGTGCAGATGCAGCTATTATGACGTAATGTTAGGCATTATGGGACAGCCTGCCTTTAGGGTTATAAAAATGATGTATTTATATAATAAAATCTGCGTGTAATTCATCCACACTGTTAAATATAACATGTCTGCCTCAGTTTCAGGTGATTTCAGGACCACGGTCAGTGACAAAAAAAAAAAACATGCTGCAATGTATAAGTGTGGCCACTAGAGGGAGATATGTAACCATCTTACACCGCCCTTCCACCACCATCAGCCCTTGTAATAGTATGTTTGATAAAAGATCAGAGTTGGTCTTAGTACTCCCATTCTGTACTTCAGTAGAAGTACAGCTACTTGTGTGAAAAAAAAAATACTCTGGTAAAAGTAGAACTACTGATTCAACTGCTTTACTGAAGTAAAAGTAAAAAAGTACAACTTCAAATTGTCATGAAATAAAAGTAAAACTGCTTTTTTCCCCAATGGGTGAAATAAGACTTATTTAAGCAGGAAAAAAAAAGAATATATATATCCTAAATAAAGTCTTTAAAAGTGAGTTACTGTGTAGATGATGTGTTTTATTGGGTCATGGTGCTCAGTTTTCAGAATTCCAGGTTTACCTCAGATAAAGTTCCTGTAAATTTTTATTGGAGTTGGCCCCAGACGTGGTCAAATTACTCTCATTCTGTACTTCAGTGGAAGTACAGCTACTTGTGGGAAAAAATACTCTGGTAAAGTACGAGTACTGATTCTACTCCCTTACTGAAGTAAGAGTAAAAAAGAAAAAAAAAACAGTATAACTTCTCAACTGTAATAAAGTAAAAAAGTAAAACAGCATTTTGCCACACTTATTTAACCAGGGAAAAATAAAAAAAAAAGTTTCAAAAGTATCCAAAAATAAAGCCCTTAAAAGTGAGTTACTGACTGAGCTAGCTGTTTTTAAATCAAAATTAAAAACATATTTATTTCGGCGAGTGTCCATGTCTGTTTTATGTTGTTGCTATGATTTTATAACTTGTTTTATCTTGGTTTTATAAATTTTAGTTTTTATAATTGTTACTTGTTTTTATTGTTTTTTTTAATCTCATTTTGTAAAGCACCTTATGCAGCTTTTGGTGTTGTAAGTTGCAATATAAACTTTTTTTATATGATTTCATTTGAACAAAAAAAATGTGTTTGATCAGGTCACAGTTACTCAGTTTTGTGGGTACAGACATTTTGCAAATATTGAAAAAAGTCCAAATTGAGATAATAGGTGATGAAGATTAGATTTTTAAAAGCATCTAAATTATGAGATAAAAAGTCAGAACTATGGTATAGAAAGTGACAGTTTCTCTCCTCCACTGATTTTCCTTCTGAACAACATCATTTTATTACTGTCACATTTGTCTAGTTTGAAAAAGTAATGAGTCTATTCTGAGAATGTAAAGAGTATAAAGTACAAATATTTATACAAAAATGTAGGGAGTAAAAATAAAAAGGTGCCAGAAAAAAAAACAACTCAAGTATAGATACCTAAAAACCATACTTAAGTACAGTAAAGGAAGTACTTCTACTTAGTTACTTTCACCTCTGTAAAAGATCAGTTAAAGTAATTAAAGATAAGCCATCTACATGCAATATATTAGAATATCGAAACGATTGAAAAACCACCTTGTGAAAGTGTAAAAACGTCTTTATTAATATTTTAGTGTTTTTCTAAATTCAGGTATTTCCATTACCAGTTTTTTTATAGTGCTATTTACATTTTGCGAATTTCCAAGGATAATGGAAACACAGTTAGTGAATTGCATAAAATATCTTTATTTAGATATATACACATACATAGAGGAACTGACAGGTGTATCTCATTGTGCTACAAAGTGCTAAAAGGAAGAATTAGTAACATATTGTAAAGCTGCTTATTACATAAAATAATCTGAAATAAACTGCATAGTTTCAACAAGTATTCTAGAATGGAGACAATTATTTAACCACCACCTGCACCATTCAGTGCCCAAGGCCACGGAATTATTTCACCTTTTGATGCCTTTCCATGTGTTTTTATGGAGCCATTAAAGAGACATTAACGCTAATGCAAACTATTCTCTTTGGGTGAAAATACTGCAAATGATATAAAACAACATCTGTGAGTTTCTGCTCCATTAGGCAATAGTTTCAAAGCATACGACGTGTTGGCGGTTCTGGTTGTGAGCCAATTTGTCACACAGAGTGAGTGGGCTTTTCTGTTACAAAGCTGGAAGCTGGAGTCAAGACATTAGTAAAAAAAAAAACAGAGTTTGTTTTCATTGTATTCTATGTGGTTTTTCCAGCAGTTAGTGTGGATATGTGAACATGGATTACTGCAGGAGTTGGCACCATTCACAGAGATATAGTCTTTTAATTTAGGTTGAACTGAAGAAGCAAGATGATAAAGCTGTCATGTGTCATTTGTGACAGTCTTCATACACTAAATACACTTGTGGAAAAAATATTACACCACCAAAATTCATCAAAAACAATCAGATACTATCTTTTATGTGTGTCATGTGACCAAAAGACAGAAGAAAATAGATGATCTAAAAACAGTTTTTATCAGTACAATGTCATAGATATCGATGTAAAAACTGAATTGATTTTGGTTGTCCAGAAAATATGGAAAATTATGGAAAATGGATACATATCAGCTCTAAAATTCAACTATTATTAGCTTTTTTTGTTGTTATTGTTATACTTGTCCAAACAAATGGACCTTTAGTTGTACTGGGCATTAAAATGAACAACAAATTGTATTAAAACAAGGGGTGGTCTAATCATTTTTCAGTGAGTATACATTAATAACTGTACTCGTGTGCAGAGGTGGGAAGTAACTAAAGAAAAGTACTTCATTACTCTACGTAAGTAGACGATTTTAGGTATCTGTACTTTACTTTGGTATTTATTTTTCTGGCAACTTTTTACTTTTACTCCCTACACTTTTGTATAAATATCTGTACTTTATACTCTTTACATTCTCAAAATAGACTCATTACTTTTTCAAAGTAAACAAATGTGACAGTATGAAAAATAACTCGTGAATCAGAAATTGTGACTATATCATAATTTTGACTTTATCTCATAATTGTCCATTTCTTATCTCCTAAATATGATTTCATTGTCAGAATTTTGACTTTTTATTTCACAATTTAGATTTTTTTTTAATCTTATAATTAATTTTTGAATCTCCTATTTATGACTTTTGAATTTTTCCTAAATGTCCTGTCCATATCCACTAAACTGAGTACCATGACCCAATAAAACACATCATCTACACAGTAACTCACCTTTGAAGGCTTAATTTTGGATACATACATATATATATATTTATTGATTTATTTTTACATTTTACTAGTTTTTCCTGCTTAAATACGTATTATTTCATCCAAAGGGGAAAAAAATGCCATTTTACTTTTTACTTTATTATAATTGAGAAGTTGTACTTTTTACTTTTACTTCAGTAAAGGAGTTAAATCAGTACTTCTACTTTTACCAAGGTATTTTTTCACACAAGTATCTGTACTTTTACTTCCATACAGAATGTGAGTACTTTGACCACCTCTGCTCGTGTGACATTCTGAGGTTCAGCTTTGTGTATTGTCTCCATCTCCTTTAATAAAAGTGCAAATACAGTTTGCACAATTGTAATGAGTGACGACAAACTCCCATTATATTTAAAAACTGCATATTTCAAACCATTAAAAATGAGGTAGTACATGCATTTAACATACAAACAGGTTATTACTGTAAAACTTTAGAGACACTTTAAATGTCTGAGATTGATTGACTGAATGCAGCACCTTAGTGAACTCTAACATGTGTAAATCTTTGGGCGTGTTTGATATAAATGACACATGAATCCTTGTTTGCAAGAATCCATGACACCAGTCTGAGGAAGGTCTGGGGAAAAAGTGTTCCGTGTCATTTTGCAATGCCTTGCTTCTCCATGCCAGCTTGTGTCATTAAATCATTGACGTTCTTCTCCAGGTCATCGATGCGAGTTCCCATCTCATCTAGTGTGACACTTAAGGAAAAGAGTTGCACACATTACAGCATAATACAGAAAGCAGAAAAAGAAATGAAAAAAGAAAGCAGTATTTATGGCTTCAGAGGAATTTCACTTTAGTCTCAAAAACAAGTTATTTTTTTAACAGAATACAGTTTTGCTCACACCCTGATTGAATACACATGGGATGGTCTTGGATGTTCCAACATGAAAATGACCCAAAACATAAGGCCAAGTCCACGTGTCATTGGCTACAGCAGAAAAAAGTGAAGGTGAAGGAGTGTCCATCCGAGTTGTATGACCTCAATATCCTTTAGTGATGCACTGATCAGTATATTTTGCCTAATCACCGATACCGATCACCAGAAAACTTGATCTGCCAATTGCCGATCACAGAAGGAATTTTAAATTTTTAGGAAAAATTCAAGTTATAAATAGGAGATTTTTTTTTCTTTTTTTAAGCATGAGATAAGTCAAAATTATGAGAGAAAAATCTGAATAATGAGAAAACACTGAGAATTTTGACATTACAAAATCAAAATTATGAGATTAAAAAATCTAAATTATGATATACTGTAGTAAGTCACAATTTCTGATTTATTTTTCATACTGTCACATTTGTCTAGTTTGAAAAAGTAATACATCTATTCTGAGAATGTAAAGAGTACAAAGTACAGATAAAAGTAAAAAGTTTACAGAAAAATAAATACTCCAGTAAAGTACATATACCTAAAAACTGTACTTAAGTAAAGTATAGAAACTACTTTTACTTAGTTACTTCCACCTCTGGTTTTAGATGTATTCATATTCTATATGTATGTCCTCAAGCTCTGCAGAGGCCTGATAATGATATTGGGCTGGAACTGGAAATATTTAAAACATGCAGGACAGCGGCTCTCCAGGACCAGGGTTTGTCACCTCTGTACAATATAGAAAAAATACCATATATTCACATTTGTATATTGAAGCAAAACAAAAAAAGCAATACTGTTAATAAGAAATATTATGTGAAACATAGCTTGCACCTTCCTCATCAATCTTACACAAAATCATAAAATATTGATCCATGCCTGGACAGTGTTATATTATATATATTTTTTTGGTTTCCTGTGTTAAAGAGGTGAGGCACAAACTCTGATTTATTTTGCCCCCCCCCCTTCCCAATGGGGCCCCAAATCCATGGTGATCCCCTGTTCACAGTTGTGTCTTTGTCTCTCCATGTCAACACAATTTGGAGCTTAAGTCTCTGTCCCTTCCAGGGGGCTCATGGGACCTGAGTTCAGAAAACGAATGAATGGGAAATAAAATGCTACAATCGTATCTAGTTTGTCATGCGCCCTGAATTACACCTCATAATAAATGCTCATTATTATTGATGTGTGTGTCAACTGCTTCTGTTAACCAACGGCTGATTCATTTGCGAGTAAAACCAGTTAATAATTTGGACTACACACTTGGTGCGCATGTGACGTCACCACAGACTCCACACCACTGCTGAGCCGAGTGTGACGTCACACACGCCACGCATTGTAGTCTTTTACTAAGCCCACATAAAACCTCACCTCACGTTTGCTTCCTATCAAAAACGGGTAGTCTGCCTATACCACATCAAATATATATTATTAACCGCTATCATATGTGAATTTCAGAGCAATTGTCAAACTGAATGAAAATTTAGCTCGACTCACTCCGTTAACATTTTTGCAGGCTAACCACCCATGGACCGGAAGTAGAAGGGCGTGACTTAGCCTCTCCATGCTCTTTAATACAACGCGCCCCCTAAACTGGAAGTTGTAGTCCATTTCTTAATTTTAATACTACAAACTGCATATTTAATCTCGTCCCAACCTGGAAGTGTCCCCAGTGTCTTTCTGAAAAAGGTGTGGCTAACACAATTATTAATATGTGGAAACAGTGTGCACATCTGTGTCTTCTGTATCCAGCTGTGTAAACTAAAACAGAGCATAACATGACATCTAAGTCAAACTGAAAAGGATATCTTTGGACTCCAACTGTTCAGACATCGCCTGGAACCTTCCTTGAAGCCGCTGCATCGTCTTCTCCATCTATAAAGGCAGATATTATTGGAGAAAAACACATTATAGCTAACGTTTGTCTGTCCAGCTGTGGTTTTACGTGACATTTTTGTCCTAGTAACTTCACCTACCGTATCAGTTAGATCCTGAGCAGCTTTACAATCAGTTTTTGACATGTTTTCTACGACAGCACACACACTTCCTCATAGAATGTAACTCCCCACTATAAAAAATAAACTGTAGGTAAATATCTTCTTAGTTTTGTTGAGTTAAGCAGGAACACCGACGTCAGAAATCTCCTCAGAAGCATTAGCAGCTGTTTCTCACAACTTTGCGGCAAGTTGGGTGGATAAAATGAAAATGTATAACTTCCGGTTGTAGTGTTCAGGATTTCAAAATAAAGGTAGTATCAAACAATTAAAATGTATGTCATTATGAGCAGAGGTGGTCAATTTACTCACATTCTGTACTTAAGTAGAAGTACAGGTACCTGTGTGGAAAAAAATACTCTGGGAAAAGTAGAAGTACTGATTCAACTCTTAAGCTACTTAAGTAAATGTAAAAAGTACCATTTCTCAATTGTAATAAAGTACAAAAGTAAAATGAAAAACTGCTTTTTTGTCATGAGTCCAATAATAATTATTTAACCAGGAAACAAATCAGAAAAGTATCCATATAAAGCCTTTAAAAGTGAGTTACCATGTAGATAATGTGGGGAGTGTTGGGGAGGGGGAGGTGTCACAATTGAGATAAAATCATCATAAGATTTCGGAAAAAAACATTATAAATATGAGATAAATATACATAATTTTAAGAGAAGAAATCAAAATTGTGAGATTAAATGTTAAAATTGTGAAATAAAAAGTCAAAATTGTGAGATAATACTCATGTAATTGTAACATATAAACTCACAATTCCTCTCCACTGATTTTCCGTCTGAAGCTACTTTTTTTTTTAAATTACTGTCACATCTGCTTGGTTTTAAAAGTATATTCTGAGAATGTAAGGAGTGTAACGTACAGATATTTATGTAAACATGTAGGGAATAAAAGTAAAAAGCTACTAGAAGCATAAATAATCAAGTAAAGTAGATACATAAAAAATCAACTTAAGTACAGTAACAAAGTACTTTTACTTAGTTACTGATAATAATCTGATAATAAGTGCCCTTATGAGAAAGAATATTACAATTTAAAACCGTGGCATTGACATATTAACATGATTACAATGCACACAATGCATCAAAATAATCTACAATATTAAAAAAAATAACACCATCTAATACTATAATGCTTTAGCTTTTATTCTGAAAGTCTGCATCTATTTCCGTTTTATACAAATGGTCCTTGCATATGGAGGCCGGTGTTTTAACTCTTTGTAAACTGCTTTGTCCTGTCTGACAGGTTACTGTGTAGTAATGAGGAGGTACTGGTTTGATCTTTGGTTTTATATAAGAGATCATCCCGGCTCACAGTGACATATGACAGATGACAAACTGCCTGCAGAGGAGGTTATATAACTTTCATTAAGCTTCAACAAATCTTTATAATCCGGATTTTAGGTTTTTAGCATTTTGGGATATTTTAAGGTTCAGCTGTAAAATGAAAATTAAGGTTTGCATCCACAGTAGTCTGCTTTTCTGATATTCCCAAAGCCCGTCGACAAAAATAACTCATATTTATGAAATATTTATTATATGTGGCTCAGGATAGAGAGCATAAGGGATGGGATATGTCACAGTATGTTATGCTCGAATTGCACTTTATTCGGTGCTAATCTTTATTAAATGTGTTTTATCTGTAACTACAAAAAAAGCTATAATGCGTTTTTTTAAATTAATTTTATTTTTTTCCAGCACAATTTTATTCAAGGAGGTAAATTCTACAAGTCTTGTTTATTTTATTTTATTTTGGACAAATGCTTCTTAGCTAGTAACAAAATCCGTGTACAATTCGTTCATTCGTGGGGAGCTTAAGTCTCCGCCCTTTCCGGGAGGCTGATGGGGCCTGAGATCGAAAAATTAATGAATGGTATTCAATGGGAAATAAAATGCTAAAATCGTATCTGGTCTGTCATGTGCCCTGAATCACACACATGTTCGACCTCATAATAAATTATAATTATTGATGTGCGTTTAAACTGCTTCTGTTAACCAACGGCTGATTCATTTACGAGTAAAACACGTTAATAATTTGGACTACACACATGGCGCGCATGTGACGTCACCACAGACTCCAGCCAGCCTATGCCACATGAAATATTTCTTATTAACGGCTATTATATGTGAATTTCAGAGCACTTGTCAAACACAATAACAATTTAGCTTGACTTGCTCATTTCACTCCCATTCACATCCTGGCGAGCTAAGCACCAATGGACCGGAAACAGAACAGCGTGACTTCACCTCCCCATTTTTCAAAATAAAACCAAAATAAGACAATGAAACAACAAGTTGTTTCTTCACTATGTTTCCAACACCAAAATGAAAAAAAACTGGTTTAAGGATGCGGTTTTTCAGTTTTCGTTTTTGTGTTTAAATGAATGATGTAAAAATTTATATCGGCCGTTTTACATTTTATCCAATTTTGACCCTAAGTAAGTTGAGTAAATCGGAAATGGCCTTTACCTGCAGTGACAAAGATGTAAAGCTATGTCCTATTTTGGGCAACTAAGATGGTCACCCTCAGACCTGAAGATATGATGATGGAGAAAATTGGTGTCATATCATTCTATAATGATCTTCAACTCCGGTTGTTATGTTTCTTTCAGTTAATTTAAACACAAAAAGGAAAAAACACATCACTACCTGTTTTTTCATTTTGGTTTTGGAAACAAATAATGAAGAAACAGTTGTTGTTGTTGTTTTTCATTGTCTTATTTTTGGTTTTATTTTGAAAACGGAATGATACACGGATTTAACATGCTTTCATTTGTACTATTTCAGTGTGTAATACAGTCATACTAGAACTATTATGAATATTATTGGGGGTTGAAAATATTTAAACACGTTTACAATCGTTTGTATACACTAAAATTGCGAATGTGAACTAAACAGGCACTATGGCTATGGTTTTTAGTATGACATCTGCCCGGTGGGTTAACTTTCTTGTTTGAGCTATGTATCTTTACGTGAACGCGTGACGTAAGACGTTCCAGGAAGTGTGGACAAGACTATACAAATACCGCTGGAAATCGACTACACAGTGAATAAGAAGCTATTACACAGATAAATGTTGCTATTTTTTCGTGTTTCCAGTCATTATCAGGGGTTGTTAATGCTGTTAGACGGATTGTCAACGTTTTTGGGTCTGAAGGGACGTTAGCTAGTTTTGACGGAGCAATTTAAAGACAAAATACGGAGGAATTCAGTTGAGTATCACTAGTCTGAACCTTGTCTTCCATTGTCATTTCAGAGGTTTATTTTAATGACAACATTCATGCGAGTACAGTGGACAGTGTGTAAATGTGACTACAGTTTTGGCTAGATTTTTTTTTTGTTACTGTAACGTCAACCTCAGGAGTCGTCGTTTGTGTTTTGAGTGCTCGTCTTTTGATGTCGTGGCATTAGGAAGCTTCTTTGTGTGGAGCATCTATACATGGAAACGGATGTAACTGTCCACAGTCTGCATCAGGAACAGGACAGTGAAGACATTGTTATTGGAGCCATCACTTCCCAACTTGTTGGCCAGGAGTTGGACTGGTCAACATTTGAATATGGAAGATGAGGTGTTTGACCAGGTCGTGTCCGTGTTCAACAAGCTGGTGTCGTGGGTGGCTGCTGGTGCCATGATGTTCGGTGGGGTAGTGCCCTACATCCCCCAGTACAGAGACATCCGTAGGACCCAAAATGCAGAGGGCTTCTCCACCTACGTGTGCCTGGTCCTTCTAGTGGCAAACATACTGAGAATACTTTTCAGGTATGACACTATTACATGTCTTCTCCAAAGGCGGGAAGTAACAAAGTAGAAATACTTCGTTACTGTACTTAAAGTATTTTTTTTTTTTTAGTTATCTGTACTTTACTTGAGTATGTACTTTTTACTTTCACTCCCTACATTTTTTTTGTATAAATATCTGCACTTTATTCTCAAAATAACTCAGAATAGACTTGTTACTTTTTCAAACTTTCACTTCAAAAGGAGAATTTGTGAAGGAGAGAAATTGTTTTTCATAAATTGACTTTTTATTTCATAATTATGGCTTTGTATCTTAATTATGCCATTTTATCTTACAATTTTGACAGTTTTTCTCATAATTATGCATTTCCTATCTCCTATTTATCACTTTATATCTCAATGTTTTACTTTTTAATATCATGAATGCTCTTTTAAAAAATGTGATATTATGACTTTTTTTGTCATAATGGTGACTTTTTACCTCAAATATGACTTGTTTTTTTTTTCATTTTTCTTGAACTTCCTGTCCTTATCGACAAAACTGAGTACTGTGACCTGATAAAACACATTATCTACACATTAACTCACTTTTAGGGCTTTATTTTTTAAAAATATATTCCTGCTGAAAATGTTTATGATTTTCCTGGTTAAATAAGTATTATTTCACTCATGGAAACATGTTTTTCTTGGTACTTTTATACATTATTTTAGAATTTTTATTTTATTTTTTTAAATTTTACTTAAGGAAAGGACTTGAATCAGTGCTTCTACTTTTACCAGAGTATATTTTCAAACAAGTAGTTGAACTTCTACTTAAGTACAGAATGTGAGAACCTTTTACACCTGTGGTCTTGTCTTTTGTACATTAATCCTCTGGTGGATTAATACAATCAACATGTTTACTTTTCATTGACGGGGGTTGAAAACTGTAATCTGATAAGTAAGATTAAGTTTTCAAGCCAATCCCAAAGTACAATATTAAACTTTAAATGGTAAAAGTGCAGGTAAAGTTTCAAATTTGTCCTTAAAGTTTCAATGTGTAATATTTTGTGATCTCTGGTGTTGAGATTTGACATTGCGCCACTGTCCCCATTTCAAGCGCAGCTTAACTAAGGCTCTCTTCATATGAAGATGGTTTTGGTCATATCTGCAAAAGTTTTGTATTACTTAGGCCTTTTGTCCTCACAAAACCAGTGTTTTGAGTTACTGAAACTGTAACTGTGTAAATGTATACACTTGAAAATGCATGTCTCATATCTTCATCTGTTTGTGCGTCCTTTTAGAAAACTGCAGCTTTTCTAAAATAATAATTTCATAGCCCCACCTCTAACCTTTTACCCAGGAAAGAAGACACCACTTCATAATAACAATGGTGGAATGCAGAGTAATGTTCACGCTAAAACTGCTATTGAGGTTATTGGCATTATTGAATCAAAATCTTTGGTTAACAAACGGCCATAGAACTCATGCTTGGCCTTAGCCACTGCTGCTGTCCTAATCACAGAGCCCAGGTCTGCACTTTCTTCCAATTTGTATAAAGATATTCTATTCATGTATGATATTGCTGCTTTGTTTTTGTTCATTATGTATTTTTACCTCCGCAAAGGAGGTTATGTTTTACTTTGTCTGTCTGTCTGTTTGTCAGAAAGGTAACTCAAAATATTATGAAGTTACAAATAAACAAATAAATAAAAAAAACTAATTTGAAGGGATTTCTGTTTTTACAATTTTTTCCATTTCTTCTTTAATATTTTTCCAGTATTCAAACACACCCAGGCAATCCTAAAATATATGTGTATGATCACCTATTTTGTACCACACTATCTCCATCAAGATTTAGATTTTTGCAGTGTGAAACACAAACTGCAGTTTGATTCTTGTTGGTCCTGATGAGCCGACTGCGATAATCCTGATAGGATTATATAAAGTAATCCTTTAATATTCTTTAATGCTGTGCAAGATGTTAAGAACAACACTTGGCACCCTTTACAAGCCTTGGTATCAGACTGTAAAAGAAGTACTACTGGTAGCAAAGATCTGACTTTATTTTGACTCTATTATCTGCTACGGTGTTTCACATTTGTTTTTCCTTTAATAGGTTTGGGCGATACTTTGAGACGCTGCTACTATGGCAGAGTATTATCATGATCGCCACCATGCTCATCATGCTGAACCTGTGCACCGACGTCCGCATGGCCGCTGAACTCAACACCAAGCGACGCTCATTCATAGGTCAGAAAACCCTTTGCAGGGCCTCTTTACTGTACAGTTGATAAGTTACCTGAGTGAGTGAAAGCTTTTAAAGTCCAGTGTTTTGTGCATGAAAGCCTGAGCGTGTGTGGGTGATGACGATGTGACTGTTGGGTGTGAGAGTTTAAACATAATCTGAGCATGAGTGAATGTGTGTAGGCAGGTGCAAGTGTGTGAATGAAGTTTCATGAGTGTGGTATAAATGTGTGTTTACTTACAAGTGGTGTGCTGTAAAACCGGTTGGTGTTTAAAGCATTATAAAGTTACTGAACACACTGTATGTTGAAACATGGGTTGATTTACACACTTCTGTAAATGATTGAATACGTTATGTGATGTGTACATTGATTGTAAACAGAGGTGGGAAGTAACTAAGTAAAAGTACTTCATTACTGTACTTAAGTAGGTATTTAGGTATCTGTACTTTACTAGGCTATTTATTTTTCTGACAAATTTTTACATTTACTCTCTACATTTTTGCATAAATATCTGTACTTTATAGTCCTTACATTCTCAGAAAAGACTCGTTACCTTTTCAAACTAAAGAGTGTGAAAAATAAGTGGCTTCAAAGGGAAAATCAGTGGAGAGAAATTGCGAATATATCATTCTCACTACAATTCACTATATCATAATTATGACTTTTATCTCATCATTTCTAGTCTTTGTCTCATAGTTATGTATTTTTTTTATCCCATATGTATGACTGTATCTCATAATTTTGACTTTTTATCTAATAATTATAGATTTTTTATCTTGCATATGACCTTTTTTATGTTATAATGATGACATACAATCTAAATTGTGCCTTTAAAAAAAAAAAAATTAAAAAAATTCCTGCCTATATCCACAAAACTGAGTATTGTGACCTGATCAAACACATTGCCTACACAGTAACTCACTTTTAAAGGCTTTATTTTTTTGATACATTTGAAATGTTCCTGTTTTTTTACTTATTAAATAAGTATTATTTCATCCATGGTAAAGAAACACAGTTTTACTTTTACTTTGTTACAATTGAGAAGTTGTACTTTTTTCACTTTTACTTCAGTAAAGGAGTTGAATCAGTACTTCTACTTCTACCAGAGTATTTTTTCATACAAGTAACTGTACTACTTAAGTACAGAATGTGAGTACTTTGACCACCTCTGGTTGTACAGTATATTCCTGCTATAGGATTGGTGGCAGTCAAAGATAGGAACACTGGAATGAGTGGCACTAATGTCAGGTTCAGGTTAAGATCACACAGACCTAAGTTATTCAACAATAAACAATCACACAAGCAACACTTTATTCACATGGTACATTTAATTCTAGATGGAAACATGAACTGTGAGACGGTATGGTACTGACGTTGGCTCTGCCAAATCTTTGGGTATACTGTAACAACAAAACAGTATGTGTATGTGAACATGTTTAAGACAAATACAGAAAGTCCTACACATGATTTAAGAAAAATTAATAAAATAATTACGTAAAAACAAGTTGTAACGAAAACTATACAATAGCCTTGATTAAAATAATAACCAAGACCAACAATAGACCATTGAAGTATATGAATTAAATGCAATGAAAGGAACATAAATAAATTCTGCATGCAAAAAAGATCATGCCATCGAAAGTTTTTCCAGTCAAGCATCCACTGTCCAGTAGAACAGATACTATTTTATTTCTTTTTTAATTTTGTTACTATAATTATATGCTTAAATGGACATGGCCTTTGTCAGATACTGTTCATACAAGGAAGGAGTTAAAACTCATAAAAGCAAAAAATAAGACTAACAATAATTAAACCGGAAAGCATGCTTTGGGACACTTCTAATGTACTTGTGCAGGAAGTTTGATCAGCTTGGACTATTAATGCCAAATGTAGCCTCACAAGTATTCATGAAGATCTGGGGAACAACCAGATGGCCATTGGCGACCGTGGCAAGGAGTTTACATGGTTGTGTTCCTTTTTTTCTTGTTAATTAAATCTTTCTGCATTTGGAAGAAGCTGCCATTGATAACTAGGCTTTTCAGATATTCCTCTGAGCAGTAGTCTAGCTGACAACAAAAACAAACCATGGGTGAATTTTAAAAGTTCTCTTAAGAGTTTCTAAAATAGCACCATGAGACATTAACATGTTACACGTCAATATTCAGCTTGTAAGTCTGACATCACACACACACGACTTCCGGGTCCAACGAAACATTCGCTCAAAATGACAGAACACCTGTAAACATATTTACCATCACCTCCTTTTTTTAGTGAGGTGCCAACAGCGGTAGGAAATGGTCTGAACTCATTCAACTCAAACCGTGTTGTTAGGGTCAGTTCAGTTTATGAAGTTGAGGTGAGTTAGTGTTAGCAGCTAGCTAGCCAGTCTAACCAGAAATTATAAGTTAGCGAGTAATTTCTAAATTAATACAGTATTTTGAGTTTTTACCGAGATATGTCTGTTTGATGGTTGTGAAAAGAGACCGAAGGAGGACGGCGTTTATTCATTCTCATCTCGTAAGTGGACCATAAAATGTTTGTTTAACTTATCTGACCAATCGCAAAGTTTTCGACAGTCTACTCCAGACCATTTCAGTAAAGCAGTCCCTCTCATTCATGTTAATCATTTATTCACAGACTCATTGACACTCACTAACGATATTGAGTATTCAAAGCTGGTTTGTTTTTGACAGCTAGCTAACAAGCAGGTTCTTCTGGGTGGCTGCTGTTCACGTTATGACTAAGAAGGTAATTAAAAACCACGTATGTTATTAATTTCAGCAATCTCCAATTCTCTTTCTCATCAAATGGAAAACGAAAGAGCGACTGTTTCTCATCGCCATTTGTATTGGTTTCTGATCTGTTTAAACAGCAGCGTACACAACACTGAAGCATTTTTACATGTAGAGCAGAAGGGCCAAATTCTAACCCGGATGTAAAATTATCACGTAGCGACTTACAAACTGAATAGAGCTTTGCCACAGTATCAACTACATCAACTATTTATATCATATTTCAAACAAAGATGACACACACATGGTGATTTCAGACTTGATGTGAAAAACAAAACCAAGAGTGCTGATGTTATCACCTTGGACTGCAACAATTAAGTTTTTTTGTGTGTGTGTGTGTTTTATGGAATTGATAAATCAATGAACAAAAGAGTGTAATTTCTGTTTTTTATCCATATTATTGCCTTTTCTCCTGCAGGTTCATAATAACTCCACCTGATAGTGAGTTTTACTGGTTAACGGTTACAGAAAATGATGTAGACATCCTAATTTTTCCAATAAAAATACTAGCATGACAAGAACACTAGCATTGGGTAGTTTTGTTTAAAAAAAAAATAAAAATCATTTCTGGCCCTGTGATGCAGCTTCATCTGTCATATCCCAAGTTCATAGGTTTGGCAGAGGAAAAAAAACCTAAACAAACCAAGCTCTGTTTTTCTTTCCCTCTCCTTTTTTATTCCTCTATTTTGTGTCTGAAGCGACAGACAGTAAGGACGAGGAGGTCAGAATCCCTAAGAGGCTCTTTCTGGGTATGTAAACAACTCAACGTGTCTGCCATGAAACGTCAGTCATAGTTCATTTGCCGCTCCCTCTTCCGTCTCTGTGTTCCATCTCATGACGTCTAACATGGCTCATGACATGTTGGGATGATGCACAAGCCTGTTAGTTGCATGCCACCCTGTCCTGTTTGATTGATTCAATGCCACTCATGTTCACTGTCCATCCATTCTAGCAACAGTTGAATGTTTCAATGCATGTTAATACACTTCTTCTCTTAACAAAAGAAGAAACAGCCTTCCTATAACAAGCCTGTGTGAATGTGATATTTGCATGTATTGTATATGCAAAGCAACCTATGATTTATACGAAATTACTGATGAGCAGAAGTAGAAAGTAACTAAAAGTACTTCATTACTGCACTTAGGTAGATTTTTTTTAAGTATCTGTATTTTTTACGTGATTATTTATTTTTCTGTCATCTTTTTATTTTTACTCCCTACATTCTTTACATAAATATCTGTACTTTATACTTTTTACATTCTCGAAATATTCTCTTTACTTTTTCAAAACACTTCAGAGCGAAATTGTCATTTTCTATATCACAATTATGACTTCTTATATCATTTTTGCCATATTATCTCATCATTTCAGCTCTTTTTCTCATGTATTTGGTATCACATATGTATGACTATCTCATAATTTTAATTTTTTTTATCTCACAATTTTGACTTTTTATCATAATTATGCATTTTTATGTCATATTTATGACTTTTTAAATCTCAAAATTTTTCCTAAATTTCCTGTCCATACCCACAAAACTGAGTACTGTGACCCAATCAGACACATATTCTACACAGTAATTCACTTTTAAGGGCTTTATATTTGAATACTTTTGAAACTTCTCAGATCTTTCCTGGTTAAATAAGTATTTCATCCATGGTATAAAAAAAAAAAAAAAAAAAAAAAATACAGCTTTACTTTTTATAATTTTGACTTTTTATCTCATAATCTTGCCTTTTTAATCTCACAATTTTGACTTTTTCCTCTTAAAATTATGTATTTCTTTAATCTCATATATATTTTTATCTCAATTGTGACTTTTTTTTTCTTCATATTTCCTAAATTCCCTGCCCATATCCACAAAACTGAGTATTGTGACCTCATCAAACACATTACCTACACAGTAACTCACTTTTAAAGGCTTTATTTTTGGATACTTTTGAAACTTTTATAACTTTTCCTAGTTAAATATATAATATTGCATTCATGGCAAAAAAAGAAACAATACAGTTTTACTTTTTCTTTTGTACATTATTACAATTGAGAAGTTGTACTTTTTTACTTCAGTAAAGGAGTTGAATGAGTACTTCTACTTTTACCAGAGTATTTTGTCACACAAGTAGCTGTACTTGTACTTGATTACAGAATGGGAGTACTTTGACCACCTCTGCTGATGAGGAAGAAATGAAAAGCTCTGTTGTAAACTTAAGTTTGAATATTAAATATTAGGATAACAGACTAACATATACATACTAACACAACCATAGATGAAGACACTGATAGTTTAGCATAGTTTTAGTAGCCTTTTGTTTTTTTTATGTGCATGATTTTGCAGTTTGAAATGTCAGCATGCTCACATTGGTATACAATTGGTATACAATTTAATGTGAATGTACAGCATCTCACTTCTTGCTGATGGATGTAACTGTATATACTAATGGCTGAACCATATTTTCTCTAACTGACTTTTAACAAACTTCTTCGAACTGTAATCGGTCACAACATGTCCCCTCCTTATACATCATCTATATGTGCAGTGCAGAGTTGAAACAGGACATTGTCTGCAGCGAAACTCGCATGGAGAGTTTGTTAAACTTTTAGAAGTACACAACTGGCACATTTTCACCTTTTTATGGAGACAGAACTTAATGAACTTTAAATAAAGGAGCTTCCAATTTGTGCAACAGCAGTTTCACTTTATTAGCCCGTCACAGTGTCTTACCAGGTTGCTGCTGACTGGCGCAAAAACCACAGGGCCGTAAACTACTCCTTACTTCTAGGGCTAGATAAATGACTTTGATATCAAGTAAAGAGCTGGAAGTGTCTCATTCAAATAGTCCAGTCTAACCGTTTTAACCTGGGGCCCAGTGCCATAGTAGTGTACTTATACTTATGAACATAAATCAGGGTTGATGGTCAAATGGTCTTTTTCTACTAGGGACAGTGTCTATGAGTATACGACTGCCAGGAAATATGATTTGTTTCCTATATATCTCCTCTAGTAAAGGATAGAGTGGGCCACCCTTTACAAAAGGAGATAATGCAGTCCCATAAATCATCGAATAATTCACAATCTGATCATTCATGTCATGTTATTCATGTAGTTTAGTCCGAGTACAGTCTTTTTATAAAGCCTCAGAAATTCTTTTCGTCATTAGTTTCAAGGAAAGATGAGTTCTGCAGATCCTAAAGTCTAAAAAGGTGAATCTGTGGCCTGAAAATATCTGAAATATAATTGTAAATGGTCATGTTAATTTAGTGGTTTATTGAAGCCTGTTGAAAGCTGCTGCCAAAAAAAAAGATTGAAAGGGTGAATTTGAAGGCTTTAAAGTTATGTGGAGGCTGAGAATGTGAACAAGCAGAACCCAAAGCCTTTGCACTGTTTATATTGCATGTTTTATTCTTTTTAGATTCTCTTCTGAAAATAATGATAAATGTGCTTAAAATCCACAAAGTGACAGATTTTAACTTAAGTACAAAACTCTTCTAAAGGAATATTTGTGGTATGATTTTATAGCCATCTCCTCATATTTAACACATTCCAAATCATATAATAAATGTGACTAGACTGGTTTAAAAGGGGAGTGAAATGTTCTGCTGTTGTGTTGTAAAATAACTTTTCTTTGACTATTGGTGTAAAAGGAGTTGTTGTTTCTGATACTGACACTAGATGGCAGTAGAAACCAGTATTTGTTTGACTTCCATTTGGCTCAATGTGCTCATCCATTCTCACCCAAGTACTGACTAATGTACTGTACATCGCTTGATAGGGAAATACTATGTTGTAACTTTATACAGATGGGTGACACAGGAAAAAAAATTAATTAAAAATATATTGTTACATTAATTCTGTGAACTCAACCAGAAGGAATGGCATTATACCATCACTTTGTTGTTTTGATGGAGTGTGGAATACGGCCTTCACTTGTCGGTCCAAAATCCACTTATTTGTGACCTTTTGGACCAATGGATTCTTAGATTGTTTCTGTATTTTTGAGTCTTGGGAAATTTTGTAATTTTGTAATAAAACCAGCCTTCAGTCGCCTAACTATTACCACCTCAGCATCATTCTTTTGTCTATCACCTCTTTCCAGCCTGTAGAACATCAAAGGTTTGCTCCTTGGGTCAGTAGACTAGGCCGGATTTTGGAAAATGTGCCTATTTAAAGTCCCGAAGGCATTTCATGTTAATTTTTGGCATACAGTGTTTTTAGGGGTTTTAAAGTGTGCTGACTTCAAACGTATGCCAGGTTCAGAAATGTCCCATAATGCCTCAAAAATCCAATATGGCCACCACAGCCAGGTCAAAATGTAATGAATTAGTTATTTTTGACTGTAGAAGGGAAAACATGAGTGTAATATGATTTAAGATAAAGACTAAAGAAAATGCTTGAAATTCATGTACATGGCAAAAAATTTGACAATTTTAATATTTTGAACAAATGAATTTCATGCATTTTCTTCAATTAAGAAATAAATACTTCAAAAACCATACAGATAAATGAATAAATAATAGTTAAAATATAGTCATCAACATTGTCCCTGTTTACAATTCAAGTAAATTCTTCAGAAAGCCATCAACCTGTTTCGTGGTTTTCTTTTGTTCACGAATTATTAATTATCCAATACACCAATTTTAACCATGTACATGAATTTCAAGTATTTTCTTTAGTCTTGATCTTAAATCTGAGCATCGCATTGAATTCCATATATGTGAAAACCTATAAAAGCACATTGCATTCATGTTTTTCCCTTCTACAGTCAATAAGATAACTAATTCATTAGGTTCTTACCCGGTGGCGGCCATATTGGATTTCTCCATTTTGAGGCCTTAGGGGACATTTTTGAGCCTGGCATACAGAAGATTTGAATTCAGCACCCTTCAAAACCCCTAAAAACATTGTATGCCAAAAATTAACATGAAATGACTTGTGGGTTAATCTGTTTTGAAAACTGACCCTGACTACAGGAACAACCTTGCAGTTTTACAGATTTTATTTTGGATTGTGAACCTTTGAGTGGTGCACAATGAGGTGCATGAATTAGATTCTACATTGGTGAAAAAGTGCTGTCGGTGATGTCATTCCCTATGGATTGGAGGCGATCTCGTCTTTGAACAGTCCACTCACATTTGTTCTTCCTGTAACTTGTTGCCATCTGTATCATAGAGATACCACTGTATGCCAAGCAGGTACAGTAAACCATAAAACCTTCCCATTAGCACTGTGGTTTTCAGTAACTGAGCTGCCTTTTCCTGGCATCCTTCCGAAGACAATGAAGCAGAGCATTTTCTTACCTCCAGTACTCAGATGTTACTTGCTTGGTGTAGTTATATGTTGTAACTGGCTTCATTTACTGCTTTATAGATGCCCATCAATCAGTGAGCCCTGCCAATCATTATCAGAATTGACAGAAGGCTATGTTGTTTGACCAATCCCTTTCTGTTCTATGCCTGCTTATTGATTTGCTTAGAGAAATATAAAGGCTAAGCATGTTGTAATGGATTATTGATGGACAGAATGGAAACACACCCATGAATAGAGGAAGGAAAAATGAAAGGGATTAGTTAGATGGCACAACTTTTACCTAGAAGGTGCAACAACTTTAGCCAGTGTCAGTGCTGTAGGCCTGATATTTGATCAGAACTACATCAACAATCTTGTAATACAACACAAATACATGTGCAACATATACCTATAAGTAGGACTTTCAGATATCTGTCATTGAACTTTAACCCATAAAGACCCAGTGCTACTTTTGTGCCAGTTGGCAAATCAATCTTTCTCTATATTCACTTTTTCTTCAGTGATTTATCAAGAGTGCTTGTAATGTTATCATCTTTATTTTGTATTTCTTCAGTTAAAAAATGAATAAAAAAAAACCAGAAGGGCTCAAACAAATTTCTTTTA
Organism: Siphamia tubifer; assembly: GCA_020466265.1. Taxonomy (NCBI): domain Eukaryota; kingdom Metazoa; phylum Chordata; class Actinopteri; order Kurtiformes; family Apogonidae; genus Siphamia; species Siphamia tubifer. Next base: position 30,157,626 of record CM035793.1, read on the forward strand.
TGTGTCTTAAGAAATGTGACTTTAATATCAAAAAATATGACACTTGTGAAAAGGCAGCCAGTTGTTACTTGTGCGACTTTAGCACAGAAGAATCTGTTGAAATCTGTAAACCAGTCCCTCTAGGATTTGGCGGGCTTTCTTTGAGATTGTTGCATCCTAAAATGTCTGATGTTGCATGAGCTTTTTCAAAAAATTGCGATGAAAGTTGCGTCTTTTTAAGCATTTGTTGCAGGAGAAAGTGAAAGTTGCGATAAATAGTTGCAATTTTCCATTTTTGTAATAAAAAATTAAATATTTCAAATATTTAGTTACTGGAAAATTAAGTCAAAGTCCTTGTGATATTGTCCTCAAAACTAACTTATCGAGATGGAAATGCAACACCATATTTTTTTTTCCCCCAAATGCACCTGTTGGTTCAAAGGTTAAAGTTCATATGACCTCACAACACTACATGAAGTTAGAAAACATAATATAAATGTCCCAGCCATTCCAAATTTTTTTTTTTACTAGTACTGTGTAGTAGAGGCAGTTTCTCCTGACAAAAATAGAACAAAAACACTGCGATATTGAGACAACCTTTAAAATATGACAAATAAAACATTACCTGGATGACAAAAATGCAGCAGAAAAATTACTCTTCCAAATGCACCTGTTGGTACTACATCATTTTAGTCTTCAAATGTGAACTGCTGACCACACACATGTTGCTTCGTACTGTAAGGTAAACAGGAAAAGGATGAAGGAGCAGCTCAAGACGTCTCAAATGATTGGCCACATTTTGCGGGAAAGTGGCAGTGATTGGTTAAAATTGCAACATTGCGCTGAATTTGCGCTAAATCCTGGAGGGTCTGGTAAACTACATTCTGCCATTTGAATGAATAGGGAATGATCTGCATCATCTAGGGGGGTAGAACAGTGGAGAAACCATGTGACACTGAAACAGGAAGTCACCCGCCAATGAATGTCCAGATCTTAATCTTTGTTTAGTTCAGGACGATGATATAAAAGATAATATAACATTGTTTTCTGTTGATCTTCACTGTTTTATCAACCAATCTAATTTCCAGTTCTGTCACTAACATCGAAATTTAAATGAAATGTATGTTTTTTGACTGACAGTGGACAGTTTAATAGTCTTTGCAATATATTAAGTCATGACCTATAGACGTAGTCTTACAAATAGCTTTCAGGCACATACTGTTTTTTTTTTTGTTTTGTTTTGTTTTTTTTAAAGCTTCAGCCACTTTGCAGCTTTCAGGTAGATGAGCTTCCTGTGGTTGCTTTATGATGTGTTGTGCAGTCAGCAGGGGAAACTTGACCTGTATATCTCTCCAATTGTTCAGTTTGTTCCCTCTGTGCTCTGTAAGCTTTAATCATAGCACATATTTTTGTTCTCATAGTAGCACAGTGTCATTATCGCACCATGCACTTCTATCAAACAGCTGGACATTTGTACTGAGGAAAAAATACACTGAACAGCCAGCTTTTAATAGCACAGATGAGGATGGATCATAGTAGGTCCAAGTGACTGAGAACACTTTAAATCCAGACCTTATACTTGTGTGTGTGTGTGTGTGTGTGTGTGTATTCCTATCTTTATGGGAACATTGATATGTCCCCACCATGGGGACCTCTGATGCTATGGGGACCAAAATTCAGGTACCCACGAGGGTTAAATATAAAGGTCCCCACTAGTAAAATAGAAATGATGTGGACCTATAAATATATTCATTTGTATTTTTCCGGAAGTCCTCATAAAGCATGGAGGAAAAGGGTACAATGTGAAACATGTATTTTTCAAGATGTAATGCTTACTTTAAAAAAAGAAAAGAAAAGAAAAAGGATTCATTTGTATGTATTTTTTAACTATTCATTCATATTTTTTGCTTTTATTTTTTAATGTATATATTTTTTATATTTTATTTTTCACATGATTATTATTTTGTAATTTTGCATTTTTTTTTTTTTTTTAAATTTTATTTTCAAAAAATTGTTTACACTCACTACTCAATGGCTACTTGGTTGTGTATGTATGTGTGTGTGTGTGTGTGTGTGTGTGTGTGTGTGTGCACGCACACACATACACACACAGACCTGTGGTGATGCAACAAAGTCACTCAGCTGGTCACATTCGCACCATACATCCATGCTTTGTTGTGTAGTTTAAGTTTTCTGACAATGAGGAGTGTAATCCTGGTGTAATAGCAGCTCAGTGTGATTTATATGGAAGACTGCTTGCTGCAATCCTTTAAGGAGATTAAAAGATCACATCATTCAGCTGTGTCGGAATCAGAAATTCTGGTGATCACTCAGGTGGATCTAAAATGGTTTGGGAGAGAAAAGAAGGATGAAACATTTGGGTGGAAAAAAGTTTTTTTTTTACTGAGTAAGAATAGCATCAAGTGAGCAAATGAGCTGAGCAATGAAGACTCTGCTCTAAATTTTGTATTAAATATTAGTGTTTCAGGGACAGTGGTGATCTTTGTTCATTGCAGTTACTTTAATTGAACTATAAGTGAAACTGCAACTTGATCATTATTTTGATTCTACTGTTCACTGTACAGCATTTTTGCTTTGGTTCATGGTCACAGCTCTCATCAATGTTTATTTAGAGAAGAATAAATGTATACACAGAAGACACACTGTTAGTAAATTTGTGGTAAATTTGAATGTGGTAGATGATCCTCCAAGAGTAGATAAAAGACCCAAACAGCTGTTGGCAACTATGAAATCACCCACTGATGTACATTATTTAATACTTGTTGATACACTGATCCTATCAATATATGTAAATAATTCAGATAAAATGTTGTTTCTCATCTTTTCATGGTTTTACCAGATATAACCCATTGGGACGTTCAGAGTCTCCATAGTAAACATAGAAACACCTTCATGTTCTCCAACATTGATTCACCCATAAAACCCATGGAGTCAGATCAATGACAGTGGTTGCAAGTGTTGGTTTTTATGTTCACACAATTTCTTTTTTTTTTTTGAAAAAGTTATAGTCCACAAACAAATGTGTGATGTCAAGGTGATTATATTCACCTATTTTAGTCTGTAGATGAGATGAGGTAAGATAACCCTGTATTAGCTCCGCAACCAGGAAATTTGCATTACAACAGCACAAGAGATGGTAATATTACAAGTAAGGACAGGACTGCAGTAAATAAATAAAAACATTAAAAAAACAAGGCAGAAGGCAAAATCTGTTCAGAACTATTTGCATAATCCTGCTGACTGACACAGACAAACAAACTGACTCAAATTTAATACCTAAAAAGTTAAAAAAAGGAACTACAAAAGCACTCTCGGAGCACAAACCTCCCCCCTTTCGAATGAGGAGCGGTCTGCCAAGGAGGTATTAAATTTGAGTCTGTTTGTCTGTCGGCAGGATTGGGCAAAAGGTTCTGAACGGATTTCGATAACATTTTCAGGATGTGTTGAGAGTGTCACAAAGAACAAATGATCAAATGTTGGTGGTGATCCAGAAGAGATCCCGGATTCTGGATCACTTTGAAATTTATTTTCCATTTACCGCAACGTAATATTTCAAAGTGGTCCCAACATATCCTGAAATCCTCATCAAAATCCGTTCAGAACCTTTTGTGTAATCCTGCTGACAGACAAACAGACTCAAATTTAGTACCTCCTTGGCAAAGGTAATTATGAGTTCAGCTGCTCAGCAGCATAGTTACAGATTTAAATGGTATAAATAGAAATTTTACAAGTCATATGTTCAGCATATGTGAATTGCATGTACATGGAAATATAAAAATCTTAAGTAAAACATTTATATATGATTGTGACAGTTGGAAATTGAAAATGGTTGTTACTCTTGCTTTAAAAAAGTAACTTGAATACTGTGGTAAAGCTAAACTGTTCTTGTGGTATTCTGAAGTAATTTCCACCTTGTCACAATGACTGAGAGATCTGGAGTCACAAACACTTGGAGAATGAGATTACAAATATATGTAGTATTTCAAGAGACTGTGGTTATGATTCATGGACCATTCTGATTCCAGACTCTATTACACCCGTTTGTTATTTGGCAGCATGAAATCCATCTTCTAGTTGTGATTATACCCATTCCTAAGGACAGGTGGGGGCCATAACTTTCATCCTCAATCCTTTTTTATAGGGGGAGACTTGGCATATAGTTTTGGTGGCTGGCAGTGTAGAAAAGTTGCTGTGCTTTGGCTTGGGAGTGAAAGCTTATTAGTCATTGTGAATAAGCTCCCTGTCGAAATTTCAAAAAATGAAGCTTGTTGAAATCTGAAGTTTAATTTCCCGCTACGTTATAACTGTCTTTCATGATAATGTCCCTGCTTATCCCATGGGCACTTTTGAGTGACGGCAAACCATTATTTCGGCTACCTCCATCAACTTTTCCCGGAGCCTAACTGAAGCTGGCAAGTAACAGTTGGTAAACAAGCAACCGAAATCTTCAGGTGTGACCTGTGTCTTCCTACACATGTACCAATAGCTCGAAGGGACTTCAAACTGAGCTATGTGCACGGCGTTTGGCCACCACAGGGAGTCTGTTATATGCAGCTCCTGTCTGCCCACACACATTGGCACTGTGGCTGCCACACAACATGGGGATTAAAGAGAAAAGGGAGACTGCCCCAAGACTCCACTGAAGCATTGTAAGCGAAGTGCTATGGCAGTGTGTGGCTGACATACAGTAGACCAATAAACATCCGTTGGTGGTCAATGTGAAATACCACATCCAAGTCTTTTGCTGCCACAACACTGCATATCCTGTGAGATGTTATTTTCACATCAGTTACTGCTTAGTATCTTAGGCTTGTCTACATTATAGATGAGATGGCAATGATAAAGCATTGGTGAAAACAGGGTGACTCAAACAGAAAAGCTTTTCATGAACCCTGTTTCCTTTTAATGCTAATCTGAACAAACCAGTCAAAAGCTGAAGTTTTATTTATTGAGCTTTTGCAAAAAGGTTATTGATTCATTGTCTGAACTGCTTTGTCCTCCAGAGGGTCATGGATGTGCTGGAGCCAATCCCAGTTGCCTATTGGTGAAGGCAGGTACACCCTTGATGAGTTTCCAGCTCTTGTAGGGCTGACATGAACAACCAATCACTCGCACATTCATCCTATTAAAGGTGGAGTGGGAGACCTTTTTTTTGGAACATTTTTTACCATATTGCTGGAAAACCTCTTCACTGTTCCATATCACGCACTGAGATAGAATGTTTCTAAAAAATGAAATGTTTTAGTCCGGTCTAGAGCGTGGAACCAGAGGAAAACTCTGGCCAATGATCTGGCAATGATCTCAATAATATCAGCTTTACAATGATTGATTTGCTGATACGTCCATCACATATCAGTCCACACACCCCCACCCCTCCTTCCCCCTTCTGTGAGTTCACATATACATCTATGCTCTATACCTGCAGCAAAACCAAAGTAAATACTGTGTTTGAAAAAGTTTCGCCCTTGAGGAAGCTGAGCAAAGAACGGAATAGGACAAGGGTGGTAATCGCTATGGCTTTCCAACACTGGTGTCAACTGAAAAAGGAAAAGGGGCTCAAAACCGATGCTGAGGTGACCATGTTTCGACTCGATAGATAAAATTATACTGTTATGATTCTAGAATATTTCAACATACTAATGGTTTATGGCTTTCGTATTCCCCCCGCCAGTAAGAAAATTGCAGATATTGACCAAACATGTTCCAGCAGGTTTTGTTAGTTACCAACACTGTGTCTAAACTGCTGGTGTAACAACATAAACTATCGTACTTATCTCTTAGTTTTCCCATGGTGTTTATTTCATGCTTCTAAACCTTTTGTTAGCTACGCTTCATGTGACACAAACTGATAACTGTTGATTATTGTTTTGCTATATAGGGAGATAATTGATGTTGAGTTCTCGTGAATGCTTGTGAAGGTGTGGTTTCGAAGGGTGGGCTGACGAATACATCGGTTGTATATTTTAAAAATAGAGATGCAGGAACCATTTTCCAAGATCTCCTACCCCACCTTTAACCTATCAGTGCCTGTCTTTGGACTGTGGCAGGAATACAGAGTACCTGGACAGAACCCATGTAAACACAGGGAGAACATGGAAACTCTACACATAAAACCAACCTAGGATCTTCTCACTGAGAGGTGACGGTGTGAGCCAGTGTGTTTTATAATAACAAATTGTCAGTGTCCTTTGAGCATAAACTCATAAAAGTCAAACAAATGGTTGACAGACAGGTTCGTTTCAGCATAGACATCCTGGAGTTGTGAGGGTTGTAATCTCGGACTTTTATTCCGAAGGGCTGGTCGCTACTGGTGTAATGTCACATGTTTTTTTTTTTTTTTGTAGTTGCACTTTTGAGAAATTATGTTTCATGTGCGACCAAATTGGTCACGCTGTAGAGCCCTGTATCAGGGCTCTACAGCTCTTTATGTAACCCCGAAAATGAGCCTGACACCCCTGGTCTAAACTACATAAAGTGATTACAATACAAACACTGGCATCAATAAGGTCATTTATAAATGCATGCATGACTATATGTTGTAGTCCTTTGTCCTTTTGCTTCTTTGTAAAACTTAATTGACCTAACCTGAATAAGCTGGTAGCATAACTAACCAGATCACTAGCTAAGGCAAAACATCTGTCAGCTAATCCTACTGATATTATATCTCCTTTTATAGGATTGATTTGAAACGATACATCTTAGACATTGTATGTTGTTTTAGTGTTTTGTGTAAATCTGTGCTTGCCTCTTAAATGGCCAGGTTGGCACTGACTGCTGCTCTATTGCCCCTGATTGGCTCCCTATGTGTTCAGCTGTTATCAGCCAGTGCCAGCCTGGTGCGAGCTGGCCTACATTCACAGTCTTGTGGCTCTTGTTTCCAGCAAAAGCTCCACAGTCACACCACCAACACCTACAGAGCAGTGTTGCTTTACATTACAAAGAACAGCTCTCAAAGGATGTTCGTAGGTATTCCGAAGAAATGCATTCTCGTTTCCTTGTATTCAGCTTAGGACATTGTGTTATTGTTTTATAGTATTGTATGTGTGTTTGTATTCATATCTTTATGGGGACATTGATATGTTTACACAGTGTCACTATAGGGACCAAAATTCACGTCCCCACAAGGGTTAAATATAAAGGTCCTCACTAGTAAAATAGAAATGATGTGGCTCTATGAATACATAATTTTTTTTTTAAGTATGGGGGAAACGGGTGTAGAGCAAAACATGTATTTTTCAGAGGTTTGAAGATATGTGTGTGTGTGTGTGTGTGTGTGTGTGTATATATATATAAATTGTAGTTATTTTTTTACTGCTTACCCTCACTACCCAATGGCTACTTCATTACAAAATTTGTTCTCATAACACATGGAAACGTGTGTTGAGTTGACAGCAGAAGGCTATGGCCCTGTCGCTGAGTAACAATCGGATTGTCTCCATATTACCAAACCACGCTGCCATTCGTGGTCAGTCACAAATGTCAACCAAATGTCAGAATCAGTCACTGTTAATTCTGTAATGAACAATAATTTCAGTCCATCATGAACTCCAAATGTCAGATACATTCCTTTTTACTTCATCGGTTATTGGAAAAAATATCAGATATGTTTAATGTAGGTCTGGTATTTACTCATATATGTGTGGAAGCCTACGTACACATGGGCCTATAGTGTCCGCCTCGCTAGAGACGATGGATGCGTCTCTAGACAAGGAAGGCCTCATTTAAACACGATTAAACCAACAGGTTCAATTTCATTTGAGGTTTGTAGAAATCTCATTTAAGATACAGTAGTGCAGCAGCATCTTATCCTCTAGGACATTATTAGATTTTTAAGATTAACTCTTTCATTCTCGCACGCTTTAAACCAGCTGCCACAAATATCCATTATACATTCAATTCATGGCCTTGAGGCACAGTGTATCGTGTAATTCAATGCATTTTGTTGCAGAATAGGTACAGAGGAGAAAATTGACTTTGATTTATTTATTTTCTCCAAGCAAATGTGTTATTCTAATAATTTTGTTGCTTCTACGCCGTTCCTTCATCAGCCCTGGTTGAAGTACTACCTGAGGCACAGGGCACTTTGCGGCCTTGAGATATTATCACAGTCTGATTACTATTGGCTCTGTTGTTATTCCAGGAAGCCAATGTTGTGGTACTCTGCATCTTTATCTAACTGTTGCCTTTAGAGAATATACGAGATGCCAGAGGGCAGAAAACGGTGTTTAAATCATTCAACAGTGTCTACATTTTGACGGAATGGAGGATATTATAAGCTGCGCCCGCCATCTCCCCTTAAGGCTGTTAAGTGAAAAGCGTCTGCATTACAAGAAAATGAAAGAGATGTAATCTAAAGCTATTTGTGGCCACCATGTATAGATTTTTTTTTTCCCCCTCGAGTACAAGCAGGGGATTGTGGGAGTCATGTGAAAATTTGCAGCTTAAGTGTGAAGTGAGTTAGAGTTTCAACATAAAGGAATTTTTGCTTCTTTTCATTGAATACTTGGGACCAAAAAAGAACTAATGGGATGGGTAGATGATTTTTTTTTCTGCCAGGATATGAAATGTACAAGCAAGTAAAAACTGACCGACTGACCTGAATGTTTTATTTGATGTTTCAAGATCCTTTCGAGGCTAGAGATAGCAATTTGATTTCTTAAAAAAAATTTCAATCAGTTTAGGAGTTCTTTTTCATTTAGCACTCAGCTTTGCTTTGACTTAGAATGAGCTCTTTGTGTGTGCTATCCTGGGTACTATTATTGGATCTGATTCAGATCCTTAAAGTGGCACCCATTCGTTTCAGTTCAAATTTACATGAAAAGTCTCTTCCTCCCAAGGTACCTCAACTGTATATGACCCCTGTACAGAATACTATTTACCCTCTGCCTCTACTCACAGCTTCCCTCTCAACCCTTTTTCAGCTGTTAAATGATGTGTATTGTGAAAACTGATAATAAACAAACAAATATGTTTGCAATTTGAATTCCTTTTTTTTTTACCTTGACAGACACCATGCAGCATTCCTTGGAATAAGCTTCTTAATGTTTTTTTCTTTATCATTAAAATACTTGAGTTTTCTGGCTGTTGGTTATTCATATTAATTAACCTAAATGCATTAAAATTGGAATGGTTCTTCACTTTTGAAGTGAAAGATGAACAAAAGCATGTATTAATAAGAGCTAATCCAAATTCTGCTGCTGGTCATGCCACAGGAAAATCAGAATCGCTGTTAATCATTCTGTTATTTTGCTATTTTGGGCTACAAATCATCCTGAGACTGCTAATGAGGCTTCAGACTTTTTGTTTTCCCAAAAAATGCACCTGGGAATGAAAAGCTTTCAGTGATTTTTCTCTGAACCACATAGCTGTAGCTCATCCCTGAGTTTACACTAACTTTCATTATACATCATATAATGTATTACATTTTTGTAGTAGTTGCCAGCTGTCTTTCTTCTTGTAGTCCCTTGAGGGGCTTGATTTTTATAAGATGCTAATAAATTTTTCACCTGTATACTGTTCAGACTTTGACTGGAGCTACTTCTGGTTGTGGAGCCGCTTTGTGGACTACATGCAGTGCGTACTGGCCTTCACTTTGGTGGCGGCCTACATCACCTACCTCCTTCTGGACTCTGCGCTGTTCGTAGAGACTTTGGGTTTCCTGGCCGTCTTTACAGAGGCAATGCTGGGAACACCGCAACTCTACTGCAACTACCAAAATAAGTCAACAGAAGGCATGAGGTAAGTGACTGTTCCAAGTTTACGTTCAAAAAGTTATTGTTATACTCCTCATTTAATCTGAATGTGCCACTTCAATATCCGATAAATTGTGTTAATGATTTTAGTTTTTAGAGATGTACAACAAACGGGTCTACTGCCATGGTGCATTCTCACTTGACTAGACAATAAATATAGGTTTGGAAAATGGATAACTATGTTACTGGAGTGAAAGGAAAAATGTACAACAGTTTTTACATTGTTTGTACTCTTTGCACTTGTTTTTTGAGAGCATTTATGATGTTAAACTGGGTCACAGGTACTGTTAAAATATTTATCTTTGTTACCAAAAATGTTTTTGTTCTTCTAAACAAATTTAAAAAGTAAATTTATCACTATACTTTTAACAGGATAGTTACACATTTAATATTTTACTTGGGGGGGGGGGGGGGTATTGTCTCATGGAGCAGTCTTGTTAATTTATATGTATTATTCAAGCAGAAATTTGGGCTGCTTTTAATTTGCACAACAAATGATTGAAAGAAAAGCAAAAACAAGGATTACAGTATGGAGGGGTTGAGAACCACTGTATTAACCCTCTGGGCGCCCAAGTCGCAAATTTGCGACAAGCGGCGGTGCTCTGTTTAATCCACTCTCTCATCTAACTGCGATTTGAATGCAGTTCATACTCCATACTATTAGGTGGCAGACATGCAAATCTGTCTCCCGAGCACAAATTTAGGCCCTGCCCCCATGAAAAGTTTTCCAGGAAATGCCTTGGTAAATAACCGCACCTCGAAGCGCTCGCTCAGAGCTATTCCGGAGTATTACGGAGGCGGCTGCTCTCGCATTGCTGACTAAAGTTATACATCAAACACACGAAATGGCAAAAAAGAGGTTCACGGTTCATGAGGCATTGTGTCAGGTCTTAGCTGACTCGGATTCTGAACCTGAAGATCCAACATTTGATGATTTTGACCGAAGTAGTAGCAGTGATAGTGAGGAATCTGACCAGGGAAACTATTGCGTACAGTGTCATTTGGACAGATAGAATAGAACTGATTTCTCAGTGACCCCCTGAGGCATGTGTATGGATGAATATTTGGCATGTTTGTGTAGTTCTTAGGCCTACATGTTTCATTGTTTTGAATAATATTTTGAATCAGTTCTTTGCCATGTAAATAATATTTTGAATTGTATTTTGAATCAGTTCTTTGAAATATAAAATCAGTTCCTGAAATATAAATATCCTCAATCAGTTCGTTGAGCTTATCAAATTTGCTCAAAAGCTAAAAAGGATTCTTAGCTAGAGTTATTGATACTCAAATATGATATTTCAACCCTCTTGATAATATATGAAGTATTTTCTCTTTTTTCCATGCATATTGTCTAAAATTACCTTATTTTATGGCCAGACACACAAGAGAAATTTCAACAGAATTCCGAGCAGTCAACATATGTCATCAATGTTTTCTTGGATGCTCACTACGGATGCATCTAAAGTAAATAACAGTATTTTAAGCAACAACAAGGTCACAGACACTCAGTAGATGACAAAACATTAAATTTTTAAGCAAAACATCCCAATTTGATTGATCCAGAGTCTCTCCCACTGTGAAATTCCTTAATTTCAGCTGTCCGCCTACTGATGACGTCATGATGATGTCATAATATGCAAATTAGATCTACAAAAATATCTTAAAAATATACTTTAGGTCCTGCCCTACAAATTTGTAATTTGGAGCAAAGCTCTATCTCTTACCACTTTTGTGCAACAGCTCTTTGAAATATTCATGTAAAAAATATGTCAACATTGAAAAAAAATGGGGCGCCCAAAGGGTTAATAGCACACAATACTTCTGCAGGCTTTTAATGTAAAAAGGAGCAGAAAGGAGTCATTAACTCTTACATCTGTCATTTGTCAGGTGTTAGAAATAAGCATTGCAAAACTGTTACATAGTTTCACCCTAAATATGTTGTGCACATACTGTTAGAGTGATTTATAGTCTCACATCTGCAAAGACAAATTGAACAAACTCCTGATTTCATGCCATTTTTATCACCTATGGATGGGTACTGACCTGTGAAAAGCTGTGACTTTTATTTAGTAGGTAAATTGCAGTTGGTAATTTGTCCGTGCTTAATACCAGACCAAACCTTCACTATTTAGTCCTTGTGCATGATTTGGCAAAAGTCAGTGAAATGAAACGCAAAGTGAAGCATGTTGTGTTTTAGATTAATGAATGTGTCCCAGTCCTGATGAGCACTGTTTTATTTATGAGTGACACCTCGGTCACTGCAGCCGAGACACCGTGTTGTTGCGCACATATCTGAGTAATGGCTCCAGATTATATTGTCTCACATATGATCATTAACACCGACACGTGCCTATTAACTATTTCAGGCATCTGTTGAGCAGGATATAAAGACGTGGATTGTGACAACTATTCATTACATGATCATTACAATCTGGCCTCTTGATGTTTCTTCAAAAATTACTATGTTAATATGGCTGTATCTGTTCCTACTATATCATTTTGGTTCATTCATTTTGATTTGCATGAAGTAATTAAAGGTTTTTGACATAAATGAGGTATTTGAAGGTGTTGTAAAGTGTTGAAATGTGCCTTTTCTGAGTTGCAGCATGCTCTGAAAATGTTCTGCAGTACTATAGTAGACTTTCAATATCCTGTAAAATACGATGATGCAAGAAGTGGATAGGATCACCGCATTTAGGGCTGTTCAAAGTAATTGAAAAGATGAAGATGATAATATATATATATTAAGACATTAGAGTTTGAGATTGTCCACAGAACACACAGCCCTGATAACATGCTCTCTCTCAGTGTGTGTCCTGCCTTGGAGCAGTGTTAGTCCCCCACCCTCTCTCTGCTGGTTGGCTTTCTGTAGCAGACTGATAACAGAGCTCCAGCAAAGCTGCCCATCCACTTAACCGGCCATGACAGCTCCCACACTGGCTTTTTCTATACCCTCACTGTCCTATGCTTTCATTTTGGTCTTTTGTTTATTAGTTGCTGGTTTTTTAGGGGGGGGGGCAAATGTACAATAACATTTGTCTTCCCACCCTGTGTGTCTAGTACTTGCATGATGAATCCAGAATCCCTCTTCGCCTCTCACCCTCACATGTGACAGGTTCCATGATATATTTTGTGATGCACCACTGTTTTTTGGTAATCAGCACTTTCATGACAACTTCAGTCGATTGGTTTCCCAGAATGCCTAGCAACAGACCTCCAGAGACTGGTGGTAAATGTGCTTTCAGTCAGTGTGGACATAAAGATACCCTATGTATAAATTCTGTACAACCTGCAGCACCAAAGAACATCTATAGTCAGACTCAAACTTCAACACCTTTTTAGGGCTGCAACTAAAGACTATTTTAACAGTTTGTTGACGTCGACTAATCAGACAATTAATTTTTCTTAAATTTAGTGTGAAATTTTGTGGCAAATGATAATAAACACAAGAAAGATGTGTAAACTGAAAAATGCATGTTTTATTCAACAAACTTCAGATTTATAAATTAAAAAATGTAAATAAAAGTGTCTTCTATCTAAAATCATTTAGACACAGTTCTGGGTGTGCACGTCTGCAGGAAGGGCTCCAGGCTGAGCATGAAATGGACCTTAAATGTCAGACCCAACCTGACCCGGGCCTGATAGAATTTGACCCGAGTCCAGTCCGGGCCCAATTCAAATGATAAAGGGAAGGGGTCTATACAACAATTGTATTGTAAATAAGTCACCATATTGTAATTCTACTATCAGTTGAAGAAACCTCTATTATACTGATTTCCATGTAGGAAAAAAAAGCCTGGTTCCTGTTTATCAGTGTGTTCTTTTGTCCAATACATTGGCCCTGAATCATTGTGTGCTGTCCATCCTGCAGTGGAGATGATGCTGCCATAGACGGTAGAGGACAATGTCATTTCCAGTTCTGTTTATTGTTTGTGTCCTGTCCTCCCTCTGTGCACAACCTGTTGAGTGTGGTGGGCTGTTGCTAGGTTACTTTACCTCAGCAATCTTTTCAAGGTCTCCATGTGCATATATATGTGTGTGTGTGTGTGTGTGTGTGTGCCGGAACAGGAAGATGAGCAGCATTTTGTAGATGTCTTGCTTTTAAAGTGCAATTTTAAGGGTGGTTGCAGGGTTAAGATAGTTCAGCACATTGTTGCTATGGTTAAGTGTGAGGAAATTAATGAATGTGTTCGTGTAACATGCGCATATATTTGCAGATACTAACATAAGTAAGGATGGTTGCTGCCCTTTTCAGATGTTCGCCTGTCTGTGTGACTGAACAATGGCCTGACCAGTTTGCCCTGGAGTAACATTTAAAGTGTCAGACTGCTTATATATTCAGGGGAGCAGCAGGAAGCTTCAGCGCCTTACTCACCTTCTCAAATAGGCAGGGGATGGAGTAAGAACAGAGAAAGGTAGAATGAATCACACTATATGTCAAAGCCTGTATATACACCAGTAGAGCACTGTCACACACTGTCGGACACTTAGAAGTGAAGCTGCTTCTAATAAGGACATACAGAAGGAAGGGTGATGAGCCTGTCACCGTACCACTGGAGGCTTTTAGCATTTGTCTAATACCATTCAGCCTCAGATTGTTCTTCTGACCTCCACGTTAACCCTCTGATGCCGGTTCATTTGGGAACTGCTCTGGGACAATAATTGGCCCCAAGTGGTTTGCATTAGTGACTCCCATACACTGTGTATGTGGTCATAGAGACGCTGTCATCCCATCCATCAGGCTTCACACTTAACAGAATGACTTGCACATGGAACTGGTAATGAAGGAACGTGTCAAGCAATACATCGGTAAAATAATTATTTTCTTCTTTGCAAAAGGGGCAAGAACTGTGATGCCAATGTTATTAAAATACATTACCAATGACAATCCCTAGATGTTAGGTCCAAAGCAAGATTGGCTCAAAAAACCCAAAAATGTTCTAAAAATGTGAAGTGAGTCTCTGAGGCATTCAGTTATTTTTTTATTTGGACAATCTAATGAGTACACTAGTACTAGTCCTTTAAAGGGGTCTAGGCCTAACAAGTGGTACTAGGCACAGCAATCCTCACCTCCCACACATGTTGTATCCTGTTTTGGCATTGATCCAGCTTATGTCGTCATGTCTATGCATGTGGTGATGTCAGGATATCAAATGCCTCAATATATGTGGCAAGTTTGAAGTAAATTGAAACAAAAGTGATGTTTTTTTATAAATATGTAAAATTTCACCCATTATCTGGGGAGAATTTTTTTTTAATCAAGACAAAGAATTGAAATTTGTCTTTGCTATTTAATTTAAAAATGTGTAATGTTGACCTACTGTTCCCAAAATTTAATGAGATCTATTCTGTGTCAATGGTAAGCTGAGCCCAGTTTGGTATGAGTTCAACCAATAGTTTTGCTGCTACAGTAACAATAGCTGTTTACCTTTGATGTGACCTTGACCTTTGACCTTCATTGCTCAAAATCTAATGGATTCTTCCTTGACCCAATATCTATCATTCCTGAAAGTTTAATCAAAATCCGTTCAGAACATTTTGCATCATCCTGCTGACAAACAGACAAATAAACAAACAAAGGGACTCAAATGTAATACCTCCTTAGCCCAAAGTAATAACATTTGGAGTGGAAAGAATGTGATGTGTTACTAGGTAATCTCCATTCGTAGTTGTGGGTGAGAAGGTTGGAGAATTAGCTTCTGACCAAAGAGCTGCCGACAGGTAAACTGTTCACTGATGTGCCCTTGAGCAAGGGACTTAAACCCCCATTTACTGTCCAGATACCTGACATGGTCAGTCTTAATGTATGTTGCATGTCCACATGTACAATATACTGACAGATGATGATTTTTCTTTACTTAAATGGCTGCAGCAGAGAAAGAACACTAATCTTATGTAGCTGAGTTTACCTTAGAAATATTTGTCTTCGAAATCTACTCCAGTTCAGAAAGCTATGCCTTTTTACTGTATGTGAGTCACATCTGTCCAGTAAGAGTCATGTGGTTTAGTCCTTTATATTTTTTTTTGCTCTGCGGTTAGAAACTGAACCAAGGTTTCCAAACTTATCAAAATATTTGGAGCACAGCCAATGTATCCTGAAAAAGTCAAAAGCAGAACCAATGGAAAGAGTGCGGTGATGTAACAGAGGTCAGCATGGATAGATGTGTCACTGAAGGTATCGACTTGAACATGTCTGAAACGAACAATGCCTTTTTCAGACTGGCCTGGTCATCAGTCAGCATTTTCATGGAAGTTTTAAATCCTAAAAAGTTGCATGTGTTTTTATGAGAAATGAAGAAAAAGGCAAGAAGATCCTGTACAAAAACACATTGATTTACCCAACCCCAATGGAAACCTACATAAGTGTAGGCATCTAACTATATTGTGTGCTGGTTACAACAGTAAAAATATTTAATTGGCTGGAAACCACTTATCCTTCCCATAATATAGTTCTAATACAAATGTAATCTTCAAAACAAGAAAAGCACTTTGACAGCGCAAACGTCAGCCAAGGCAGATTCCCCCCTTTCAAATGATGAGAGGTCTGCCAAGGAGGTATTAAATTCAAGTCCCTTTGTGTGTTTGTCTGTCTGACTTACAGCAGGATTGTGCAAAAAGTTGTTCACAGATTTTGATAGAATTTTCAGGATGTGTTGGGAGTGTCACAGGGAACAAATGATAAAATTTTGGTGGTGATCTGGAAGAGATCCTGGTTTCTGGATCACTTTGTAATTTCAAATTATTCTCCATTTACCGCAATGTAAAATTTGAAAGTGATCCAAAATCCAGGATATCTTCCACCAAAATGTAATCATTTGTTCCTTATGACACTCCTGAAAATGTTATCAAAATCCGTTCAGATGTTTGTCCTGCTGACAGACAAACAGACTCAAATTTAATACCTCCTTGGCAGAGGTAATAACTTTAAAATGGAGACTTATAATGTTCCAACCAAGCTGAAATGTTATACCAAAAGAGCATTTAATGTGGACCAAAGAAGGGGCAAGAGGCCAGATTAAAGGTGTGCATTTAGGGTTTGGAGCCAGTCGAAGTTAGTGTGTGGAGTTTTTTCAGACTGCTGCTATTATTAGGAAGTCCTGAGCCTGCAGAGCCAGAGTTACATACTGATACAGACCAGCCTGCCATAAAGCAAAGCAAATACAACAACAACACACAGACAACAGGGAGATGGGACATCCAGACAGCCAAGTACTGCCTTATAAGGCTTGTGGTCTTGAGCTCCATCCCAGTATGCTAGATAACGGTGCCAGAGCCTTATTTAGCCTGCAGGCTGCAAGATACACACTTACACATGAAGCCACACGCTGACATTCAGGCGTATCGACTGCTGATGCTGCCGGGCATCGGCCCTGCGGCCAGGGGCTCAGGGCCACAGCATACAGCCAGGTCCCTGCAGGGGATCGCTGCATCTGGACAACCTTCACATCATCTGCCTGAGCCTTTCCATCCTCCATCTGCTCAACCTCCTCACATGCTGCTTTATCACATTGGGACACATTAAAAGAGAAATTGGTTAAATTCTGCTCTTTAAGAGTAAAGACTCTGAGATTTAACTGTTGACCTAAAGTCTTAGGTCCAAAGGCAAAAAGTATACTGTGGTTTTAAGGCAGCAGGCAATACAAACAATAAAGGGGTGGATTCCAAAGGATCGTGTAATGATGTTTAAAAACAGTTAAGCAGTAATGGGTAGAAAAAACAATGAATCAAATTACCTGTTGTACAGAACTTGGTGAAACTGCTTTGTGGACAAAATATTACTTTTCAGCCCAGAAGCATTAATATTTGAGTGTTTCATCTCAGGACTCTTTTTCATTGTCACTATGTTTACATGGGCCAAATATGTTTTGTGCACAATTTCCTGTACAATCAAGTATCTGAGTCAGCAGTTGTAGTCACTGTAGTCAGAAGGAATAAGGTCATTTTATTTCCGTAGCTGCTGGAAGTCCTGTCCTACAGATTTGTGCAGGTTGAAGACAACAAGCCCAACACTTTAGCTCATTTATACAGACTCTAAATAATCAATATAAATAGATTTATATAGACCCTATAGCTTCACAACATTATGGTTACAATAACCTATAATGCAGCACCCTCTGTATCCACTCATAAAATTAATAGTGGTGGAGCAGGGTGTAAAAAAAGGTGTAATATAAATAAGCTAAATAAGTGGGCAAATTGATAATAATAATAATAAGCTTGTATATATAGCCAACCACACTTGTAGAAAATAAACCAAGGAAAATTATGCATTATATATACAGATCCGCTAGTTTTATTAGAGAAAGACCAGTATTTTCTGCATTTGTTTGGTTTGTTGTTGCCGTTTCCAAAGAGACACAAAGGCATGATTTCATCACATGTATCTATGCGCAGTTTGACTCTTCTCTAAAGCAATGCAGATCATACTGAAATGAACTAATAGTGTGGTTCTATGAGTTGTTAGTAAGTCACCCACAAAAAGTACCACTCGGGTGTTTGAGGGGTTTTACCCTCACTAATTAATCTATCCTTTAGAATATCTAGCCCCAGGTGTTCCTAAAGTTTTGACAGACACTATATGATTAAGTGATGACTTTTTAAACAATCCTATTAAACTTACGGTAGGAAGGGTTCTTGTGTGGGAGCGCCTTACAGAGTGGACTGTGACAACTCTGTGTCAGTTCACATCAGACAGAACATCTCAATGCACTTAAAACAATGCATGTATATCATACCATATAGAAGACCACCCCCCGGTAAGTCCTTGGTGACTGAGGAATGGAAAAATGTCCCGAAAAAGGCAAAAAAAAAAAAAAAAAAAAAAAACGCACTTACTCCAAATTCTGAGTTGTTTTTGCATTGGTATATTGTTTGTAATGAAATGTAAATGTTATTCTGATTACATTATGCTCATTACTTTAAAAAGCAGACGCATGCAAATATCATCTTACAGCTGGTTACCATCACTAACACCCTCATTTCTCAGTATCATCCCACTCATAGATCTCTGTGCAGTAATTGTGGTGAATCTCTCTTTGCCTGAGAGAAATCAGCTCATCCTCAACCCGTTCTCTTTTTTGTTGTATAACATTTTTATTTATTCATTTTACCTAAGCTATTATTAATAGGATTCAGTGACAAACTATGTTATAAATTATATAACCACAGTCCACACCAAGGAAACGCTCATAAGTCTATTCTTTGGCTACTTGCTACAAAATCAATAGTGTTTGGTGTATTTAATTTGGAAAAAAATGTTCTGTTCATATCTATCATAAAGCTTAAAAGTAGATTGGTTTCTCTTTCTGACCATAAATATGGCTTTGGTTTTGCCACGTATCTCTGCTCTAGTCTGTAAACTATTGGTTACTTGTCAGCAGACACTGGATTATAAATGGAAAAAAGAAGCCATGTTTTTAAACTATATTAGAAACTTAATCTAACATGTACTAAACTTATATCTTAGAATTGTCCTTAAACCTGAATAATATGGTCATATGATAATATATGTGAAATATTACCGTGCATGAGAACACATGAGAACAGAATATCAGGTTAAACTTCTACTGTATTTTTTCTTTAAATGGCACTAATTTTAAACAAGTCGAACAGTTTTGGATGAAGTTTGGTCACACAGCAGGAGTTTGCGCTGACTTTATGCTGACCTGTTTGAAACTCTTTACGTTTTCATACACTTAACTTTAATTCCTCTATGCTTTAAGACATCTCCCCTACTCCTAAAGATAGACTTCCCAATGTCAAAGCTTTGTATGAAGTTCAGAGTGAGCCTGAATATGTTTCTGTTACTCAAAAAAACATATACCCTGGTGCCTCCATATTTATAAAAAAAAAAAAAAAAAAAAAAAAAGTCAAATACAATTACAGCTGAACACCCTGAAATGCATAAAAGCTGGAGCGAGGCGATAAGATTTAGAAAATATAGTGTGAAGATGGGTGTGGGTTGCAGACTTGACAGTGTGTGCTTAGTAAGATGACATGACTACATATAGAAAAAAAAGTTTTATTTTAGTATTAATTCAGCACTGCTCAGAATAGCTTCCATCCTGACAGTAGCTGTGTAGTCAAAGCCACTGTTACTAAATTATAACTGTCTATCTCCTTGTAAAAAAAATAGTGTGATTCACATCGTCCTACAGCTCTGCATGCTTTCCATCCTCCACTTTTTCTATACGTCTCAGCAGTAAATAAGTAGCTAGACATGTTCTCACCCTGTTCCTGGGCCTCCTGTGTTAGCTCTTATTAGGAAACCAGCGGAGGAATTGATCAAACACGAATCCCGCCTTTCTTATCATTACCTGCAGATACCCGTTGTCATAACTCAGACAGCAGCCGCTGTGGAAGAGGAGGAAGGAGGGCCTCTTTCCACAGAGCTAACAAGCTTCTTACTGAGAGGGAAGAGTGTGAGGGTAGTATGAGGGGGGCGGGAGGCAAACGCAAACAGGTGTAGAGAAGCGAGGCGACTGTAGGAGGGGGTGGTGGGAAGATGAATGTAAAGGGAGAAAGACAGAAGTGGTATGGAGAGCTGGCACATAAAGGGAAAAAGTAAAAATCGAAGCCAGTTGAAATGTTCAGAGAGGCAATGTAAAGAGGAGAGGGGGGGGGAAGGGGGTTTGCATAAAATTGGTCGTACAAATAAAATAAAAGGTCTGAGGTGGAAAAAAATGAAACATGAATAATGCAAGGAGATTTGGCTGGTGAGATTTGTTCCAACAAGGCTAGATAGAGGGAGGAGGACTAGATCACATGTACCCTTCATCCTTGCTTTACATATGTAAAGAGGCTTATATGTAGAAGCAGCATATCTGTTCGTTCACACACTTTATATCCTGTTTCTTTTATTGTCCAAGTACTGTTTCACTGTCACATTCAAAGTCCAGTGTTATCAGAAGTGGTTTGTACATGTTTACTGAGGGGGGTTTTTTGTTTTTTTTTACAGACCATATTGCTGAAAAAGAAAGTTTTATTTTTGGGTTGCCCATCTGTTTCATTCATGGGAACCAAAATGCTCAGTTACACATCAACTGAGGTTTTTTTTTTTTTTTTCAAATTTGGCACAAACTGTAACATTAACTCAAAGATAAATAGATCAGTCAAAGGTAATCACTGTATGACTGTGTGACCGATCACTGTACTTTAGTCCTTTGCAAGTGGACACAGCCCTGGTTTTGGACATCAGTCTAAAGCATTTTAGTCCAGGGGGCCACATACACCCCAACTTCATCTCTTTTTCTTGGTTTAGTGCAAAAACAATTCTAATGCATACATGTAAAAACTATCTTTTCACTAAAAATGTGAATAATCTCAACAACATGAAGTGCAATTTTAACAATATTATGCCTCAACTCTGTGCATTCTAGAGCACAGTAGATCTACAAATGCACTAAACATTTATTAACGGGCATAATATTATTAAAATTTTGGAGCATGAAGTTAAGAAACAAATTCACTTTTAACACATTTTTACTGTTAATATCTTAAGTGTAATTTTTGCACTTTGAAAATTCATCATAGTAGCCAAATTGGAAGCTTTAGTGGCTCACGTGTGACACTCCTGATGTAAAGAACCATTTTTCAACAAAAAATATTAAATTTTTTTTATGTGAGTGGGAGGAGGGAACCACCTTATGGAGCTACTTGGTAAAAGTGAAGCATAATTTATTGTTGTACTAATATCAGTAACTTTTAATTGTAGACTTTATTTTGCCTCCTTTATCCTAATCACATTTTTTCCCCGTAACATCATTATCATTATTATTATTATTATTATTATTATCATCATAACATCATTATCGACGTGAACTCCAAACACACAGAATCATTTAGACTCCAGTGTTAACATGTTCACATTCATTTATTTTCAGTAATGGATTTACAAGTAATACTTGACCTCATTGTGGATTAATGGTTCCAACCCTGTTGTGAGATCACATTTATGATTGATCTATTACAGTAAGGGCGTACTTCCTCGAAACCTATGGATTGAAATATGTCTAGAGCATCAGCCTGTGTCAAACCCAGCACGTATGTCGGATATAAGACACAGTAAATGCATCCTAGCATCTCCATTAATGTTTCTGCGGTGATGACCGTGGATGAAGGCATGTCTGTTAATGCTGAGCACTCACTTTGACTTAAAGATCAGGGTTCATATGTTTTGAAAAAACCTGGAGAACTTTTGGACATTGGTTGTACACGGAGATGGGAAGTAACTAAGTAAAAGTAGATAAGTAGATATTTTAGGTATGTGTACTTTACTTGAGTATTTATTTTTCTGGCAACTTTTTACTTTTACCCCCTACATTTTTATACAAATATCTGTACTTTATACTCTTTACATTCTCAGAATAGACTTGTTACTTTTTCAAACTAACAGATGTGACAGTATGAAAAATGAGTCCCTTCAGAGGGAAAGTCAGTGGAGGAGAGAAATTGTGACTTTATACGTTGTAACGACTTTCATCTCAGAAGTTTTACTTTTTCTTCTCATAATTTGTACTTTTTAATCTTGTCATTTTTACTTTTTATCTCATTTTTACTTTTTAATGTAATTTTTTGTTATCTCACAATGTTGACTTTTTCGTCTTAAAATTATGTATTTATTATTTAATATTTATAACCCTTTTTTTAAAAAAAAAATGCCATGACTTTTTATCTCAATTGTGACTTTTTTCTAATTTTTCCCCAAATTTCCTGTCCATATGCACAAAACTGAGTACTGAGACCTGATCAAACACATTATCTATACAGAAACTCACTTTTAAAAGCTTTATTTGAGATACTTTTGAAACTTTTATGATTTTTCCTGGT
This sequence comes from Siphamia tubifer, assembly GCA_020466265.1. NCBI lineage: Eukaryota > Metazoa > Chordata > Actinopteri > Kurtiformes > Apogonidae > Siphamia > Siphamia tubifer. The sequence continues at coordinate 30,180,206 of CM035793.1, forward strand.
TAAATATATAATATTTCATTCATGGCAAAAAAAAGCAAGCAAAAAAAACAATGCAGTTTCACTTTTTACTTTTGCACTTTATTACTTTTGAGAAGTTGTACTTTTTTTTTTACTTTTACTTCAGTAAAGGAGTTGAATCAGCACTTCTACTTTTACCAGAGTATTTTTTCACATAAGTACCTGTACTTAAGTACAGAATGTGAGTACTTTGTCCACCTCTGACAAATTCTAACTATTGGTAGGTTACATGCCAGCAAGAGAAATTGTAACTAATTATTCCACTCCCACGCAGTAGGTGGCGCTACACACCCTTTCGCATTAGCATGCTTCTGGTTAGCACAGTAGAAGACAACTAGTAGCAAGGTGGGTGATAAACTTCTTTTTACTGATTATAAGAATACAATATTTTACACAGTTACAATTTGCCCTGGGGTCATTCTCTTTTATTAAGAGCTTGCAGTTTGGTCATTTACCATTTGACTGCCATACCTCTGGATTTTCTCCTTCATTTCTAACCTCACCCTATTGAAACTAATGATGCAAACAACATGCCGCCATGACACCTCCTGGAAACACTCACCCGTAGCAAGATGACAACATCACCCAGAGAAGGTATGGGGTGACGATGCAGAAACTTTACATTTCATACATACTGTACACTGTGATGTATTACATGTAACACATGTCGTCATGCCGTGTCTCTGGTCACTTCCAGAAGGGGGCATGTCCAGACCAGTCTTAGTCGAACTAAGGTTGGGTGACATTTACATACATACATTTAAACTGCATTATCTGACTTTTATATTATATTACATTATATTCCGATATGTCAATCTCTATTTCGATTCAACTCCACTCCGATTAAGGTGTTTACGTGGCTTTTATTCTACGGCACTCTGGAATGTTGCAACAGCTCCCATTCACTGAATGGACTTTCCCAGCGTTCTGCGGGCAGATTTTTTTCGATAACCGGCCGCTGCGCTATTAACGAACGCTGCCAATGGCAACGACTTTTGTCACTTAAGATTCACTGTACCATATCACTCCGCAGGTAGTTCGGCCACTTTGAAAGTAAACATTCCCGACGTTGTAAGGGTTATTTTATGCAGTCTGTTATAGTAGTAGCAATATTTCCCAACCGGCCGAACCCCGGGATATATTTTTCTGATCGTAACGCGTGTGCGATACATTATCCCTTACTTAAAGCTCCAACTTTAATCTGAGTAAGGCAATATATTTGCATTTCTCTAAGTGCATGTAAATGTTCTTAATGGAGTTATTCTGGGTCAAATGTTTCTTCAGAAGATAGTAGTTCAAGTAAAACTTTGGAAATTTGGCAAGACATACACACAACCCACCCCAAGTGAATGTTAGGTGCTTTTACCGTATCAGTCAAAATCCCCTTTAGAAGTGATTACCTCTACTCTGGGTAAGGGCGAAATCCCAGAGACTGAGCAAATGATGCCAAATCTGACTGTCTGGGTTGATACGAGGGGGGAACGAACCGAGCTTTTCAACTGAGAGACGCACGTGGCTCAGACGCAAAGAAAACTCCTGCATAGCTTATTCAAATATTGCTGACCAACCAAAGCGCCACGCATGAGTGAAAGGATTTCAAATTTCTCAGCATGTGTTAATATTATTGTAGGCAGGTTGCTTTAGGAAGCACATCTGATGGGTCCTGTGTGCGCGTGCGTGCGTGCGTGTATGTGTGTGTATTTGAGTGAGTGTGTGTGTGTGTGTGTATTTGAGTGTGTGTGTCTGTGGAGGGGGGTGCTCTGGAGACTGTGCTGGCTCAGTCTTTTTCTTTTGTCAGCACTGCCTACGTTTATCCCTGCCTCAAGCAAAAAAAAAGGAATAAACTTTAGAAAAACAACACACACATAGACAAGTGAGCTCTGCAGAAGTCAGTAGGTATATTGGTACTGTCATGAAGCTACGGGCAAAAACTCTTCAGCATCAGGAAAGCTTATAATGAAACCTATACAGACCTCCAGAGTTGGTGTCTTCACCTCTCCTTTGTAAGAGTCGCAGAGTTGAATACCTTGTCATCTTGCTATTTTTAGAAAATATAATATCTAAAGTTGTGTGTTTGGACCCTGGAGCATGGTTCTGTTCGAATCTTTCCTCAGCTCTCATTAGACTCCCTTTTCCATCTCATTAGTTGAGTTTGTGGAGCCTCCGACTGCCAGTGAGAGGGCAAAGCTTATACCCTGGCTTCTCAAGTCACATGGCCATTTTTCTACATCCCCTTCCTAAACAGTTTATGTTTAGTGTTGTTTTTTTTTTAAAGCCAAACCCATACCCAGTATTGCCTAGAACACTGAGGAAAATCATGCTATGTACTGTACCAGACAGAAGTGCCACAGGATGTATACTTGATGAGAAGCGCATACCCTGAGAAGATTCATTATTTCAATTTCCCATGGTTGTTGTTGTGACAAATTTTCTATTCCCTTCCCCCTGAACAGATATTGCATTTCTCTGACCCTTTCCATCTTATCATTATCATTTGCTCTTGGCAACCAAATTGAATTTGGAGTTAAAAAAAAAAAAAAAAAAAAAAAAGCTAGCTGGAAATGTATCAGGGATGCGCTTAAGGTCTGCTCAAGTAAGGCCTGGTTCAGTGTAAAATGCTAATGCTAGCTGGTAGAGCTAGATTTGGCTCCTTTTAACCAGTGATTGTGATTGGTTTAAGTTTTGTGTGTGTTTTTGTTTTGTGAAATATCTGAAACTTAACTTCCCAAAGAAAGGTGTTGATATGTTCTCCTGTCTCTCCTGTCTTAGTATCAAGATGGTGCTGATGTGGACCAGCGGTGACACCTTTAAAACGGGCTACTTCCTGCTCACCCAGGCCCCGGTGCAGTTCTGGACATGTGGTCTGCTGCAAGTGGCCGTGGACTTCACCATCCTGTTTCAGGTTTACTACTACAGCCGCTACCCACAGAAGCCCGTGTCTCACACTGTGTCCCATACCACCAGTGCCAAAGCCCTGTGAAGGCCTCTGTGAGAACGTCAGAACCACCAATGATGAAGCACTTAAAAATCCCCTGCTCTGGAGCCATGGACGTCTGTAAACACCCACGAGTACCAAAGTACATTGACATGACGCAGGCTGCTCACACTCATCTCCAAGTATATATAAAAACACAAACACCCATCAATAAGGTATAAACATACACAACCACTTTTGTCAGGGTTTGCAGCAGTACCGGAAGGACACATGTTACAGATTGGACATTTTATAGTTTTATTTATAATCCCACTGGTTTATTCTCAAAAGCAACTGTATGCTTGTGTCTTGGAATGCAAACGGCTCAAGGAATATATGCTTTGACTCTACCTGTGCATGTAGACAATAATATTCACAAAGATGAGCACACAGTGAACTTTTAAGTGCACACTGGAATCAGTGCTCAAGGAAACGTCCATCTTTGTCATCTACGTATGCAAATGATTGTTGCATGGACCTGCTGCCTTAAAGAATAAACGTTGAAGCACGCTTGCTGCATTACCAGCAATATAAATGTATAAATCAATCAAAAAAAAAGTATTACTGAATGTACAAAATGGCATTTGTTAACACCCCACCCACCCACCCCAATACAGTATAGATCCTATAAGAAACTAGAGGCAATCAAACTTTACCAAAAGAAAAATGTCCCAAAGGTTTGGAGGCAGCATAATATGGCTTCGGTAAAAGCTGCAGATATGCGGTAACCTTGCCCATCTAAAACTTTTGAGTGTTTAATTGAAACACAATCTGGCCCCATTCAAAAATATCAATGTGGCAACATGAAACAACATGGGTATTAATGCCAAGAGTTTAGTATCTGTGGTATTTTGTTCAGAGGTGGTCAAAGTACTTACGTTCTGTACTTAAGTAAAAGTACAGCTATTTGTGTGAAAAAATACTCGGGTAAAAGTAGAAGTACTGATTCAACTCCTTTACTGAAATAAAAGTAAAAAAAAAAAAAAAAAAAAAAAAAGTACAATTTCTCAATTGTAATAAAGCACAAAATTAAAAAGTAAAACTACATTTATTTATTTAATTTTTGCCATGAATAATACTTATTTAACCAGGAAAATTCAAAAAAGTTTCAAAACTATCCAGAAAATAAAGCCTTTTAAAAGTGAGTTACTGTATAGATAATGTGTTTGATCGAGTCACAGTACTCAGTTTTGTGGATATAGGCAGGAAATTTTTTGAAAAATGGGGAGGGAGGGAGTCACAATTGGGATAGAAAGTTATCATGAAATTAAAAATATCAAAATTGTGAGCTAAAAAGTCACAATTGTCAGATAATAGTCATATAACTATAGTATATAAAGTCCCAGTTTCTGTCCTCCACTGATTTTCCCTCTGAAGTGACTTATTTTTCATACTGTCACATCTGTTTAGTTTGAAAAAGTAATGAGTCTATTCGGAGAATGTAAAGTATATAAAGTACAGATATTTATACAAAAATGTAGGGAGTAAAAGTAAAATGTTTCCAGAAAAATAAATACTTAAGTAAAGTACAGATACCTAAAAAATCTACTTAAGTACAGTAAAGGAAGTACTTGTACATACTTTCCACCTCTGATTTTGTTGTGTGGTCTTATTCATGCTACATCTTCCAATTTAGGCTTTAGTTCCAACTACAGTTGAAGACAATTTGAGGTCCTGAGCTCAAGGTGGATTATGTAAGCGACTATAAAAGTGTGTCAACATGAGCTAAGAACATTTGCTGTACTTTATTTTTCTCCATATAAAGGACAGTTTACCGTTTCCACAGCCTTTCATTGTCAGATAAAATACCTCGCATCTAGTCGTTTGGACACGAGAGATTTCACATGTGTAGACAAAATTAGACACTTGAAATGCTTTGAGAAGGAGAACAAAGATGCCATCAAATTGTATCATTAGAAGTGTAGGATCTTACTTGTTTGGAGTCACATGTGAGCGGCGATGTGACTCTGATGTCCTTATGAGTCATGAAAGTGCAATATATCAGTGAAGTATTTAAAACACAAGTGTAGCAACAGTGTGTGTGCTCGTTATGAATAAGACATTTTCTGAGCCATCAGTGGATTACCTTTTTGGAATAATGAAGCTCAGGCAGGATTTTTCACCTGTTGTTCAGTCTAAACACACCTTTATTTTCATGCACTTGCCCTGAAACGTTTCCAGGGTGAGCAGCTCCTTGAGAGATAATGATGGTTCATTACAAATTAGTTCTTCTTCCACTTCTGACCATCACTCTATAATTAACATCCTACTCATCTGCTGAATTACAGAGATTTGCAAACGCATCATGAAATTAAAAACCAAGACGAACACACAATTTCTCTATAAGCCTCCAGGTTATCTTTCATAATTCTCCTCCTTGCACTTGGACTTATTTTTCTCAGTGTAATGAGGGGACCATTAACATGTCAGATATGCAGACATATTAGGTGGCTGATTATCTGCCTGCTTGTGCTTTTTGCCAAGTCAAATATATTAGCATAGTTGTTATGTGAAGTTAACATAAATGTCAGTAGATTATTGTATGCGTCTATGCTTACCCATTATAATTATAATGTGCCCAGCCCCTATGTTGTTATCTAATGTGAACAAGATAAAACACAAATAATGAGCTGTGTGATAGTATTGGTATTCCAACCTCTCAATATCGGAGCAAAGTCGCCTTTGAAAACATGACCAAAACCAACCATAGATCCACACTCTGTATCACTTACAGAATAAAGTACAATTATAATTGTTTACATATATCTGAATGATTTTATCTTCAGGTTTTATTCTTCAAAATAAAATTCAAATCTTCATGTGGAGTGTCGGATAACATTATAACATTATACACTATCAGTCAACAGATTGGACTACATTTTTATTTTCATGGCTATAGCCTATAATAATAATAAAAATATTAAAACTGCAAGCATTCTCCAAGGCCTTCACCATGTCTCACAACCGCCGAAGACGGCTGACGGCAAGATGACATTGCACAGCCAGAAACACACACTTTTTTTATAAATATGTAGGTGGTGCTATAGAGTGACTTATTTGAAATGTTATGTGTTGAATGGGTGTAGAACCGACTGATAACTGAGTCAAATTTCGGCCAAAATGGTGTTTGTATGTCTGATCTAATTCCATTTTACTAATGGTATATTTGACGAATCTGTAGGAGGCGCTATAGTGTGAAATAATTATTTAATTTGACAAACATGTGTAAACCCAGGAGATGGACGTCTGAGTCAAATTTCAGCCAAATTGGTGTTTGTACTGTATGTCCTGAAGCAATTTATATAGTGATAATTTTTCCTGAAAACTTTGCAAAATTTGTGACGCCGTAGCACAAAAACGATGCAACTTTTCCAAAACATTTGGATAACTTTTGATGTTCCACTGGTCTAGATTGTGTTCACCAATTTTGAGCTCATTTCACCCAACAGCCAAGGAGGAGTTAATTAAAATACGAAGACAGCGAAAATACATAAATGACTACATTTTTGAAGTTTCAATCTAAGGTGACGGACTTCCTGTTGGTTTATGGGCGTGGCCATCATAAGGTTTTTTGTTTGTCATCATATGGTGAACATGTGTACTGATTTTCATAGCTTTAACTTCACTAAGGTGTGATCTACAATATATTTGACTTATCAAGGGGGCGCTGTAGACACATTTCTTTACAGATTTTTACGAAAGTATAGATATTCACAACATATCACACTACTGAAGTGTGCATAAAATTTGGTGAGGTTTAGTCTATGTTCAAGGGGTCAAATTTCAACTCAAATGGACCGTCCTGCCCTTGCGTTCACAGTGGACTCAATAGGCCTTGCACCAGACGTGGTCCCCGGTGAAGGCCTAATAATAACAACTTTATATAGTGTCTTTAAAAACTAGGTTTACAAATTGCTTTCACAGAGAAAGCAACAGCAGAAAACAACACAATAACAGCAATATGTACAGCAAACACAAAAACATGAGTAAGTTTGAATGCATCGTGATAAAGGGCAGAAATATTGATTGTGCCAGATCCATGCAGCAATGAAGGAATAGAATAAAACATCTACGTCAACCAAAGCCAGGCAAAATGAAAAATTCAGACATTAAAATGTTTTTTTGTTGTGTTTTTTTTTTTAAATTAAGAGACCTCTCATACAGTAAAAGTCTCTAAAAATGTGTTTACATTCTAGATTCTCAGTGAAAGCTATGAATTGAACACATGGAATTATGTAGTTAAAGGTTTGACATATAAGTCCAAGCATGTTTTATATGTTAGATTTTTTAAAATAGACATTATTTGTTTGCTTTTATGACTGCTTTGTGCATTCTTGGCATTCTCTCATTGAGCTTCATGAGATAGTCACCTGAAATATTTTCTAATAGCCTTGAAGGAGTTCCTAGTTGACTTGGTAGTGTAGCTCTATTTTAGATAGAAATCAGCCACAGTAAAGCTACAAACCACCTGTTTGTGTCACATTCAACTGTTTTAAAGATCAATTTAGAAATTTCGAGTCGTCTGAACCATGAATCAAGAAACTCTGAACTTATCAAACATAATAACATTAAACTTTCATAAGCCTCTTAAATCAATCCCAGTTTTTATCACCTTGTCACTTTCTTTGTCTAAATGTGACTCACTACTCCCCCTAGTGGTCACAAAAATCCATCAGACTTGATATGAATAGATTGAGTTCAGAAATGGCATCTTTGGAATATCTCCACAGCTCTTTTTTTCAAGTGATAATTTTGGGTAATTTTTTATAGAAATATATATTTCTATATATTTGAAAGAAATACTGCATACAGTCCCTTTAAAAGAGGTTAAGTTCAGGAATTGCAGCTATTGTGGATTTTTATTAAGGTCACATCTTCACCTCTATCATATTGGCAGGAAGTAACAGACCGGTGGGTTTATTTTGTTCAAATGCCCTCTAACCCGTGACTCTGTATCCATGTGGGGGTGCTGTCTGCAGGTCTCTGCTCATTTCCATTTTGTCATAAGACATTCATTTCCTGTTCAGGATGTGTATCGGCCACCAACACAGTGAGGGGTTTTTGTTTTGTTTTGTAATTCTTCTCTCGGGAGGAGAAAATGCCAAACCAGGAGGTGTTGGACTGTCAGGCCTTCAGTGAACTGTGGACCAGAGTAGACCTGATTCTGTCCTCGTCTTCTGTTTTTGTTCCAGTGGGACAGAACATAAGTTTTCTGGATTTTTCTTTCTCTTCTTAAACCGAAATAAAATGGACCTGATGGAGTGACTTCCTGGTTACTTAGTGGAGGACTACTTTTTTGGACCATTCCCTATGAATATTTATTTTGTTATCCAGTTTTGTAATCCTGAGATGCTCCTGTAAGGTGTATGCGTGTTCTATATTCACACTCAAGTGAAATTGAAAGTGTTTTTTGGATAATGTGACACTCCGGACAGGTTTGTGCTGTCCTTAACTGGATCAAAATATCCTCAAAGTTCTACTTCCACCTCTTTAATTCCTTGCATCCATGTTTACTCTTATGTTTTATAAATGTTTGGTTCATTTATTTTATATTATAGTATTTTTTTCCCTATAGATATGGCCAATATTTTAATATTTTTTCCTCTGTGAAACCCTCATCTCCTTTGTATATGCACCAAAAATATTACCTGTATGTTTTTAAGGTATTTTCTAATGTTATGTTGTATGTGGGTTTTTTTTTTTTAATTATTATTATTTTAATTTCTACATTAAATTGCTAAAATGTCCATGTTTTTTAACTGGTATCCATTCAACACTTGAGGCAAGAAGTATTGGGAAAAGCCTAAGATTAAAAAGTACAGAATAAATACTTGTACATGATGTTTTGTTTGATGGAGATGTTTGTGTCCATTATATTTCTTTTGGAGACATCCGCTCTAGTTCCTGTCAGCGGTGCGGCTCTGGGACACATCACTTGTCAAAAAGAAGAATAAGCCCACCGGCTCTGGTCCTGCTTTGGTCTCTGGGCATATCCCATATAAAGCAATAATAAACCACATAAATTCTAATGTTCAGTGCTTTCACATTATTATCCACAAGCACAAAAAAAGATAATAGGCGGACCAGCCAAAGAGCAGTTAAAAAAAGACCAATATGAAAAGGCTGTTCACAAACACAGAAACGGACTGAAAATCCCTTTTACATTTGTCTCTTACACTGTGGATTAGCTTCAGTCATTTTAGCATTGGGTTTTTCCATTTGTGCTGATGTAAATAATTGTACAGACCCAAGGAAAAAAGGAAAAACACCAAACACTGCGTGCCACATAAATTGCTTAACGGCTAAGTATAGAGACTGCCTGAAAAAGAGTTGAGTTTTATCTAAAACTGAAAGTCTGGGTCAGCGCTGCAATCCCAATTTTTCTTTTCATTTACATCAAATTTACCTCAGGAGTTCAGAGCATGGTCGAGTTTGATAAAAATGTCTGCTACCACCTTTAGAAATCCTCATCTGATGCAGACTGGTGCGCTGCAGATTATGGGTTCCTCCTCAAACCTCTTCAAATGCAAATTACCGCATCAAAACTGGAGTGCTGATGTCGATTTTTATTAAAGTTCCCCTCAAAGATTACATTTTTTACAAACTGAAACTACTATGTAAATTACTCCACCATATTTAGGGGGTCCTGCTCCTTCACTTCTTCTATGACAGGGGTCTCAAACTCCAGTCCTTGAGGGCCGGTGTCCTGCATGTTTTAGAGATTTCCCTGTTTCACATAATTCAGTTTAACCCTTTAAACCCTAAGCAACAAAATGAACAAAAAAACAGCCAAAGGCATCAATAAAATGTAGTAACATGAACAAAGGAAGACTCAAATGGAGCAAAATTAAAGGAAAAATAATTAAATAAAAACAAAATGTTTAAAAAAAATTCAATGAAATCTGCAACAAAATTAACCAATAGTACTAATAAATATTTGCAAAATTATAAATAACATGGAAAAAAATTGAAGGCTTTGGCTGTTTGTTTGTTTTTTGTTCATTTTGTTGCTTAGTGTAATTGTTTTTTATGTGGCTAGTTATGAGCTAAAGTCTCAGGACTTAAAGAGTTAAACTGAATCACGTAAAAGTGGGAAATATCTGAAACATGCAGGACACCGGCCCTCAGGGATCGGAGTTTGTCACCTGTTCTATGATCATCACGGTCCACTACTGTATCAATGCCCACCATGATCACATAAACATAAGGTCTAAACATGTCACAGTTTAATAATCGGTATCTCATTATTATTATTATTATAGATCCAAAAGAGGTTTGTTTGGTCAACCTCCAAAAGATAGAAGTTAAATACACTGAAATATTTTCATACATTTATAAGAAGTCTTCTGCTGATTTCTTGACATCTTGATTTGGTTCATTTTTAGATATTATTAGACCTGACGGTTACACACAACTCTGTCATATTCATTATTCAATGTTCTATTATAGTCTATGGTAGTTAGTGTCAGTAAATCTACACAACTACTCTGAGATTTGTGAAACATGATTAATTATTTTAATGCTATTAAGGAGCATACTATGAAAAAAACCAAAAACAAAACAAAACTACTACCACAGAAGAACAGAGCTACAAAAATCAGATATCAAAATGGTTTGATCTAAAATAGAGGTTCTGAAATAACTTGAAAATGTTCCTAAAGCGAAAATGGGAGTTGAATTATACTCTACAATATCAACAAAATGACTATCCACATAAATGAATATCATGAGGACAAACTGGTTCGATTTCAGTTGATTTACCATTTCTATGTTGTCCACAAGGGGGCACTTAAAGGTTTAAAAGCACTAAACACTCTTTTATTCATATCTCTGGAACTGATTGATTTGAAATCACGTAGAAATGAGAGGTCATGACGTGGACATGCCTCACATCATGACATCATTAAGGATTAGGAACATTCAAGGACATACCGCTAGCTGTTACTTCTGATGGTGTAAGCCTAGTTAATATGTCATTTTTTAATATCATGCCTATTAAAACAGCTTCATAAGCTAATGTTAGCATTAAATTAAATGTCTCCCAATAGTATGCTAATTCAGAAAGCTAACCTTTAGTTAATATTGTTGACATTAGCTACAGAAAGTTAAAGCTACTGTTATAATGCATTACGGTATTAACTGATAGTAAGTGGAAGAAATGACATAGTGGTGTTTAATACAACTGCCAGTCATGGTTTTGTATGGTGTCTGGTTTTATGTTAGCTTAGTGAATTTCACTAAGGACTGAGTCCTTTGTTCTTTGTGAAGAGAAATGTGTTCCTTTGTCCATCAATCAAAAAGGATAGACTTGCAATCCAAAAAGATATTTGAGAGCAAAAGACAGTAAGTTGAGTACTGATTTACAAACAAAATGAGGGTTTTTATTATTATTGCAATTTACTGTCTTTTCTTCTCAAATCTTTTTTGTTGCAAATCTATTCTTTTTAATTGCACATTAATTCTTTATGATTGACAGATGATGAAACATTTATCTTCATATCATGTGCAATGATGGTTTTTTTACACTTCGAAGTTTGAACAAATGCCATAATCAAAGAGTTCACTTTAATTTCAGAAAGCCTAGCTGTTTTATTTTCTTAATTAAGAATTCAGATAAATATTAAGAATTAAGGAAATTAAGGATTCACATCATTTATTTCCTTCTGCCTTAGCTCCTTCTTCACCACAATGGATCGGTTTAGCACCCGCATTACTGCGGCTGCTGCTCCAATCCGCATGTCGACCTCCCGCTCCATCCTTTCGTCACTCGTGAGTAAAATCCCAAGGTACTTAAACTCCTCCATATGAGGCAGGACCTTCCTCCCGACCCAGAGAGGGCACTCTATTCTTTATAGACTGAGAACCATGGCCTCGGACTTGGAGGCGCTGATATTCATCCCAGCCACTCCAATGAGAACTGGAGGTCGTTGGTTATTGGAGCTAAGAGAACCACATCATTCACAAAAAGCAGAGACGAGATCCTCCCGCCACTGGACGACCCCTTCCCCGACCCGGCTGCGCCTAAAAATTGTGGTGACAAAGGGCAGCCCTGGCAGAGTCAAACATTCACTGGGAACCGGCTTATTACTGGCTATGCGGACCAGGCTCTCGCTCCTTCGGTACACTGACACTGAATGGTCCCCAGTAGGAGACCATCCACCCTACACTCCTGGACCACCCATACCCTCCTTTCCAGCACCCTGGAGTAGACCTAACCGGGGATCCCACGATATTTGGAGCACACCCTCTGGTCCCCTTTCTTAAAGATGGGAACCACCACCCCAGTCTGCCACTCCAGAGGCACTGCCGCCGATGTCCATGCAATGTTGCAGAGACATGTCAACCAAGACCGCCCTACAACATCCAGAGCGTTGAGATACCCAGGGTGGATTTCATCAATCCCCGCGGCTCCACCACCATGGAGTGACTTCACCACCTCGGTGACTTCGCCCCCGGGGATTGGTCCACCTGTTCCCCAGCCTCTCGATTTTACTTCCAAACCAGAATGCATTATATTGCATAAATATGTATTTTCTTTAGTAACACTTGTGGCATTCTGTGCAGTAAGCAAAGTAAGATTATCATGGTCGAGGGAACATTACAGCACATTACAGTAAACGCTTTGAGTCTTAGTGTTTTAGTTTTGTAACCCTAATGAGCCAACTGTGCATTATTAGCATTATTAGGTAATTAAATTAGCAGCGACCTAGAGAAATAACTACATTCAGCAAATTAAAAACCCATGGTCCAATATTTTGTGAAGAACCAAATCAACTGTAGAATTTCCAATAGTTGTATGGTAGTGTCATGTACCCAGATCCATCTCCACACTTGTGCCAGTGTGGTGCATACACTGTATTAAAAAAAGACATGTAGCATTAACAGCAGAAACTTGGAAAATTCCAGCATAGAAAAACTGAAAAAATACAGTATAAATAAGTTTACTTGAGAAGATGTTTGTGTTAACAATTAAGTCAAATGTAGCAAAAGCAGATTTGTGTAAAAATGATGTATTTTTAAATAGGTTAAGGCAGCGGTAGTTCAGTCGGTAGAACATGTTGTAGTTTGAATCCTAGCTCTTTACATTTAATGTTAAATATGAATGTTTAAAATGTTAAATCCACATGTTACTCTGTAAATATATTTACGGTTCAATGTTTTGTTTTTTTACAGGATTGTTTGGGCAACCACAATTGCTATATTTTTTCTGTAAAAACAAGATTTATTTAACAGTGTGTATATAAAACATCCTCCTCTATTCTCTTAACTGCAGGATGCTATAACAATACATTTGCATAGAAGTGTCAGGGGAGAAGTTGCTTTGGTGTAATGAGGAAGCACATGTGCACAGGAGGAAATTAATATATTAAAAGGATAAAAAAGCAACAAAAAAGACATAAAAATGGATGTGCATTTGTCAAACCTAAACATTCTCAGCAGTCAGGCTGTAGCTGCAGCTCAGATGTTCTTTCATGTAGCCTTATGTAGACTTTCAAAGTGTAATATAACACACATACCACAGGGATAGAGTGATAATCCTGCCTTTGCGTGACAAATATTTGCCTTTATTCCTGCAGTACATCCAGGCTACTTGGGTGGTACAATGACTCTCGTGTATGAAAATTAACTTGCTACTAATGTATAGGCTACCTTTAAGTAACAGGCAGCTAAAACTGATCATATTTTTACTGGAAAGTGGATTCCATCCTGCTGCCATGAAGAGTGAAACCTTTTGACCAGGAGTCAGAATAATGTACCTTGGGAGTGTTACCAGTGCACTGAAAAAAAATATTAATAATTCAGGTGAGGGAGAGAAACATGCCATAGACATTAAAGGTGGGGTAGGAGATCTTTTTTTGGAACATTTTTTTTACCATATTGCTTGAAAACCTCTTCACTATCCCATATCTGAAATAGAAGGTTTGCAAAAAAAAAAAAAAGCCCTCAGTCTAGAGGGTGGAACCAGAGGAAAACTCTTCTTGTACTGATCATCTTTACAATGATTGATTTGCTGATACGTCCATCAAATATCAGTCACCCCCCCCCCTTGCTATGCTATGGCAGAAAAGACGACAACCTGCAGCAAAACCAAAGTAAAAACTGTGTTTGAAAAAGCTGCGGCCATGAGGAAGCTGAGCGAAGAACAGAACAAGGATGGTAATCACTACAGCTTTCCAGCGCTGGCGTCAGCTGACACACACATTAATAAACAAATGACACGGAATGGACAGGAACATTAGAGACGTAGTGGGGCCTTTACAAATGTCTTATGTTTTATGTGGCTGTTGAATTGTCATTATTATTATCATGATTTTTTTTTTATTATTATATTGTTTTTTTTAGGCTGTTATTAATTGTATATGTTTTTATTAATGTATTTTAATTCATGTATTTCTTGTGGGTATGAATGTAATGAGTGAGAGGGTGAGTGGATTGTCCTGTCTGCAGCAGAACCCTCTGTCCAAGACTAATTTCTCCCTAGGGAGACAAATAAAGACACTTTGACTTTGAGTTTGAAAAAGGAAGAGGCTCAAAACTGATGCTGAGGTGGCTATTTTTCTACTCGATAGGTATGATGATACCATTATGATTATAAAATATTAGGACGTACTAATACTAATGGGTATCATATTCACTCCGTCAGTGAGAAAATGTCAGATATTGACCAAACATTATGTTCCAGCAGGTTTTGCTAAGTTACCAACACTGTGTGTAAACTGCTGGTGTAACACCATAAACTATTGTCCTTGTCCCTTAGTTTTGTCATGGTGTTTATTTCATGCTTCTAAACCTTTTGTTAGCTAAGCTTCATGTGACACAAACTGATAAATGTTGATTATTGTTTTGTTATTTAGGATGATAATGATAATTTCAAAATATAGCTGCAGGATCCATTTTCCAAGATCTCCTACTCTATATTTAAGTAACATGCAGCTAAAACTGATCATATTTTTACTGGAAAGTGTATTCCATCCTGCTGTCATGAAGAGTGAAACCTTTTGACCAGGAGTCAGAATAATGTACCTTGGGAATGTTACCAGTGCACTGAAAAAAAATCTGAATAATTTAGGTGAGGTAGGGAAATATGCCATCAACATTAAGTGTGCAAGTGCAACACACCAGCTTTGCAAAATTCACAATATCCTTGGGTATAATAAATTGTAAAATCAAAGCCTCTTCACATGGGACTGTGTTCATTATAATTTTTTATTACATTTTGCAAAAGAGGCTGTTCTTCAGGCTATGGATTTATGATGCAAAGCACAAATCCATTTAAGTTTTTATTCAAATGATGTCCCTTTGCACCATCCACTCCTCATCAAAACAGCATTTTTCACAGAGATTTTGTAAAACTTAAATATTGTGGTTATAGTAGTTGGTTGTCTGTGTAATATTTCCATGCTTTTTAATGAATCAATTCATCCAATGACTGCGATTCAGAAATGAAGATTCACATCCTTTTTTTTTTTTAAATCCATGTTATTCTCAGCCTCAGGGACCGATTGGTTCTAACTCATCAACAAATGTGTCTTCTACTTTTTGCTCCTCAGTACAAGGCACTAAAATGAAAGAAAACGAAGAGCTGTGTTTATAATGAAACTGAGAAAATCATATAAGACTCTGAACAAAAATGTGATTAGACTGTTATTTTCACTCCTTAAAAACATCTTGCATTTGCCACAGTTCAGCAGATGAAATTTCTCTGGGCCACTGGTCATTTGACAAGAGGATCAGCCACAACATCATCTTCATCTTCTTAATTCAAGCACCATGTTCACGGTCCAGGATGCAAAAGGATTAGCATGGACATGAAACAGAACTAACAAATAGTCAGTGAACTTTTCAACAGTTTCAATAGCCTTTTGACACATAAATTAGCTTCACATTATTGTGTGGGATTTATTAGCTCTGCTCCATTGCAAATAAATGTGGTGACATCATCACATATGCATACTTATTATAGCAAGGCTTCATCTACAATTACTTATTTCATTGGACTGCATACAATATAGAGGAAAAGGAGACAATACTGAGAGTCAATAATAAACTGCATGAGTGACATATTAGCAAATTCTTTTATTTTGGGCTTTCAAATGCAGCCAATGAAGGAACATTACTGACCAGTATGATTGGTCTAAGGTTTGAGCAACATTCACTATGTTTACATGCACATTAATAATGAACCTGTAAAGGCCCAGTGTGACTTTTAGGGCAGTTCCCAAATTATTTGTTTGTCTGTATTTAACCTTTCCTATGTGATTTATCACCATTCATCATATCATATATCATTGCATTATTTTCCAGTGAAAGTCATCTCTTTTCCTATACTAAACACTGATCATAAAGATATTTATAAAAGCTCAGAGGAAAGTCAATGCAAATTTATTGCATCAAAGTAGAAAAAAATGAAGAAAAGGTTATTGTTGTTTTTTCAGTAAAACACATGGCTGATTCCAGGTCTCAACCCACTGTCATTGATCCAACTTCATGGGTTTTACTGATGAATCAGTTTTGTAGAAGATAATGTTTCCATGGTAACTATGGAGCATCTGAAAGGACAAATAACTTTTTTCTGAATGGAGAATTTTGCACATCGAATGTGGGATGCTACTAATTATATTTTAGAGAACTCTTTAGACACATATAAAATGCATTCAGAATATATGTACCTCACTTTTGTGTTTATGGTACTTTGGTTCCACATCTTGTTTGTTGACAGTCAATAATTATG
Organism: Siphamia tubifer; assembly: GCA_020466265.1. Classification (NCBI taxonomy): domain Eukaryota; kingdom Metazoa; phylum Chordata; class Actinopteri; order Kurtiformes; family Apogonidae; genus Siphamia; species Siphamia tubifer. The sequence continues at coordinate 30,196,930 of CM035793.1, forward strand.
TGTGTTTTACTAATCAAACCAAACCATTTAGATTTTCAGGATAGAATAGAGATGGATGTCCAAAAGAGAAATCATTCTTTCTGAAACATTATAAAATGTGTCTTGTTCACTTTTTCAGGAGGCTGGTTAAAGGAATGAATGAGAGATGCTGTGTTCATATAATTAATGCCCTATTTGCACGGGATAAGTATTATCTGTGGACTACTGGTAATTCACAATTACCCCCGTACCTCTGTGTTATTGTGTGGTGCATTAAGACGGGATAAACAAAAGTCACGCAAATTACAGACATTATGAATGGATATGTCATAAGTTCTGCACTGTATCCACAAAGGATTAATTGGGATGCAGTCTGTAAATTTGCCTTCAAAATAAGAGTGGGGTCAGTGCAGATGAAAACAGTCTCCAGATTATAATGGAAGTGAAGGGGCAGATCTTAGCAGAGGCTTTCCCTCTGGAAAACGACCAACTCAATCTTTCGAGACAACTTCAGATAGTTATAAATATTAGTGTACATGTGGGTTAGTGTGACCATATCTTCCTTTTACTACATGTTGAAACACAATTTCGGCACTTTCTCCATTATTCACTCCAGACTTCAATTATCACTGGACATCTGTTTTTCACCCAAACACAGTAGGTAGTTTGCGGCATAATTATTACTGAGCAAATAATGGACGTGGCGCATTCGCACGTGACAAAGAACTCAGACATTCTCTGTAATTATTCCGAATTACCAGTGGTCCATAGGTAATACTTATATCCTGTGTGAATAGGGCATAAGTCTCACCACTGTGAGACACTTGAGACAGTGAAGTAAAATGGCACACTTAGCACACTGAGCCTGTAGCCTGTTGTGTGCTGACATAACTGATTGTTCAGTGAGATCCAAGCCATGAAATCAACCAATCATCATCCGGCTAGACATGTATAGTTGCTCTGAATTCACAGTTTTAATGTATCATGTGCACAAACTGTACCGGCTGCAGCAGCAGACTGTCAATGGAGCCTCATTTAAACTGTAGAAAGCCATGGCCTGACATTGGAAACATGTTTAGCTTTGATTTATGACTCAAGAAATTGTGTTAACCTAACCAGAATACATTGGTTGCAGCTCCTATAGTAGCAGCAGAAATTTACTGCCAGTGATATTTTTGCTTTTGAAAGGAATTATGCATTTTAAAGCATTTTGTTTTGGTCTACATAAACTGTAAATGCTATACTTGGGTCTGAATTCTTCATTAATTCAACTCCACATGCCCATCGTCTGACTAATGACAATAGAAAAGTCCTTTTGAGTGCTAATGGTTTAAGGGTTAAGTAGAAGCTACTGGTGAGAAAAAATACTGACTTAACTCTTTTACTGAAGTAAAAGTAAGAAAGTACAAGTTGTGAATTGTAATAAAGTAAGAAGTAAAACTGCACTTTTTTGGTATGGATGAAATAATACTTATTTAAGCAGGAAAAAAAAAACTTTTCAAAAATATCCAAAAATAAAGCCTTTAAAAGTGATTTACTGTGTAGATAATGTGTTTTATAGGATCATGGTACTCAGTTCAGTGGGTATGGAGTGGACATTTATGAAAAATTCAAAAGTCATAAATAACAGATTAAAAAAAAATAAATAAATTTTTGAGATAAAAAGTCAAAATTATGAAAAAGGTCATAATTACACGATAGGAAATGGATAATTATGAGATAATAGTAAGTTACAATTACTGATTTACTACTTATTTTTCATACTGTCACATTTGTCTAGTTTGAAAAAGTAATGAGTCTATTCTGAGAATGTAAAGAGTATAAAGGACAGATATTTATACAAAAATGTAGGGAGTAAAAGTAAAAAGTTGTGAGAAAAATAAATACTCAAGTAAGATACCGAAAAACTGAACTTAAGTAGAGTAAAGGAAGTACTTCTACTCAGTTTTAGTTACTTCCACTTCTGTCTATTCCATTCAGCCACTTACGTTCATTAATACAATCAACAATTGAACACTTTAGGTAATCGGCTCCAACTTTGGAAATTTTTTTCACTTTTTACTCCAACCGCTGCTGATGACAAACAATTCTGTCACACAAAGCACTTTATATGTGCAAATATTGGTATGTAACTAGTTACAGACGCAACAAAATAAGAAGGAATTAAAACAGTTTGTAGAAATCCACTTTATTTTTGGAGCATCTGGAGGCTTTAAATTAAAACTTTTTAAAGTATTAGGGTCCAAATACACAAGGTGGCTAGCTAATATCAGCTAATATCAGCTTTTTCTTTGATAATGAAGATTTATTTTTTCAATTTTCCTCTACATAGAAATCAGTTTACAGGCTTTTTATCATGAATTCGGGAAAATTGAGAATGAAAAACGCAATGGTGGGATTAGTGGAATATAAAAAAATTTTTAACCACGTGAACAACTTAAGAGGAAATGTTTTTTGAATAGGGTTAAAGAGTGGAATATTTTTACGCATGTAAACGTAGTGAATGTGTAATTCTGGTTTTAAGACTCCCCTTTCACCCTGTTATTTCAAGTCTGAATCGTAGTCTGTGAGTGACTTTTCTTTCACTTGTTGAGTCGGTGATGTTGTTTTAAAGTCAAGTTTGCGACAAAAAAGGTCTCTGCTGTTCCTCAGACCCACTCTGGTGCACAAATGCTCCAACTCTCCTCCATTTACACTCCTCATCTTGTCAACTTTGAAGTCCTCGCACTGGTTGTCTCCCAAGTATCCATCTAAGCCACTGGTCTGCAACCTTGGCCCTAGATGTTTTAGATGTTTCCCTCTTTCACCACAACTGAACGGTATTACCAGTCTTCTGCAGAGATTGATGATAGGTTGATCATTTGAATTAGGTGTGTTGGAAGGAGGGTACATCTAAAACCTGCAGGACAGTGGACTCTACGACCAGGGTTGTTGACCCCTGATAAGCACACAAGCGTCACACTTAAGTTTTCATGGACATTTTAATCTCGGCAGCTCTCTGAGCAGCCATCGACTTCCTTCTCTGAACGGACGCAGCCGCTGCCTCTGTGATGCCATGGTAACTGTCCGTCTCCTGAGAGTCTTCGCTGTTCTGGGACTTGGTGCTGTCCTGTGAGTCTGGCTTCTGTCTGAGCGCCCGACTCTGCTCCTCTTTAAGCTCTATGTAGGAACGCGAGAAGGTGTGAAAGATGGACGTGACGGGGAATGCCATGAGCAAGATGCCGCTCAGGATGCTGCTGAGCGCCACCACCTGACCCGGGATGCTCCTGGGGACCATGTCTCCGTAACCGACTGTTGTCATGGAGATTACTGCCCACCAGTAGCTGCCGGGGATGCTTGTGAACTCCTGCTTGGCGCCCATTTCGCTCTCGGCCAGGAACACCAGTGGAGAAAAGAGCGCCATGGCCACGCATAAGAACAACAGCAACAGTCCAAACTCCCGCGTGCATCGCCGCACCGTCAAACCAAGCGTCTGCAAACCTAAGGAATGACGAGCCAACCTCATCACGTAGAAGATCCGTAAAGCCCGGAGGACACGTAACACTAGTCCCACCTTCTCTAAGTAGTTGTTCCCTGAACCTGCGGATTTCCCTCCGACTGACAAAGAGTCCACAATGAGAGTGATGTAGTAAGGGAGGATGGCCACCACATCGATGACATTTAGAGGCGTCCGCAGGAACATGCACTTGCTCTGTGTCTGAATGAAGCGCAGGAGGAACTCCAGAGAGAACCAGCCGACGCACACCGTCTCCAACACGAAGATGTTATAACACCTCTGGGAACACTCGCCCTGCACAGAAAGAAGAACATTAAGACATTAAGGATCATGTTACATTACGTAACAGCAATAACACCCTTCAAAGCCTGTGAGATATCATACTTCAGAGACGCAGTGTGAATTCAGTAATTAAGCAGCTATTTCAAAGCCCGCTATTTGATTCGAGGGTTCATCGTTGACAGGCGAGGTGGCCGAGTTTGACCTCATAAAAAAAAAAATATATAAAAATCGGTAGTTCTTTTCATTTGACAGGACAGAAAATACAAGAGTAAAAGGTGTTGTGTACGGTTACAAACAAAGGCTTTGATTATGTCTTTTAATAAACTGTCTAATCGGATGAATAAGTGAGTAATGAAGACATGTGTAGTCAATGTTCGACATTATATAAAAAGTTTATCCTGTAATAAGATCAGACGGTAGAGAAGACTAGTGCAACAACGTTCTGTGTTGTAATAATACTCTGAAGTTCAATACTGTTCATAAATATTTGAAATTATAATTATAAGAGATGACTTTGTTATTAAGTCAGTCAACCCTTAGGGGAAATTAAGGAAAATGTGCTTTTCATATTTTTGCATTTATTGTCTTATTAATTAAATGTCATATAATCTTGAAAGCAGTGCTGTTAACTTTACACTGCTGAGGAGCTACAGTAATGGAAGGTTTCGATCACTTTTGAAATAATGCAACCTATTGCATTTAGCAAAAACAAACCAACAAAAAACATCATTAATTTGTAAGTATACAGTGTAAATACAGTGCAAACCTCACAACACACAACAGTAGTAAATGTTAGAAATGATTACAATCATTACAAAAAGTCTTGGCACTGACACAAAATCAGTCTTTGCATGAGTGTGTTGGGGGGGGGGGGGTAAATGTATAAAATAAAATACGTATATATTATGTATATGTAAATAAATGTGTAAAATAAAATGGTTGATTGTTCTGTGTAAAATTTTGTGGTAGTGCCAACATTTTGGATTATGATTAGTGTCATAATGTAAGAAATATGTGTAATACATGAACTGTATTAGAAATATATTATCAATTTATTTACCTTGTATCAACCCATGAAGCACATTATACATTGAAAAATATGTGGCAATGTTTATTCAGAGGTTATGCTGCTAATTATATTATTTATTAATCTCTCCTAACATTGGTTGAAAGAGATTATTGGAATCGCTGTGTGTGTGTGTGTGTTTGTGTGTGTGTGTGTGTGTGTGTGTGTGTGTGTGTGTGTGTCCGTCCCTGCAGAGACATATCATGCTATTAATCAAATGAATACTTGAGATATCACCATGAAATTACATGAGCATATACATATAGTTAATGCCCATCAGATGCAATGATCCATTTGAGGAAAGGTCAAAGGTCAAGGTCATGATTAACTAAAAAGTCAAAATCACATTATCAGTTATAACTCAAGAATGGAGGGTCACAGAACGATGCGGAATGAAAATTTCAACAATTTTCATAATTGATGTTATCACCTACAACCAATAGTTTTTGAGATCTCTAGAGGTCAAAGGTGACATGTCACAAAAGTAACTTCTGTATGTCAAGCTTAGACATATCATGCTATGACTTAATAAATATCGGATATATTATCATAATATTACACACACTGACAGATAACATATAACAAATTATCAATATAGCAGAAGGTCAAAGGTCAAGGTCACATTTAGCAGAAAGGTCAAAATCACATATTGTCTCTAATTCAAGAACAGGTTGTCATAGAAACTTGAGATTGGCACAAAATAGGGGCGACATTAGGCATTCTCTGAATACTAGTTGACAATAGTTTCCAACAATATGGAACAATATGGATTTCAATATCATTTTACAGTGGGTTAAACATTTATAACACTATTATAATGTGGTCTATTATCAGCAACCATAGGCATCAAAAACTAAACTTTTTTTTCCTTTTTTCCAATTTAATTATAAAAGACTGACTATGTACTTCTGGGGCACAGGAATGTTTTATCTTTTTTTTTCCCCGACAGCTGATGCATAAATATTTGAAAATACAAATGATTATATGGTTAAATTGCTTCTCAGGGGACGTCATGTTAAAAGCCATGATTCTTTTCATCTGTCTTCATGTATTTAGGTGTTTTATAATTGCAATATTATAATGTTCAGCAGGTGATTCTGGAATTTATTGACTTTTTCATTTGATATTCATGGATAAAACATTTGAAGCGGTGAGATTAGAACTCTAAGCGCTGTGTTTGTCAAGGTTACGGCCAGGTGTGAATGTGCACAAACATAAATCTCTAAGCAAAGTGTTTCCCTCAACGCTCGCTCAGTTGAGACTTCATTCCAACTGACTGCTTTCACAGAAATACAGTCCTCCTCCTGCTGATAAAACCTCATGCATTTTTAAAAATATACACTTTGTTTTGCAAATACCACACTTTTTGCCCCTGAGACACTAAATCTGCTAAACCCATTAAAGGCCACATAAATCACTTATCGGAAAAACTGAGTTGCTGTTTTGCTCACAGTAGCAGCAACAGAAGCTGCTTACCACCAATATAAATGCTCGTGTTTTAAATGAGTTAACGTGAGAGAAAAATCCAGTAATTGACCACAGGCTAACAGGGATAAAGCTAAATGTCTTTCTTTCTTATCCTTGTGAAGCATCATTTAAGTGTCTTTACAATTTTTCTTCAATGTGTTTTTCTGATCGAACTGGAAATTCTTTTGTCTTGACATCATTAAAACAATGAATCATATTTAAGCATGCAAACTGCAAATGCTTTGGTTTATTCTTGCAAATGATCATTTACAACTGCCTCCTGTTTCTTACATTAGCAATTACTTATGTAAATGAAAATGCATTTTACTGTTTCTCTGTGGAATAGTTTTATCCCTTTAGTTCACAACATACGTTGTATTGGTAAAGAATGTATTATACTAATACTTTATATAATTAAGTAAGCATATTTAACTCAATTATATTTAGGCCTAATAGCAGTTGGTTAAGATAAACCTCTTTGAGTCTTCCCATTGTCTTTTATTTATTTTATTATCACAATAATATTTAACAATCAGTCATAGTATTACAAAATATTACATATGCCCTATTCGCATGGCATAAGTATTACCTATGGACCACTGGTAATTCGGAATAATTACAGAGAATGTCTCAGTTCTTAGTCCTGTGTGAATGCACCATGTCCGTGATTTGCTCGGTAATAATTCCGTCGCAAATTACCTACTGTGTTTCGACGAAAAACAGACGACCAGTGGTAATTCAAGTCCCGTGTGAATGTGAATGTGAATGTTTGTGTATGTGATTTCATTTGCGTGCCATTTGTCTTTTTCTAGAGTGAATAATGGAGGAAGCGGCCGAAATTGTGTGGCAGCATGTGGTAAAGAGAAGTTGTAGTCACAGCATATTTATAATATTTCTATTCAATATTCATAATTATCTGAAGTTGTTTCTATAGATTCAGTCTTCATTCCATTGTTGGGGTTTGTCGACCTCTGTATGCAAATGACTCTGACCTATGTCTCCTAAGTAGAGACATTTCTTTCCAAAGCAATTTAACACAATAAAATAATAAGACATTACTGTAACATTTATATCTCTGGTCCCATTGTAATTTTCTAACACAACGTCATTACATGTAACATGGTTGAACCAGTGGTCATAATTTTATCTCATCACACTTAAAATAATATATAATCACCTAAAGGGTAATGTTTCACTGAGAAATAGATAATATATCTTGAAAATCTTATTTCAAGAAATGTTACCAAGTTAATTTTCATTTGTTACACTGTGGATTTCTTTACATTTTTTGTTTTTTTTTGCTTAATTCGAGAACCCCCACCCCATAATTCATGCTAAAAAAAGTGCCAGTGGAACAAGGGAAAATTAGTCTTAGTAAATTTCTTGAAATAAAATTTTCACGAGTTACTGTCTAAAAATAAGTTCTTTATATCTAAGAGTTTAGTAGCTTTGTAGAACTGACCCATAATAAAACACATGGATAAATGATAAATTGAGGCAGAATAATGTTAAAATCGCCCGTATTTTTCTGATGAAATTTCACGTGTTTTGCATTTGTATAATTTATAGTATTTTCATAATTTAATGTGGGGGTTTTTTGCACTAAAAAAAAATGACAAAAATGTGGCGTTGTCATTATTTATAGGTTATTCTGTTTTAATTTTATTAGTCTGGCCCATTGGAGAATAAATCAGGCTGAATGTGGCCCCTGAAGAAAATTAGTTTGAGACCTTTGATGAATTTAAACATTAGCAATACAAGACGGAGTTTATTAATAGCAAACACAGAGCTTGTGCAGAGCTCAGTTGAAGATTGATTGAATGCCTTTATTGTCATTGCATATAAAATCCAACGAAAATTCAATGCTGCTCCAGTAAAGTACTGAGGTCACACATGCATCACATACACACCTAGTAATAAACATAATAAATATAATAATAATGTGAAAAAGATAGAACTAAAAATACTAAAATACAAAATGCAGTGGCTTGATGAAAATGAACTAATTACAATGAATTAATTATCCAGTTATTTGTGTGTGTTGATGGCAGCTACAGCTTCTAGAAATAGCTCTACGTACCTAAATCTGTTTGTTCTGGTTTTTAGACACCTGTAGTGCTTTATTTATGTGGTACGCCCATTTCATACCAGTTTTGACCATTTGCTCAAAACATTAATAAAACACAAAGCTGAGGTGAAGTAAAAGAACTTCTAGAGCTAGCAGCTAGAGACTGGGACAGCTAGTTGTTACCATGGCAACACAACGGCACAGTGGGCTACAGTAAAAGGAGTTTATACAGTACTGAAGCAGGCTGGTGGACATCGCTAAGGTTGTTTTTCCATATTTAGCAGAAGAATTTACTGTAACATCAAATGTTTTCTCTATGTGTGATGGTTTAACATGAACTTTTAACATAACAATGTTCAACCTCGCAGTGTGACTTGTGTTTAAAAAGCTAAGTGAGCGCACCGCAGTGCATAACGACTGTGTGTGTGTGTGTGTGTATATGTGTGTGTGTGTATGTGTTTGAGAGAGCCGACAAAGCAAGTGTTTTCTTTTCACGGTGACTGACTTCAACTGGTTAATGAGATTTTTTTAAATTTTATTTCAGTATCCCTAGATCATTCAAACAGAATGAATACATATCTCTCACTCTTTTTTTTTTCTTTTTAATGAGGTCTCATGGGTCACAACCAGCTGATTATGCTGTCACTCATACAATAGGATGGGGGTAAAAATGTAAAATAATTAAGAAGTGACGTTTCTTATTCAACTCATATTAAATAAAGTGTCCAGGAATGATCTTCATTGCCAGATTTTCATGACACTGATCTTTAGTGAGTTTGAGTTGAATTGAGATTAAATAATGTTTATTCACAAACTTGAATAAAACTATTTCTGTTCATGTGTAAGGTTTAATAAATGAATTAAAGTAGAATTGATTCCATGTGGCAAAGGCTTGTGGATTTTTCTTTCTATTTATTATATGTTGAACAAGCAGTTGAACAGAAGTTTCACAATAATGGATTGATTAGTGGTTTGTTGCAGAGAAAACATCTAGTCAATAATTACATTTTATTTCCAAACTTTCATACATCTCAAACTCATTGCAGACATAATTCATGTTCATTTAGAGTCTAGCAGATATCAGACAGCGGATAAGTATCTACATGGTACAATGTACACACCCGAATGTTTAGAATAATTAAATATATTAAGTTATAAATAGTTTCAGAAGTAGTACTACTAACTCAAATGTATTACGTTGCTGTAACATGTTCATCTTTTGAAGTACTTCCAACTGATATTTATTTTATTAAAGTGAACTATTGTAGATATAAGTGAACATAACTTAAAAACATAGATATGGTTCAACTTGATTTGAATGCTTTATTTCGAACATGTGCAGAATGCAATAATAATAATAATAATAATAATAATAATAATAATAATAATAATAATAATAATAATAATAATAATAATAATAATAATAATAATAATAACAACAACAATAATAATAATAATAATAATAATAATAATAATAATAATAATAATAATAATAATAATAATAATAATAATAATAATAATAATAATAATAATACACAATGACATGTCCAAAAAGGAGTAGGATGAAGCATAGTGAAATTAAGTCATTAAATGCTGAGAATAATGTTGTACTGTCATTTCTATTGTTTCAAATAAGGATGATTAAAAAAAAAAAAAAACAACTTAACTGATGTATTAGATGATGAAATACAATTTCAGAGCACTCCAAATAACCACCAATATCTATCACACCAACAAAATTAACCCAGGGAAGTATATTACATGGTTATCAGTATGATGTAACACTTTTTTTTCAGATACATTTGTTATATATGTGGAATAGAATGATCTTTACTATGGACTTTTCTTCATAAAGTAAAGCTGTGAAACTCTGGTCCACCGCATAGGAAAACAAAGATTGCTGGTTCTCAGGAGGATAAAACCGCTTTTGTTTGTTATTATTTAATTAAAACATATGCAGAATACTCAGTATTTCAGGATGTTGTTGGTATTATCTCATCTATTTTGGCATCTTCCCCTTCTTGTGTCTTACTTCTATTATTCAGCTGAGTGTGTTGCAGCTCTGGCAGTCAGCCTCACATACTTGATGTCTTCATCGCGCTACTCTGCCAGAGCTTTTTAGGAATGACAGAAGTATTTTTCTACTTAGCATCCTTCTTCCAATTCGATGGGATTTACGTGTCACTGCAAATCGCAATGTTGAAGCGCCGCAATGATTCAAAAATCATCGAATATCCACCCTCTAACCACATGCTCTGATTTCTTCTCCAAAGTACAATGAGTTTAAAGCCAAAACAAATAAATGTGCTTCTGTCCCTTAAGGCGTACTCAATTTTCCACATGCTAACCAGTATGTTTCACACTCGCTCTCATCTTGAATATCCACTAGAGATGTCTGTTCGTACTGTCCGCCTGCTTTACTGTCATTGTTTCCTGTCTCAGGTTTTGTGGCTGAGTGAATATTCCACTCCCTCCTGTCCTTTTCCACACTCAAAGGCCTCTGATTCACACAGAGGATCAAATTAAAAGCACACAATTATCCGTCTCAGCAATCACAGGACTCTAACCCCGTCACAGATGAAGACAAGCATGTAAACCAAACAATCCAGGAAGTGCCTGCTCACCTCCCACCCCCACAGATGAGCTGGTAGTGGCTGTGATTCACAAACAGGCACATGAAAGTAGTGAGTTTGTTTAGTCTTGGGCACACCCAGGCTTTTAAGTGGATTTATTTACCACTCACATTTGTTCAGCTCACTGCCACTGTTTGCTGAGTGCCCATGTTTTTTTTTTTTTTTTTTTTTAGGGAGGGGGTGTGCACAGATTGAATTTCTTTTTTTTTTTTCTCCAGAAAACATTTTTTGCATCATGACAGAATAATCTTGTTACAGATTAATAACGTGACTCTTCTTGTCTCCTCAGGCTATAATTATTAAAAACATTTTGGCTTCCCTTATCAGCCTTACGGGACTTGTATTTTGTAACAGTCCATGAAATGTCATTTTGTTGCTGACAAGATGGATGTTGTTGCACTTATTAATATTTAAGTGGATGAAATCAGTTAGGTAGAGGATGACAAAATTAAGTTTGGAGATGCAAATGAAGTGTATAGAAACAATCTGCACTAAAGGTAAAGAAAAACAACTAGTTAAACAAAGGTGGGAGGTAGCTAAGTATAAGTACTTTGTTACTGTACTTTACTAGATTTTTTTAGGTATCTGTACTTTGCCTGAGTATTTATTTTTATGACAACTGTTTACTTTTACTCCCTACATTTTTGCATGAATTTCTGTACTTTATACTCCTTACATTTTCAGAATAGACTTGGTTTTTTTTTTTTCAAACTAAACAGTGTGAAACAGAGGCTTCAAAAGGAAAATCAGTGGAGGAGAGAAACTTTGATTTTTCTATATCATAATTCTAACTTTTTATCTCATAATTTAGATTTTTTTTTTTATCTAATCTTGATGACTTTTTTAATCTCGTGATCATCACTTTTTTATCTAAATTGTAACTTTTTTTTTATGTTTGCATAATGTCTTGCCTGTACAAAACTGAGTAACTGTGACCTGATCAAACACATTTTTTTGTACAGTAACTCACTTTTAAGGGCTTTATTTTTGGATACTTTTGAAGGTTTTTTTTCTTTCATTTTTCTTGGTTAAATAGCTTAAGTATGTTTTCATTCATGACCAAAAATGTAGTTTTACTTTTTTTTATTATTATTTTTTTTTTTTACTTTATTAAAGTTGTTACGTTTTTACTTTTACTTCAGTAAAGCAGTTGAATCAGTACTTGTACCTTTACCAGAATACAGAATGTGAGTACTTTGACCACCTCTGTAACTAACTCCCATGCGAATTTACAGGTACATTATCTGATTTAAACCTGGAAGTTTTTGGCATAACTAAGTACAAATGTCATAAATATCCTGTCTTTGCTGTGTAAATAACTTCCAATGGATAGAAGGCATACATGTATTTTGCTGCCAGGTTAGACTATTTATATTCCATTCCATTTGCATTTCCTTTACACTGTAGGACAAATGATATCCTCAGGCATAATATAATTCAAATTGCATTTATTTTTTCTTAAGACATTTCAGAATGAATGTTATGGATAAGGTTATTTCCATTTTTTGTGAAAAGATCCCTTGTAAATATAAATATTGCCATCTTGTAATTTTCCATTGTTTGCACTAAAACAAACAATCATAATTATCAGTATTAACCCATAAAGACCCAGTGTTAGTTTTGTGGCAGTTTCTGAAATAAAATTTTCTCTGTTTATCACCATTTATTTTAACAATATTATACTCAGTATTTAGCTTGTTTTTTGGTGCGAATCATACATTTTCCGATATATAATTTACAGGGCATGTAGATGTTCATAAAAACTCAGGGTAAATTCAAATTTCAATGTATAAACAGAAACAAGTCAAGTTGATGGGAAGGGATTTGAATCTACATCGCTTGCCGAGTCATTTGACATGGATTGGTTTTAGTCACGTGACGTTACGATTTCAGCTGGAGGGCAGGAAGTAACCATGGAAAATGTCGCTATGGAGGAAACCATTGAAGAGAGTGCTTATTGTACAGATTTAAATCTAGTGTTGAAGCACAGTTAGTTAAAAAATGTATTTGACGTATCCTGTATCTTATGAAAATTAATGAGTTTTCGACAGAACCAAAGATTTTCCAACAATCTCTGCTGTGGATATTACTAACTACCTGGTCCTGCAGACATCCTACAACACCAGCAGCAGATGAAAGTGTAGAAAAGTTTGGAGTCATAGAACTTTTTGTCAGTGGTTGGGTCCACAACCTTGGTACCAAAATGCTCAGCGATAATTATCATTTGGTCTTCGCCAGGGTGAGTGTTTTATTTGTAAAGATGCAACGTCAAGATGTATTAATTACATGTTGTCGCTGCTAGCCCAGTAGTTACTAATGTAAATAAAGATGTAATTCATCTTGTTGTGTCTTGTTAAACCATATTACAACAAGTGTAAATGAACGTTTAACCACAACCTAATGATATATAATACATCCACAAAAAAAGTTAGCTTTGGAACATACCTCTCACCAAGTGGTCGCTGCAGACACATGCATTAGCATTAGCATTAGCATTAGCAGACTCTGCTCCTCTCAACTGCAGATTTAAAATCCACTTTTTATGGCATTTTTCTCTGAGCTTTTTCCATTTCTCACCTTTGTGAACGGTAATCTTTGGAAATTGCTTTTCCTTCTCTCTGTTAGAACGATTGGTGCAGCTGTAAACTACACAAAACATAAGCATTTTCCTAACGGAAAACTCACTCGGCTTCACTTCCTGCCCTCCATCTGAAAATCGCACGTCGACTATATAGCAATGTGATGTCATGTGAAACCAACCTATTGTTAACGGATTAAAAAAAATAAATTCCAAATGGGAAAGGTGTACATGTCAGCTAATCCAATGTTTGCAAAAGGATGTATACACAATATACTCCTACTTTTTCTCGTCATCATAGAGGTGTCTGTATATACATTTTATCCAAGATGAAAATGAGACAGAAATGAATCTGTGCAGAGAAAAACACTCAGGCAAAAATCAATTGAACCAACATTGAAGGATTCTGTTTTTTAATACTGTCATCTGTCTTTACAAACCGCTGAAATAGCGTTCGTAAATTATTTAAAATATAATTATAAGAGATTATGTGGTTATTAAGTCAAAGTCACCCCTTAAGGGAAATGAAGAAAAAAAAAGGCTCTGCTTTTCATGTATTTAAATGTTATTAATTAAATGTCATGTTATATTGTAACATACAGCAGGTGATTCTAAAACCTCTGTATCACTTATTTTGATATTCATGAAAGAACGTGAGGCTGTGAAGATTCTTGATTAAATTACTGAGCCATGAGATTATCACTGTGCTTGTAAAGGTTATCTCCTGGTGTGAATCTAAGCAGTGTCATCCTCAGTGTTTGTTCCACTACATGGAGATATTGTTCCACCATCTTCTTCCAGATAAAGCCTCAAGCAATATAAGTAGATATGGAAGTGGATCATCTATTTATTCTGCCTAAACTAAGAAGAAAAAGAAGAACACTGGGAGATATTATTGTTCTGTTGAGACTTGGTGGAGGCATGAGCATTTTGTATAAGTGCATTTTTGGTTCATTTTAGACCAAAAAAACTAAAGACAAATTGAAATTGGAAGCTGATATCATACATTTAGCTTCAACTTTTAATTTGACCTTTTTTTTTAACATAATTTGACAGTGGCTATTATGGTTTTTTATTTTTTTTAAATATCAGAATTGTGACTTTTTCCTCCATTTTTCCAAAATGTCCTGGCCATAACCACAAACAGACTGGATCAAACACATTATCACCACAGTAAGTCATTTTAAAGGTTTTATTTTTGGATACTTTTGACACTTTTCAGTATTATTTCATTCATGGCAAAACAGGCAGTTTTACTTTTTTACTTTACTACAGCTGAATCAGTACTTCTACTTTTACCAGAGTATTTTTTTTCCATGCAAGTAGCTGTACTTCTACTTAAGTACAGAATGTGAGTACTTTTACCACCTATGCTATTTATAACCCTATGAAAGACTGACAGTTGGTGTCTGGTGTTCCATGCCATACACCTGAGCTCCGGCACCTCTTTAGTTACCTATGTGCATTATTTTACCAGCCATTATTTTACCTGGTACATTTCAGCCTCGTGTCTGTGTCCTTCATATCCAAACTCTGTCAGTCAAGTACATGATAGATAGATAGATAGATAGATAGATAGATAGATAGATAGATAGATAGATAGATAGATAGATAGATAGATAGATAGATAGATAGATAGATAGATAGATAGATAGATAGATAGATAGATAGATAGATAGATAGATAGATAGATAGATAGATAGATAGATAGATAGATAGATAGATAGATAGATAGATAGATAGATAGATAGATAGATAGATAGATAGATAGATAGATAGATAGATAGATAGATAGATAGATAGATAGATAGATAGATAGATAGATAGATAGATAGATAGATAGATAGATAGATAGATAGATAGATAGATAGATAGATAGATAGATAGATAGATAGATAGATAGATAGATAGATAGATAGATAGATAGATAGATAGATAGATAGATAGATAGATAGATAGATAGATAGATAGATAGATAGATAGATAGATAGATACTTTATTGATCTCCAAGAAGAAATTTACAGTACATGTTTCTGACCTTATCTTTATTCTTCTCCCAGAACCGTTTAGATATCTCTTATCCATTCTAAAATATCTGTGACACTGAAAATTAGTTTGAGATTATTACAAGTACTCATGGAAAAAGTGTAGACAGTGAATCTGATGTGGAGGATGGAGCAGAAAATCCTGCCTGAGGGGATATGGGAGCACTATGAAGCTTTCTGCTTTTCCACTAAAGTCATTTTACTCAAATTAGGACAAGTACACCACTGCAGCCAAGGGGTTAATAGTTTAGTTACCTGCTGTGTGGCTCATCATTTTAGGAAATGATTATAATTCAAATTATAGCTAGAGGGATGGTTATTTGTCAATGCTGAATCTTGATTACAATTCTAAGTATGAAAAGCTGATTTAATGAATCTTACTTTGTGTGAAGCTTTCTAGCTAGATGACAGAATTAATGTCCCACCATTATGCAGAGTTTGATCATGTTTTGTTTTAAATCATTTATGACTTTTATTAATTTTCCAATAGCCTGAAAACAAGGCAATAACTCTCTCACACAGTGCATCAACCTCGATCAAAGCAATGCAGTGAATTGTCAATATGTATTTATTACAGTCAATTGTATAAGGAGGCAGGAAGAACTTTAGCGATGATGCTTTCTTTTTATTTCTGCACATAAAGTGAAATGTTTAGCATCTGGCAAACTTAAGGAGCTTCAGAATAAATAGTGTTCTCCCTTTATTGCCAATAATTCACCATTATACATCAATGTCCTCACGAGTTACCTGTTCATTATGATTTTACTGCATATAAAAGTGGACATAAGCTCCATGAAATCAGCCAATAGTTGGATAGGTCTGACTTTGACATTGTAGTTATTGCCATCTTTACTTTTTCCATAAAAGTGCCCCGCTTTACTCTTTCCTCTGCTCCAAATATAGATTCTCTATTTGGATTTAAAAAAGGAGTAACATTTGAAACACAGCAAGCTAAGGCTAACTTCAGGGCCATTTCTAACTACAGCGGTGCATCTACTTAGGAAATTAATTCACTCCTGAAGTGTTTTTGTACCGTGAATTTATCATAAATATAATCGCATTTTACATGTAAAAGGCCTGATTTGTTTCAAGGCCCCAAATACTAGCTATCAAACCCTTTAAAAATTATTTGAAAAATTTACCAGTTTTGTATGTGTTAAAAATAAAAGAAAATGTAGATTTAGAAAAGGGATACATCTAAAACATGCAGGATAGTAGCTCTCGAGGATCAGGTTTGAGCATCCCTGATCTAAAGGCTTTAGGAATCTCTTCATCGTAGTTTAACAAACTAGGAGCCCCAAACAGGATCTTACTTAGGGCCCCCATGAACCTAGAAACAGCCCTGGCTAATTTACTGAAACCAACACAGACATAATTGACCCACAACTGTCATGTTAAAACAACACAACTGCCTTTTTCAGCGCTTAAATTATATTTTCAAGGTAATTTTGGTGGTACAACTCACAATAGTTTCAATTACACTTTCCTCATCTTCCCAGACTCAAGAAATAGCTTGTCAACAAATGTGTGAGTATAACCTTGACTTCAGAGGGACCCTGCAAGCAACAGTTCCGTGGTGTTGCTTTAAATACTACAAAACTAGTTTCTGTTACTGAAAATGTTTAATGCATAACATATGACACACAAATACAGTTAGCAAGCTAGCTGACAGGCTATATAATCCAACAAGAGTCAATGCTAACAGTAGCTAATAACAGTAAGCTACACCAGTTGAATGTTCCAATTAAGTACCGGTACAATAACAGTGAATTTCTAGGGTGGTCTTTGTGTATCTCCATAAAAATACAGGAAAAAAATATGTTTGGTTCAATAAGCTCCAAATGTCTAATTTAGCAACCAAGCTACCTGTCAATCAAAGTCTGCAGCTTAAGCTGTACTATAATAAGGGGAATTCAAAAAATGCATGGTATATCAGTTAAGGGAGTCAATCTGTGGAACAACTGCAGTGAAGAACTGAAAACCTGCAAATTGTTAGAAAAGTCTCTCATCTGATCATCTGAACCCACTTTATCCTCAATACAGTCACGGGGGTCTGTGGGGGTCTAATCCAGCTACAATGGGTGAAGGCGGGGTACATTCTGTATGAGTCTCCAGTTCATCTCGGGGCTGAACATATATAGACAAACAATCACTCTCACATTCACACCTATGGGCAATTTAGATTAACCAATGAACCTATCAGTGCATGTGTTTGGATGGTGGGAGGAAACTGGAGTACCTGGAGAAAACCCAGAGAAATTAATGAAATAACAATTGGTCATGAAATTATTTAGAAATGGAATTATATAATAATTCTCCTCTCATAAATTTGCCGCAAAGTGGAAATAAGAGATTGTAAATTTGTTTCATTTTAAGGTAAGGTTAGCCATTAAAAAAAAAAACAACTGTGTCTGTATTGATTTGCTTTGGGAGCCACGCCCCCAGTGGCTATTCCAGGAAATGCAGTTTTTGTCATTTCTATATTGACTTGATTTTTACCCCTAGAGTTGCCACTCAGTGCTAATCTTCTGCTGCTGTAGCTTGCACATGCACCTAAAATCAATACCGAGACTGTGTCTTACGCAGTATGACATGCACTTTTATTTACCTCCCACTATTCACTGCTGATACCACCGTGTCCCCGTGGGTGTCATTATACTTGAATTTAATCTAACCTACTCTGAAGTATTATTCGTATTGATGGCTAGTCATCCACTTAGACTAATTGTGTGCTCTAGTGTCTCTGTCCCCTATGTTAAAACCCAACACAACAATTTAAGCTAACAGGTAACAGCCTGTCAATACTGTGTTAGTCCTTTAGCTGTTCTCAAACCATTGAAAGTAATGTATTGAAAAAAAAAAAAATGTATATTTGGTATTTTTCCTCATTTTTGTCTTGGTAAAGAATGAATACATTTGACTGTGTAGTGTTGTCAGAGGGTGACTGTGCAGGCTGTATCACACTTCTGTAAATATTAGATAATAAGTACTCAGTCATCAGTTCACATACCAAATGTTTTTTTTTCCACTTCATCTTTTTCTAAATAAATTAAACCCACCTCTACTAAAAGCAGTCCACTGCAGTCTACATCTGTGTTTATTATTTTCTACATTTTGACACACTAAATTGCCAAAATTTTGCGTTTTATTTTATTTAGCCTTTATTTAACCAGGCAAGTCATTAAGAACAGATTCTTATTTATAATGAGGACCTGTCAAGAGACTGGAGTCACTTAAGGGGAAAGGGTAGAGGGCTGCAAACTAAAAACAAATAAAACATTTCACATTAAATGATGGTTAAAAAACATGCAACACACAACAAACACTTCTGGATGACCCAGTGACATTAAACAAAGCAGATAGCAACACATAGCACTCATACTGGAGGACGGGGTCTGGGGGGGGGGGTCACACATACTGGGGGACAGAGGCTGAGGGGTTATTGTGGTGAGAAGCAGTGGCAGGTGTAATAGAGTTTTTTAAGGTGGATCTGGGGACAAAAGATTCCAGTTTGAGTGTTTTTTGTTAAACGTTCCAGTTAGTGGCTAACCTGACTGTCGCCCGATGGTGTCTCATGATACCACCTGGGACCCTTCTGCAACCGATTGTTCCGAGGGGCCTTATCTAAAATCCTTGCATGTGATTGGATGAAGAATCTGTCCGTCATCTTGACTGACATGCCATTTCAGGCACTCACGTTGAACTCAAGCCGTGACACTTTACATAATACCAGCCACAACACTGCCCAGTCATGGGGTAGTCCCACTTTGGACACTGATTGTCTTGTCTGTGCTGGAACACCATATCCTTAACCTATTTAAGCTTGTTTTGAAACGTGTCAAAAAGATATTATGATATTACTGCTAGTTTTTTTGTTGTGGTGAACCCTAAGGGAAAAGCCAAAAGGAAAAGCAAAGTCATTTGCACTCATTTTATTATTACTTAATTATAGTTAACATTGGTTTTGCTTTTTGAAAAGGTTTGTGCAATTTGCAATGTTATTATGTTTACATTTGTGTGCAATTTTAGAATATTTATATTTACAAATTTCTCAATTTTATTTATTTATTTTTATTACAATTTTTACTTTTTATTTTTTAAATTGTAATTAAAAAATAAGCATTGATATATAGATTGGTGTTTGTCGTATAGTCTGTCTTTGAAGGATATGGTTCCGTGTGTGTGTGTGGGGGGGGCATGTCTCGCCCAGGGTGCAAATCAGGCCAGGTCCGTCCCTGCACATAGGGGTGTGGCATGCGAATTGCATCATTTTCAGCAGTGTTTTGCCCACATGCTGACACAGATTTTTAACTGAAACATTTCCATTTTTACGTAATATCCTTTTGAGACGGTCTCAAAATTAAACCCGCATCAAACTAGTCTGGACGCAGCCTTAGACATGAGGACGTGTTGATCAGAACATACGGACACAAGCTCCTCAGGTCTCGAGGGACTTAAAACCCTCGTCATGATTTGATTAGATTTTGGTCGGACTGTCCCAGGAGAATCACCAGTCAATATCCTGCATGTTTTCCACACACTAAAGTGCTTCCTTTGTGGTTACACTGAGCAAAATACAGCCCAAAAATAATGTATTTCTAGCAGCCAGTTTCAGTTAATGGCCAACAGACTACTCAGGCTGCAAATGTTTACTAATGCAAATGCTTCTATGGTAACGAGAGACACATTTTCTAATCCTTTAAAGTCAATGGCTTTCCCTCTTCATGTGCTGAGAGGTTGTTCAGCTGGGTGTGCTAGAGGCTCCGCAGGGAGGAGCAATTACAGCAAAACACAACTGGAGCTTTTTCCTGTTAACAGTAAGTAAGCAAAAAATACATGACTTTTAATCTGGTTAGTATATTTTCATTTTTCTTGATAACCCCTGTTGTTCCTCATTATGTATCTCATTTGTTATGTGGACAAAGGTTAAATAGTGGCTGTACTGAAAGTTAAATATACATACAGTTACAGAAACTGAGGTCATCAGGGAAATACGGTCAAACTGCTTTTAGTTTTGTCCAAAGAATACAAATATACAGTGGTTTATAGGTCATTTAACCCATAAAGACCCATTGGCAGTTATGTAGTAGTCCCAAAATTATATTACCATATTTCCATTTTCTTAAGTGATTTTTCAATATTTACTATAATATTATCCTCTGTATTTTGTGTCTTTACAGTAAAAATCTGGTATTTTTCTTTGTTTAATTCAATGATCATGTACAGTTATAAAAATAATAAAAACTAAATAAATAAATAATGAAAAACAGAAGTTATGTTATACGTACTAACTCCTGCGTATATCATGTGATTAAAACAGACAGAAAAGAAGACATGGAATGAATAAAAGCACTGACAATGACACAGATATTGATGTAAAAATTGAAGTGAATTAGATTATTTTCAAGAAAACATGGTAATTAAAATTAAACGACTATGAGATATTTTTGTTATTATTATATTTATCCAAACAAATGTATCTTTAATTGTACCAGGCATTACAATGAACAAGAGATTGAAGAAAACAAGGGTGGTCTGATAATTATTTCCACAACTGTAGATGTTTGTAAAAGCTTCGATGAAAGTAGAGGGTTATTATATCTGAAACAGAAAATTGAAGATAAAGTGGATTTTTCAGCAAATATATCACATATACCAATTGTGTCCATCCACTGTCATTGATCCAACTCCATGGGTGTTACTGATTAATCAATGTTGTAGAAAATGACAGTGTTTCCATGGTAACTGTAGAGCCTCTGAACATCCATATGGGTCATATCTGATGACCATGAAAAAATGACAAATGACATTTTGTAACAGTTATTATCACCTAACTTTGGTTGGGAGAGATTATTGCTATAACTCAACAAATAGAGATATCACCATGAAATTACATGGGCATATACATAGCTAATGCACAACAGATGCAATGATCCATTTGTGTAAAGGTCAAAGGTCAAGGTAACATTTAGCAGAAAGGTCAAAATCACATTATCTGTTATAACTCAAGAACGGAGGATCACAGAACCTTCAGATTGGTAACAAACGATGTGGAATGAAGATTTCTACAATTCTCATGATTGGTGTTATCACCTAAGACCAATAGTTTTTGAGATCTCTGGAGGTCAAAGGTGACATCTCGCAAAATTAACTTGTGTAACACTGTTTGTGTGTGTCAAGCATAGACATATCATGCTATAACTTAATCGATACTCGATATATTATCATAATATTACACACACTGAAGCATATATACATATAACGAAATGATCAATATTGCAAAAGGTCAAAGGTCAAGGTTGCATTTATCAGAAAGGTCAAAATGACATTATTTGCTCTAATTCAAGAACAGGTTGTCATAGAAACTTGACATTGGCTCAAAATAGGGGTGAGATTAGGCATTCTTTGAATACTTGTTTACATGTATTGATAGGACTAATAGAATAACAAGTACTAAACATACACAGGCAGACTTTTTAAGTGTTATTTACTCAATATGAATCTAAAAATAGTCAGTTCTATGAGGTTAAAACATTAGGTGGAAAAGGGCTTCACACTGGAAACTAATTTAGTGAATTAATTATGATGAACATGCCTGCATGGACCAATAGGACACTATAACGCTCTCTGAATAATACAAGACTGTGTGTGAGGTGTTGACATACATTAGTCAAAGATTTTCAAAAAGTGTAGAAGAGTTTGTACAATTAACAATGCATGTCAGATCAACCTGCACTTCAGAGGCTAAAAGAGGAATTTCAGGTATTTTGACAAAACTGATTGATATTCTGGATGAGAACCCCCTGATTATTCATATTAACTGCTCAAGTAATGAATAATATGGAAAGCTAGATCTAAGAAGCAATGTTTGAAAGTCTGCAGCTCTTAATTAAACCCTAATTAATCCTAATTAAAAATTAGTGGGTGGGAATGTACATACATTTACATTTTCTTTTGCATATTTCCAGAAAATTTGCTTAAAATTAATTTGATATTTGGAAAAACAGCCACAGCTACTAAAAAAAACAGTATCAGCTACACTCATTTCAGTGATGTTCCCACTGTCCCATCACTGCACAAAGGGCTGCATGAATCCTTTATCATCATGTAAAAGGACAAAAGTTGAGCCCTATGGGTTCTTTCTGTTTCTTTAAACTAATCACAGTTGCCTTCTGTGGCACCAGGCCAGGGAGGCAGCCAGTGATAGTGTCTTTGCAAGGATTGGAGGGGATGCTTATGTATTAAAATGATGACATCACCATAATAAAAGGATACATGAAACAATGAAGGACAAAGGAAACACCAGTGGAATAGACAAAAAAAATGACCTTCCATTATTGTGTGGTGGGTTTGGGACTGTCTGGATGTCAAACCATATTATATATATATATATATATATATATATATATATATATATATATATATATATATATATATATATATATATATATATACATGTGACAAAATACAGCTAAGGTTTAGAGTTCTTTAAAGTTCTATGAAATCTTCCCATTCATAGTAGGTAGGAAATCATTTCTTGCTTCACTACACATTCTCCATACAATAATAAATAAGGAACACAAATCAGTCCCAGTATGATAGATGACATATTTCTGTGAGTGTGAACTGCAGTATGTCTACCTCACAGTCAGCAAAGGCATGATGTGCATCTTGTCATTTCAGCTGAGAGTAAGACAAACTTCTTTCTGTTCGACTGCAGCATTCATACACATTTCTCTTTCATCTCTGAGCTCCACTTCTTATTTCTCCATGATGATGTATGGCTATGGTTGGGATGTACTTTCAAGTGGCTGGGATTTACATCAGAATAGACTTCATGGGCCTGTGAGGCATAAGCAGAGTCACTGAAAGGTTAGATCCAGAGCCAGGACCCTCATAGGAGATAAATGGGACTCCAATAGTTTCCAAAGATGCATATGTGAACAGAGTAAGCAATTCTGAGGGTTGAAATCGACAAAACACTTGAGATGTTTAATCCCCTATTCATCCAGAGTATGGATGGGGGACCATAAAATGTGAAATGCAATATAGATTTTATTTTTTGTGTGAGAGAAAGAAGTCTCCCAGCTGCTGAAGCCTTTTCTAAGAGCCATATTAGATTAGACAGACAGGCTAAGTGCTTTCCATCACAAACGGCTCCTTGAAAACTTCTGGTTTCTGCCAAACTCTGGCTCGTGTGACCAAATCCATAAAGATGCAGGGCTTCTGGCTTCAGGTTGCAATGCGCTCCTGTTTCAGAGAGCACATTATTCAGTCCACATCACACAGCTACACAACAGGACCTGGTTTTCTGGAGAATAATATTATGGTCTGAGTTCATGCTGGTTCAATCTGGTCAGCACTTTGCTGTACCACATACCTGTTACTCCTGAACTGTGATTTGTGTTTTTGTGTTATGTCTGTCATTTGTTTTTGAAGTGTGTTGTGCTGGCTGTGCAGTAATTTGCCCCTAAGGGATAATAAAGTACTTTGAACTTTGAATATTAAGGTCCTGGGGCATGACTAATTTTCTTCCGTACTGGGCTGACAGCAATGGTTATAAGTCATATTTTGTGTTTTTGGAACATAACTGGGTGCTTCTATGAAACTGGGTTCATTTTTGATATGTGGCAGTTTTCCAGCTTTTTAGACTCAATAATAAAAGAGAAATGTAGACATATTTCCCCCTAGGATGTACGTAATGATGAAGTCAGATAAATCCCAAAAAATTATACTCCTGCCCTGATTTACCCCAAAATGAATGATTTTTTATTTTTATTTTTTAAATTTTTATATAAAATATTGTGGCCAGGAAAAGCTACCTGGGTGTCAGTGCATTTTATTTGTGCATGTGTTGTCTGGTAGTGTCTGTTTTAACATTTAAGATTAAAACATATGATTCTAAGTCATGTCTTGTACAAGTTTATTCAAATAACATTTTGTGTTCCATGTACAAATACATAACTATCACGGCAACTTTGTAGATTGCCATGGTAACAGATGAATTTAACTCACAGGCTCAGAATGCTCACTTCCTGTTAGCTTGTTGTATGTTAGCATATTTTGTCTTGTAGTGTCGGTTTACATTGAATTTATGAAACAAGGCAGCAGTCTCTGGACAAATTAGACAAACAGAAGCGCCTTATTATTGAGCTAAAAATATTGGAATTATCTTCTATCCTGGAAGCGACAGCACTCAATGACAACATTCCTTTTTTTTATTTACATGCGCCATTAGAGAGAAGGGTTCACGGAAAAGTCAGATAGAGTTAGAATAGTGCTGCCACCATCAGGTCAAATGAGGAATTGCATTTTGAAACTTTCATCATTTATTTACGGGTGAGGTTAGATGAGATGTCATGGCGGCGTGTATCTATATTTAGAAACGAAGGAGAAAATTCAGAGGTATGGCAGTCAAATGGTAAATGACCAAACTCCGAGCTCTTAATAAAAGAGAATGACTTTAGGGCAAACTGTAACTCTGTAAAATATTGTATTCTTATACCAGTAAAAAGAAGTTTATTGTAATAAAATTGGTATATATTTTTACATGTGTGTGTGTATATATATATATATATATATTCTTTTCCAATTTCAATTAAGAATTTTTAATATTCATAATGAATGTAGTGTTTTGATAATTACAATGACTAGCTCTTATTCTTGAAAATATGGAAATAAAATGAACCATATTAATATTTTATGAGCTCAGGATTTAGAAAAATCCCGGATTTCAAAATATCCGAGGGTTTTTAAGTATATTTTATGTTAAAATCTTCTTCGAACATGCCTATAGGGAAATAACATCTTAATTTGTTCAGAAATAGAAGTTCCTAGTATAGGATGACAGCTCCACCATATAAACACGGCACATATTGAAACTAATGATGCAAACAACATGCCGCCATGACACCTCCTGGAAACACTCTTGATCTAACCTCACCCCATTCATTACGTTTGCATTACATTCATTTCCGGTTGTTTCTCTCCAAATCGTTGCAGTGTCACTTTGTTACACCTGCCCTGTGACTCTGTACTTCATCGTGATTGGTCGGCCAGTTTCAGGGAAATCTAAACAAAAGTTACACTGAGCGTAACTAGACTACTATGGTAGCAAATAGGACAAAAATTGGGACAGGAAAAGCTACCTAGTTGTCAGTGCATTTTATTTGGAAAGCATGACTCAAAATGGTCTTATAAATAAAGATGATGAATCAGTGTCATTCCAGGTTTTGTATGAAACCTAATGTGTCCAGTTGCGTTGCATGGGGAACCTCAAATTATTTTGTCAATATCGTTCCTTTTTGGGAAACCCTCTCCCTTGCATAATTACTTTAATTCCCAAAATGTAATGACATTAAAAAAATAATAATATATACTTTTAATGTCCTTTTTAATAGCTGATTTTTGTGTTAAATATAATATAAAATAATATTAAAAAAGTGTTTTATCTGAAAAGTAGTTTCTTAGTAGTATCTTACTTCATTACATTAGTCTGCATCTAGTTGGAATTTTTAACTCAATGTCCTGTTTTCAGGACTAGTTTCATAGGAGCACATCTATTGGTGGGAGGTAGTAAGAAAATTTGGCAACTCTATCTAGATCTATAGTCTGTTTCATGTAGATATGTTGCTTGGGCGGCTGTGGTTCAGTTGGTAGAGTGGGTCGCCCAATGACCGAGAGGTTGGCGGTTCGCGTCCCGGCTCTGGCTGTCCACATGTCGAAGTGTCCTTGGGCAAGACACTGAACCCTGACTTAGGCCCCCAGTAGGACTGACCTTAGACCTTAGAAAAACCTACTGGTGTAGTATGAGTGTGTGTGTGAATGGGTGAATGAGAGGCTAATGTAAAGCGCTTTGAGCACCGTGAAGGTGGAAAAGCGCTATATAAAAAATGCAGTCCAAATGCAGTCCAGTCCATTTGTTTTATGACTTAAATGGTTAAAACTGAAAATCTCTGTTCTAGATCAGTGCATCATTTCATGTCTCATCCTTGTTGTTTGCTAAATAGATTCAGGTCACAGTGGTTGTTTCATTATGAGAAGGTCATCCTAAATTTCTGTCATTGTCAGTATTTTTGTCCCAAGCCATCTCTGGTCGCCATGGGAACGCTCTTCGAACAGTGTGACATGGGAAAACCATTTTGGAGTTAATTGAGGAGCTGTATTTATCACCCCACATCCATAAACTTATGAAAGAAACAGAGGGGAAACAAAATTACCCAAAGACATAATAATATATCTGATAACAGGTCATATTTTCTTCAGTACTTGTTTTTTTTTTCTTACTCCCAATATCTTAATTATGACATTTTCAACCGCAAACTATTTTGTGGTAAATATAATTATATCCACCATTATCTGCAGCACAGAGACTTAAACAGTCACATTCTCTAATTTTTCTAATTGATTTGAATAAATAAATGTTTTATGGGGAAACTGTGTTATAGGCATATTTTCAACCAGATTCAGTATTTATTTATTTATTAACTCTGCAGAGGAGTTTATGTTTAACCATGTTTGTTTGTTTGTCTGTCTGTCTGTTTGTCAGCAAGATGACTCAAAAACGTATGGATGGATTTTGATGAAACTTTCAGAGATAATTGATAATGCGTCAAGGAAAAAAACATTACATTTTGAGCTATAAAGGTCAAAGGTCAAGGTCACAGGGAAGGTTAACATCTAAAACACATAAGTGGGGATATCTCAGAATCCAGACAAAATAGTATCAGGTGTTTTTTTTTGATAACACCGATAAGCTCAATTGACGTCACGTTTTGACATCATATGACGTCAAGCAAAGGGTATATTTGCAAAATGTATTACCTTTATCTTAAAGCAGGGTTATTGACATATTTTGTTAAATCTGACAATATCTTGTGCTTCATAGTTAACATTAGATCTAACATGTGAAATTTGGTCGTTGTGTGACGTCGCATAACATCAGAGTGAAGTCAAACATAGTCAAATATTGAAACGGGGAAAAAAAACGGGAAAACATTTTTTAAATTTTTTTAAACCCTCAAAGGGATTGCTAATGACCGATAAAATAAATAATTAGCGAACACGGAACACTAGTTTATAAATAAGTTACGAACATCCAGATCTAAACCTTGGCAGACTTGCGCTGCTTCATGGAGGTCTGTGCTCTCTGAGTGATCTCGTTTATTTATTTATTTATTTATTTTGCAAATATGTAATTTGAATTAAAGTTTTGAACAGCAGCAGAAAGGTTACTAAAACATGAGGGTTTTAACTCCAATCACTGATTAGGAACAAGTGCTTCAAAATTCACATAAAAAGAGATTGTTATGAACATAATAAACTAAAGAGAACAGGCTAGTAAACCGTGCCTCTTTGTCTGGACCGAGGTAAGCAAGTAAATAAAATGACATTGAATGCAATACACTTTCTAAAGAATATTGCATTCCACAGATTTGGTGTCTGAATTCTTTGCTGTTATTACATGAATAAAAACATGTAAGAAAAGGCATCAATTAACGCATCAAAACTGATGAGAGTACAGGCTTAAAATTGGACTCAAAACATCCTGGGGTCTGAGCCAAGAGACCCTGGATTAATTTGCACTCTTAATGCAGAGATGAAACCCACAACCTTGATTTTAGATGCAAATGGAAAACAGCTTCCAGAGCTGTAGATATACAGTATGTCACATTCTACTGATGGTAACAGCTCAACTCACTTCCACTCGCAGCAAAAACCATCACATATTCTCAGATAATCTTTCTAGTCACATGTTCACCGCAGCGCTAAATGTAGATGATGCAGATCACAGACCGGCCAGTCCAGAGTCACTGCTGCATTAACATACTGAATATGAGGAAGGATGGCAGGAAACCTCCAAAAACACCACAACACATTTATAAGTAGTCGTTTTATAAATGAAAACTAGATGTGCAGTCCGTTTGTTTGTTTGTTTGTTTGTTTGTTTGTCTGTTTGTTTGTTTGTCTGACTGTCAGCAGGATTACGCAAAAAGATCTCAACAGATTTTAATTAAACTTTCAGGAATGATAAATAATGGGTCAAGGAAGGACCCATTAGATTTTGAGCAATGAAGGTCAAAGGTCAAGGTCATACTAAAGGTCAACAGCTGAAACACATCAGTGGTAATATCTCAGGATTCAGACAAGATAGAATCTGGTGTTTTTTAATTCACATCGTCTCACCTTCAGACATCAGATGGGTCAACACCTATTGCTTGATCACGTCACGTTTTGACATCATATGACACCATATCAAGCCTTATTAAAGTATACTTTAATTAGAATCTACATTTTAAGTTCTGGAAACTTGTAGTTTTTAAGTTTCATCAACTTAAATGAATTGAGGCAATTGATTGTCTTAAATTTTTTGAGTTCTGGTAACTTACTGTAATAGAGTTTACAGTGCAGTGTGACTCCCTTAAGGCTTACCATTTTAAAATACAGTGTTGTTTTTCCTACACTGACAACATTACAACATACCTGATACACAATTAATTAAAAACTAGAAACAAGTATGTGAGGAAATGATCATTTCATTGGTTTCATCATTAGAATAGGGGATCTTAGCCCACGTGAATAGTTAGCGATCAAAGCTAATGTGTATTAGGATGCTCAGTAATGGAAGCAAATGAGTGGGTGGACTCGACTGAAAAGGATACGGTAATTAGCAAATCTAATTCACCAAGTTGAGCTGGATTCCATGAGAGTGTTTAGTTGTATAATGTTGTGTTTTTAATGCAATGAAGAGAGAATACAGGGAATAAATGCTAGTTGGCAGGTCTAACTCTATAGCCTAGAATATAATGAAGGGAGCTAATTCTGTCTAACACCACTGCACTGTACACTATGGAGCACAGCAGGGAGTCATGGGATGCAATCAGACCTTTATTCGTCTGTTTTGACCCATTTACTGAATCTGTGTACTGTCCAATTACTGCCGAGCGAGAAGTTTCACATCAGAATCCTATATAAAAAAAAAACTTAATTTAAAGTGTAATGCACTGTCAGTGGTGGTCACTGTGGTTATGACTAAGTGAAAAAAATGACAGTTACATTTTGGTTTTGATCTGATACCACCACCTCATTATACCCATAAGCCCTTGCTTTGTGGGTTTGCTTCCTATAGCTGTTTAAAACTGGGCTCTCATTTCTAATGAACTGCACCAGTTTTAGGAGAGCAACAGTTTCAGGCACCTGCATGGGGTTAATTAGTAAAATAGTTTTTAACCATCTAGATTTAGATACAAACTAATGTGTGTATCTGTAAGACTGGTCTACAAATTTGTTTTTAGAAAGTATGTGCTTCAGACATTAAATGTGGTAAAGCTGTTATACTTCAATAAGATGAACCAGAAAACAAATAACAAAAGTGCTGGTTAATTGAGCCATAGAGCCCCCCAAATTTAGGGCCGGTGCAGTTATGAGTTCATGGTGTCTGAAAATAGGGCGACAGTCTTTTGTACAATTATTATGAGAAAAACTTAATAATTGGGAATTTTTTCATGACAAAAAGATGTAATTCTGACATTGACAGAAGAAATGGGGAAACATTTTGAGGGGGGAAAAATCTATTTTGAGGGGAAGAAAAGGCAGAAATATGTGGAAAAACTAATAATTCTGAGGAAAGATAGTTGGAATTCTGAAGGAAAAAATCATTATACCGAGTTTAAAGAGTCAGAATTCTGAAAAAGGCCGATTTCTGACTTTAAAATCAGAATTAAAGTCAGAAATGTGAGAAAAGTCAGAATGAAAAAAGGTCTATTGAAAGAACAAGGTCTGTTCTTATAGACTTTAATTAATAAGTTAATACGGTCTATTCTATACTGGCAGTGAAACTGTTGAGCAAACAGTTACATTTTTATGAATATTTAAAATAAACCATACATTTAGAATGTGTCACGGCTGACTGACACACCAGGGGTTAAAAGCTTGAGTCATGTTTTTAATATATATAATGGTGTGTTACACATATACGTATGCTGGTTTATGTACATGTACACAATGGATTTGTAAATATTCCACTAGAAAGAATAGAATAGAATAGAATAGAATAGAATAGAATAGAATAGAATAGAATAGAATAGAATAGAATAGAAGCTTTATTGTGACAGTGTTTTGAAGTAGATCTGAAACCAATATTCCTTTATTCTCTTATTAATTATATGAATGGCATATTCTGGTCTAAGACTTATCATGGAAACTTGAGCCTTTAACCAACATTTAAGACTTGAGTTTTCTTTACCAGTAACACGTGGTGAATTTCACTTATTTAATTCCAGAAACCTTGTACTTGTACACCAGTGTATTTACAGCTGTTGCCTTCATTCATGTTCCAAATGTGTTATTTTTCTGATTAATTTTCCAGTTTGAGGCCTACAGAGTCCATATGACTCCCCACCCCCCACCCCCTTACACCCTTACACCCTGCTGATGAAGACATCTCACTGACAGAGGGTGACACTCCAGGGCTCTTCTTTAATCATGCTCCAGTCCGCTAATGTCAGTCAAGAAGGCATTTCAAAGACCCTCTGGAGGGAGATCGCTTTGTGAAGCATCTGAGGCAAATGCAGACATGAAAAAGCCTCAAAGAGGAGACATCGCCGGCTGTAATATTCTTTTTTGCCCCACTTGTCACTAACCAAGACAACACAGTGTATAGTTATTGTGAACAAAGGCCTGAGGTAGCAATTTCCTTCTTCCTTTGAGATTAAGTGAAAAAACAAAGCATCAAGTGGATGTGCTCTCATGTTCAACTCTAATTAGTGGTCTGAGACTGAGCTACATACTGGATAATTTTATTCAGAATTTTTCACTCAGCAGGTTCTCACTCGCACTGTGAGCCTTTCTTTGATCCCAGAAGGATTTTGACATGGTTTCTTCATTTTTGGGGGGTTTGTTCTTACACTTTACAGGTTCGTTGTAATACATTAAAACTCACTTACAGAATGTGTTTCCAGAGAAGTTTTTGTTGAAATCTGTTTTGATCTGGGAGCCAATTATTCGTTGACTGAATACCTTTGTACTGTAAATCTGTGGAGCTCTGGTTAACGTGTGATGACACTGCTCTACAATTATTATTATTATTATTATTATTATTATTATTATTATTATTATTATTATTATTATTATTATTATTATTATTATTGTTACTGTTATTATTATTATTATTATTATTGTTGTTGTTGTTGTTGTTATTATTATTATTATTATTATTATTATTATTATTGTTACTGTTATTATTATTATTATTGTTGTTGTTGTTGTTGTTGTTGTTATTATTATTATTATTATTATTATTATTATTATTATTATTATTATTATTATTATTATTATTATTATTATTATTATTATTATTATTATAGGTAGGCCTATCTTTTTGCTCAAGCCCTTCTGCAGTGCTAACTGCAAGCCTCTTTATGGTCGAGCATTATGTGCGCGGGCGGCAGCGTATTGCATCATGTGACCACCGCGGACCCCTTGCGGGACTAGCAGCGCGCTCAAAAGTTATAGGCTGACATGCTCACGGTGGCCTCCGTGGTGGTAACGTGATACTATGCGCTACCGCCTGGCTGCCGCCCGCGCGCATAAACGTTCGACTATATCGAGGCCTTTAAAAGCAAAGTTGCATCGGATGGTCGCAATCACAGACCTATAGAAATAGTGTATAGTAGTGATGCGCGGGCTACCCGCTGACCCGCGGATATCCGCGGGTGACCCGCGGGGCGGGCGGGTTGGGTCGCAGTTTTTAATACATATTGCGGGTTGGGCGGGTTATATTTAATATATATTGCGGATGCGGGCGGGGCGGGTCAGGGACGATCAATACCCGCATTTTTCCATGACATTCCCAAAAATGGCACAATATGGATAGACTGAAGGTATACAATATTTCAACTTAAAATAAACTCAGTAAGAATAATCAACGACATATAAAAAATATGATGATGAAAGACAACTCAATTGACATCGGCACAGTTTCATTCCACGAGAGGCGGCACGCTCCAGTCAGAATGAATTGGTAACAGCCACGTTATTTTCACATCCTTTGCATTGGCATCAACAGGAAAGGGTTGCCTTCATATCTTTACAGACCATGTTAAGACCGATGAGGGAGGATAGAGAGGTGTGTGCGTGCATGGAGCAGTCTCCACAGCCGTGTTATGAAACGGAAAGGAGCCCCGCTAACCTACAGTAGCATCCTCGTCTCTCCTCTCCTTCCAATTACTCGTACACTTAATTCTCCTATGACCCGCGAGTCGGGCGGGCTGGGTCGTAGAATTAAAACGGGTCAGGGACGATCAATGAAGTGTGTGTGTGTGTGTGTGTGTGTGTGTGTGTGTGTGTGTGTGTGTGTGCGCGCGCGCGCGCGCGTGCGTGTGTGTCTGTGTGCGTGCTCGGCTCGCGCATGTGCAAGCCCGTCAGTTCCTGTTTTGAATGCTTTTTTATCCCAACTTTTTGTTATTTGTTATTAGCGCCAAATCTCCCTAAACACTCAGAGATAATAGTGAAAATGTTGGACTTGATCAGGGAGAAGATTAAAACAAGCGATGCGAAGGTTGTACGGAAACGTTGTATGTGTTGGCTTTATAGAGTGATGATGTGGGTGGAGTCTATTTTATGTGCTGGAGTGCATATTGAGACGTTAGAAAGGAGGCAAAAATTATGCTTCATGACTTTTAACATTAGAAGCACAAGGTAAAGATGCTGCGAATGTACGATGTGAGTTTAGAGCCAAATTTAAGCTTGCGGGTTGATAGCGGGCGGGTTGGGTTTATCGATACGTGACATCATGCGGGTTGGGCGGGGCGGGCCGATCCACGTCTTGGGTTCGGGCGGGGCGGGTTTCTGTAAAACCCCCTAACCGCGCATCACTAGTGTATAGGTCTGTGGTCGCACTGGCGTCATCCAGTGTGCTGTCAGAGGCAGCTGGAGAAAAAAAGAGACTTTAACTTACAAGCCGGCATTACGGCTGTGCCAGAGCTGACCGCGTTGATGCCTGTTTAGAATTCTTAACGTTACCCGCTACAAAAAAGCGGCGACGCGCCTTAAAAACAAAAATCGATTTTCCAGCAACTTAGTATCTAATTAGATACCAAGGGTCAATATCGATTTAGTATCTAAAATCGATTTTTTTGACAACACTAGCAGATAGTGTTTTGAAGTAGATCTGAGAACAATATTCATTTAGACTAAAACCTATTCTCTTGTTAATGATAAGAATGTCACATTTTGACCCAAGACTGATCCAAACAACGTTTAAGAGTAACAGTAACATACATGTGGTAACATTTAATTAGTTTTTTTCTGGAAGCATTTTATTTGTAGACCAGTGTAATTACAGAGTTCATCTGTGCTCATCCTCCAGAGTGAATCTGACAAAGTGAAAACTCCATCAGAAATGACCCTGGATGGCTGGTCCCATGGTTGGGGAGTCTGGACGCTGCAATGATAATGATAATAAATAAAGTTTTAAAACTGGAGGCTCAGAAGGCCCATGCTCTGGTGAACAGATATTTACTGAATAACTTAATGTAAATACTGAAGAAAACTCCATTAAGCTCCAGAACTTTCAATATGTATCTATACTAGTGAGCTTTAGCATTAGAAACAAGGAATAAAGTCATTAAGTTCAAGTAAAACACAGCCTTTACTTATTCCATATAAATGCACTGTATGAAACATAGACACTATAGGTTAACTGAAAAGGAAAAGGGGCTCAAAACTGATGTTAAGGTGACCATGTTTCTACTCAATAGGTAAGATAATACCATTATGATTCTATATTTGGACATACTAATCACTTATGGGCATCATATTCACTCCGTCAGTGAGAAAATGTCAGATATTGACCAAACATTATGTTCCAGCAGGTTTTGTTGAGTTACCAACACTGTGTGTAAACTGCTGCTGTAACACCATAAACTATTGTCCTTGTCCCTTAGTTTTGCCATGGTGTTTATTTCATGCTTCTAAACCTTTTGTTAGCTAAGCTTCATGTGACACAAACTGATAAATGTAACTTATTGTTTATTGATGTATTTTTGAAGGTGTGGTTTCGAGGGGTGGGCTGACGAAGGGGCATGGGTGCATATACTTTGAAAATAAAGCTGCAGGAACCATTTTCCAAGATCTCCTACCCTACCTTTAAGTATTATGAATTGTGTTAATCCATTTCATTCACTTATGTGCTACTCTAATGGAATCCATCTATTCTGATGGACAAAATGAGACACACACACACACACACACACACACACACACACACACACACACACAACTCAAACTGTATTTTTCCAAAATAATATACATGTTTTTAAGTTATTTCTTCTTCAGAAGTGATACAATTTGACTTCAGGGATTTATATACATATGTGTGTGTGTGTGTGTGTGTGTGTGTGTGTGTGTGTGTGTGTGTGTGTGTGTGTGTGTGTGTGTGTGTGTGTGTGTAAAAAACTGATTGACAGCTTGGACTGAAGGGTATTAATAAATGTCATGTACAGTCCAGATAGCAGTTAAATCCACTGGTTTTAATGAAGCATTAACATGACCATAAAACAATAATATAAATCTGTGTGTTTTCTATTCCTATCGTTGTCTTTGCATACTGGTCAGCTTGTCAAGATAAGGTTTGAATAAACAAGCTTTAACTGTACGGATTAAGACTTCATGGTTACAATTTGCATAATCATCGTGTTACATAACAATAATGAGCTCCTTTCATATTCATTTTAGCTTAATTTATATTCCTTTTTGGAAGCAGGTCAGGCAAAATGAACAGCATCCGTGGGATTTTTTTGCAAATATGAAACTAAAAGCAGAATCCATGAAAGGCTCATTTAAAGCGAATACTATAGATCCTTTTCATTTTCTATATACTCAGTGTCTTATATTGTGTTTGGAAAAGACCTAGACATGATGCAGCGTGGGAAAATATACTGTATGTTGCTGTAAAAGTGAGGAGAGATGCACAATAATCCAGTTTCAAGGGAACATGGAGGAAACCTGGTCCCTGAGCTTTTGCCTCTGTGTCTGTCATGTTGATTTATAAGAGAGCATCGGTAGACTGTGCATGTGGGCAGATGCACCAACATCATCTGAATTCTATAAAACACACATAACCCTCAGGATATTAAAAAAAAAAAAATTAATTCTGAGCATATGTTCTATATGTTCTATAGAATCACAAATACTGAACTCATGATGACATTTTGTGATTTGAAACAACACTCCAATAAGATTATTTATGTGAAATGTTGAGTTTCTTACACAGAAAAGAAACATTCCTCACTTCCTCTAATCAGCACATACTTTACTTCCTGTTTACAAAAACAATTATTTTATTATATTAAAAAAATTGGAAATATCTCATCGTACAGTTCAGAGATACCTTGTCGTTGCATTTAATAAGTTGTCTTCCTACCACTCCTATTTGAGCAGTGCATATTGAATTTATTTTATTACTATTTGCTCTGCCATTAGTTCTTTATACACAAAACATGTAGATTTTTTTTCTTCTGTTCGAATCAAGTAAATGAATGAATCTGTATTGTTAAATAATTGTTGCTGGACTGTATGTGTATTAATTTCACATCATCTGTAACAGTTGCATGAACTATATTTCCATATTTGCCACTAGTTGTAGAGATGAGGTGTGTCTTATATTCATGTTCTATCAATTCTGCAGATAAATAAATCAATTCCATTTGAATAAAGACAAAAAATATGGAGCGTTCATGTATCTGCCACAGTTCTTTATGTTCACACAGTATTGCTTTCCTATCCCCTCACAAAATACATTTATAGGAAGTTTTAAAACATTCTTGTTCAATTTTTATTTCCCTGTCAGTGGAAAACTTCATCTTGTATCTTATTTTTATTACCTACACCAAGGAGATTATGTTTTGTGTTTTATTTGTTTGTTTGTTTTTCTGTCTGTTAGCAAGATAAGTCAAGTTATGGAAGGATTTTGATTAAATTTTCAGTAAATGTCGATACTGGTGTTAGGATTTTCTTATTCATTGATTGGCCTGGCCAGTGTCTTGTAATCAATAGCAGAGGATGTCATTATTATTATTAACAGTATTCCAATATGAATAAACATGAACAGTGTAAATTCAACCAAAAAAAAAAAAAAAAACGCAGAAGGAGTTTAACACGATTCCTGGGAGCTAGCAGTGCATGTGACACTTGTCAATCAAAAGTGCACACCCTAATTATACATAATTACCTCCACCAAGGAGGTTATGTTTTTGCCAGAGTTTGTTTGTCTGTTTGTTGATGACAGTTTCAGGATGCATTGGGAGTGTCACAAGGAACAAATTATTACATTTTGGTGGTGATCTGGAAGAGATCCTGGATTCTGGATCACTTTGAAATGTATTTTCCATTTACTGCAATGTTAAAATTCACAGTGATCCAAAATCCAGGATCTCTTCCAGATCACCACCAAAATTTTATAATTTATTCCTTGTGACAATCCTAACACGTCCTGAAAATTTCATCAATACCCCCCCCCCCCCAAACCCCAGATTCAGATACATTCAGGAACCATTTGCATCAAGAAGCATAACTTTGACATTTTGAATATATAACACACATACCATATAAACACACACTTTAAAAAAAAACTAAGTATAGCTAAAGGAATATTACACCCACACAATGATGCGCCCTCATTTTCTACTCAGCCTAAATTATTTTTGTAATATAGACAACTTAAATGTTACCAAATACTTTTTATTTCAAACTAATATAAATCTTACTAATGTGTCCACTGTTTTCAGACTTTAGAAATTTTGATTTAAGACATTTTAATGCCAATTAAGGCCTCATTTTTGGATACTTTTGAAACCTTTATGACAGTTATTATTTCATCCATCGGAAAAAAAAACAGTTTTACTTTATTACAAATCAGCAGTATTTTTTCACACAAGTAGCTGTACTTCTACTTAAGTACAGAATATGAGTACTTTGACCACCTCTGATTATTCCTGAACACTAGGTGCTATGTTAGATTGGTTGTTATTACTATTGGTCTGTGGTTATGATGTGAGTTTAGCTATTGAATGTGTGAATATGTTTTTGTTTTGTATTGTTTTGTTTCTTTATTCTATTCACATTTTGGCACCATGGTTTAGACAATGTTGAATGAGTTGATTCTGAATTAGTGTGGGCCTGTTTATTCTATTTATTTGTTATTTTGGTTTATGGTTAATGGACAGGAGTGAATGTTTAGAACTGGAGTCTTTTTTTTAATTGATGAGAATGGGGGTGGGATTAAATATGTGTTTCTTCTTCCCACTCCTTTTGGGGTGTAATTGTGAAGTGTGTGTGTATTTTATATTCCTAAAGTCACCTTCTTTAAATTGTTAATTTTTCACTGATGAACAAAGAACTAGGAATTCCTTTGTTTCAGTTTAGTATTTTCCCGCCAGGAAATAAGTCACTCTCTAGAAGTAATTTAACCAATGAGGTGCTCTTATGAAACTATGTAATAGACGACGCTCTCCCAACTACCAATCGTATGTAACCACGTGTCCTTTTTTCTGCCCAGTGAGTGACATCACTGGGAAGGCTTGTGGGTTTAGAGCCATTTGAATTCAGAACTAGGAGCCGCGTTGCTGTTCTGTCTTCTCCTGGTTTTCAATCCCTCTCAGCTGAGATAAAATGACATCAATGGTTTTATGTGTCTGTCTTTCAGTCTGTCTTTATTAAAGTTAACTTAGACCTTACCAGTGTTGGGAAAGTTCACCTTGATTAGGAACTAGTTCAAAGTTCAGTTTAAGTTACTCAATATGAACGTTATCGTGACCGTAGTCAGGAAATCAGGGGAAAATGCCGTCGTCGTCTCGGACGGAATCTCCCGTAAGTACCTTACCCCAGGGTTAACTTCCCTCTGCAGGTTCTTAGAACACAAGGAGCGGTTTCAGTGAGCTTCGTTTTCAATGTTTATTTCCAAGAACGGGACAACACCTTCTCCGGTCGCCCCGGTCACACTCTGTACATTTAACTCTTTTTCTCCGCTCCCAAAAACTCTCTGCACCCCCCCCCCCCCCCCTCTCTCTCTCTCTCCACTCTGCCCAAAACGCTTCTCATTGGTTATTCCACAACATTATGTTGCCAACATTTGTTCAAAATAATACAAACATGACATCTATGATAATGCTGTGTTTTGATCCCATTTTATACCTTATAGGACTCAATAATTGCAACGTGATTAGAACGAAATATGAAGTACATAAGCGCACAGTTCAATAAATGCCAGAATAACCGTGTTCACAACTTCCCGTTCATTTGGCAAAAGTGAACGAGTCGTTCACGTTCGTCAAAAATATGAAATCGTTCGTGAACGATCGTACAATGAACTCGTACAGGTACAACATTGGACCTTACAGTAATTATTATATATTTTCTTATGTATGTGTATATTGTGTGAATTGCTTGAAATAAACACATCAAATCAAAAATCAAATCAACACTACATATGGGAACTCAGATGTGGTTTTGGACTTTTTTTTTTTTTTTTTTACATCAAATCTAGGTGTGGAAAAAGTTGTAACTCTGCATGATAAGTAACACAGTAAACTCACCCTTTCCTCCTCCTCTCTGAGGTCTGGCATGGTGCTGACACACAGCGTCACAGCAGTGATGGCTACAAATAACACTGACAGACAGGCAAAAATCTTCCCTGGCAGTCCAGAGTGAGGGTTTTCCACCATGTCCCTCAGTCTTCTCATGCAGCCGCCTGTCTGGCCCTCCTCTGGCGTCATTGTCCCAGAGAGCTGCTGACTCTCCTCGCAGGACTGTGGCGTGTTGAGCTCGGCCTCCTCATCCTCTAACCTCTGCTGCTCCTTGTACT
This sequence comes from Siphamia tubifer, assembly GCA_020466265.1. Classification (NCBI taxonomy): domain Eukaryota; kingdom Metazoa; phylum Chordata; class Actinopteri; order Kurtiformes; family Apogonidae; genus Siphamia; species Siphamia tubifer. Next base: position 30,236,404 of record CM035793.1, read on the forward strand.
CCTCTTGTCTGAGCCGGAGTTTTCGGAGGCAGCACCATTCTAGTTTGTTTTCCTCCACGCCCCAGTACAGCAGCTCCTCCTGGAAGGACAGGGCACACATCTCTCTCAAAAGTCGTAACTTCCCAGCAGCCAGGAAGGAGACTATGGTGCGGAAAGCCGACGGGTTTCTGTCAAAGAAATACTCATTCCTGCTGCCGTCATAGTCGTCACACACATCCATGATTTCTTCCTCGTTGCTGCACCTTCGTAGTTTACCCAACCGGGTCAGAGGGAATTCTTCCAACGTGGACCAGGGAATTCGATACTTAATCCCCCCCACATTGATAATGGCTGCCCCCTTGTCATCTCCATCCGACTGCCGAGGCTGAGGCTGGTGCAGCAGCTGAGCCCGTTTGTAAAACACACCCTTCTTGGCAGTGACTTCCTGTAGGTTCTTCACACGGTTGAAGCGGAAAGAGGTAAATTGGTGCTCAGTGCTGCCAGCCAGGAAGGCCACCTCCTGGTACATCCCTGCAGATCAGCTGGGGGGGGGGGTGCCCTGCCCTGCACAATGCGTGGGATGGCTTCACTGGGTTTGTGAGGTGACTGGGAGCTCGTCACCCATTCAGTAACACAGCACGTCTCTGTTGGAAAGATGAGAACAACACATTTCAGCTTCTTGTACATACTGCTTGTGTTTGAGCAGAGATGAACATAGACTATATGAACTCCAATGTAGACCACTGAATCTGTCTATAGGTGGACCCTGAGGCTGTTTACATCCATAATAAAAGTCCAATCATTATCTTATTTATAACAAATATTCAGAGGATGCCTAATTTCACCCCTATTTTTTTTGCCAATCTCAAGTTTCTATCACAAACCATTCTTGAATGGTTTGTGCTAAATGCGACATTGACCTTTGACCTTTTGCAATATTGATAATGTCATTATACGTATATATACGTCAGTGCATGTAATATTATAATAATATATTCAGTATTGATTAAGTTATGGCGTGATATGTCTATGCTTGACGCACACAAACAGTGTGTGTCAAGTTAATTTCGCCACATGTCACCTTTGACCTCCAGAGGTCTGAAAATCTATTGGTCGCAGGTGATAACGCATATTATGAGAATTGTAGAAATCTTAATTCCGTATCATTTGATACCAATCTCAAAGTTGTCTCTGTGACCCTCTGTTCTTGAATTATAATCAATAATGTGATTTTGACCTTTGAGTTAATAGTGACCTTGACATTTGACCTTTACTCAAATGGATCATTGCATCTGATGCGCATTAGCTGTATGCATATGCCCGTGTAATTTCATTGTGATATCTCAAGACTTCATTGAGTTATAGCATGATATGTCTCTGCAGACACACACACACACACACACTGATTACAATAATGTTTCTCAATAATCAGGCAAAATTAACAATAGATTAGATATCTGTAATGATTTTCAAGGCATCCAAAGCGCACCACATTACTGAGCCATTATTCATTCACACTTTTTGATGGTGGTAAACTGTGTTTGTTGCCACAGGCTGACAGAAGCATGGCTGCCAATTCATACCAAATGGTCCCTCCGACCATTTTCGAAGATTCATACACATGCATAAATGTGACACTGGAGGCAGAGTGGGTCACAACACGTAAACTTATATTTAATTTCCACTAGGTTTTGACTTAACTTAGCCTTAGGGTTTCCATTATGAAAAAGGACCTGAAACCTGGTATTCGGTACTAGTTTCTTTTGGTATCACCTCTGCCAAGGTTCCAAGCGATACTAAAAGGTGACATATAAACCCTGCAGACACTGTTTAGTTAGACAGTTGTCTCTGTGACCCACTGGTTTACAAAATACAGAAACAGAAGTTGTGACAGTCGATATATCAGTACAAGCTGCGCATCAGTCAAGATGACGGACAGATTCTTCATCTAATCACATGTGAGGATTTTAGATAAGACCCCTCCTTTGAACACAGATTGGTTGTGGAAGGGTCCCACATGGTATCATGATACCATCTGGCAACAGTCAGGTTCATTTTTCTCTCCAATGTTACAATATAATTAGTTTACTTGTATTTCCAACAGTTTCCAACACCAGAGGAACATCCTTCAGTTGTCAGACTCTCTACTTGTTTAGAGGATTAGGCTCAAAACTTTTCTTTTTGATAAAAACTTGCAGTAGGGTCTGGCTCAGGTGGCTCTGAACCATCTGTTAATGACAGAGGACCTGGGATGCACTGAACACCTGTCCTGTTCGCTCCATTTATTTTTTATAAAGGTCAGCACTGGATGTCAATAACTCTGTCTTTTCTTTATTTCAGCTTGTGTTTATTTTCCTCTCTCACATTCATTTTCTTCACTTTGGTGCTGTACAGCCCACTATATGGATACTAGTGCTCTTTGACTGTGGTTTTTTTTTTGCTGCTGTGTCCCTATGTGTTTCTTTTTTTCAGTCTCTTTCAGCTAAATCCAGATGGCCACCCACCCTGCAGAGCCCAGTTCTGTCAATTCTGTTCGTTCTTTCTTCTGTTAAAGGGAGGCTTTTTCTTTCCCACTGTCACCAAGTGCTTACTCTTGACAGATTTGTTGTTTTTTTTTTTTTTTCATACAGTGTTGTATGGACTTGACTTTTACCATTGTAAAGACCTTCAGGTTAGTTTTTTTTTACTGAAATGAACTGAATTGACCATTTTCTGTAACATTCTAGACCATACAGTTACATATTTCTGCTACAGCATCATAAAATCTCCACATAAACAGCACAAACTACAACAGAATATTCATAAACCTCTTCATTTCAGACTGCACAGGGAGGGGGGGAAGAGTCAAAACTGTCTTTTAGAGAAACATCAAACACTTTGACTCTTCTAATTGCAACAAAAAACAGAAAAAACATCAGATAATATCAAGTTGCGGCTGATGTGATGCGCATAAATTAATAATGTTGTTTATCCTACAGCATCAGTAGGCTGTAGAAGAAAAAACTTAAAGCACAAAGTCTAAGAAATCACAAATACAATATAGACTTAGTCATAGCACACTGAGAAGAATGTGAAGAATAAAGTCAAATCTATACAACTGCACGGTATTAAACCCAAGTGCTGCTACTTTACTGGTGGTGAAAACAATGCAGTCACAACAAAAGCAACTGGAGACAATGTACACTAGCCAAGAAAACTGCACAAAATGATGAAGGAAAAACATGGAGTGAATGGAATGGAATGTTTACAAGAAAAAGAAAATGATTTCCCATCAGATGCACAAACAAATTGGCAGAGACACACACAAGGGGAAATAGGAGAGGTTTATTTGTTAGAAATAATAGTCATTTATTTGTGGATCTTTTGCTGAAAGGCTCTTACAACTCAATTAGCTGCTGATATAACATTATCTTCTAAAACCTTTCCAAAACAACTTCTGGAAACCAAGCTACGCTGTGAAATCAATGAAGACGTAGCAAAATGGCCTTACTATTGTTGTTTTATCCTGCCTCTGACTCTGTGCTGTTTACTCTGACTCAGACTGGTGTCATCAGTGCCTGATCAAACACTAAAATGTGTCAGTCTGCGTGTGTTGACTCGGTTCATATCTTTGAAACAAGCTCTTTAGGCCCAATTACACATTTCTGGAGCCATGTCTTCCTTACTCGCTGCGACAGTGTTTTGTTTTATTTAACATGGCCATATGGAGGATCATTTCTGATGTGCACTGTAAAAACTGACTGTAAAAACTGATATAGCTGTAGTTCAAACAGGAAGATGATGGTAATAAAAGCTGATTTGTGTGTAAGTGTCCTTATAAAATTCTAAATGTCCCCCAGTTTAGTCTTGATGCACCTGCAGGTTAATAACAGATGCAGTTCCTTTTACATCAGGGGTCTCAAACTTATTCCTTTCAGGGGCCACATTCAGCCCAATTTAATCTCCAGTGGGCCGGACCAGTAGAATAATAGCATATTAACCTAGAAAAAAATTACAATTCCAATTTTTTGCATTTGTCCTATGACCTTATGAGCTTGCTTTAACAAAATTATCCAACAAAAAAGGTGTGAATAACCTAAAAAAAAAAAACACTCAAATATCTCAAGAAATTGTGCTTAATTTTCTTTAGAAATTTCAGTTTGTTCATATTCCTTCATGTTTTTCACATTTTATTGTTATAGGATAGTTCGTAAGTGTAAATATTTTCCCAATTTAATGTTATTTTTTCCACTATAAGAAAAACAGAAATTTAAAGTTGTCATTATTTATAGGCAAAATCTATATCCAAAATGAGAAGAAAATATGGAGTAATTATTTTAATATGTTATTCTGCTATAATTTGACTGTAGATCATATTGATCTGAATGTGGAACCTGAACTAAAATCAGTTCCACTGCTTTTACTATATATAATTTTTGCACTTGCAAATTCATCCTGGGGGCCGCATTTGGACCCCGGGCCACATGTTTGAGACCCCTGTTTTACATTCAATGTTAAATCTACATGTTTAAACCTGTTAGGTCACAGGTCAAATTAATCCAATTTAAAGTTTGATCATCAAAGAAAAATAGTTCACACATGTCACATATTCTGGATAATGTGTGAAAAATATCTATGAGGGTGGTGCAGTGGTGCAGTGGTTAGCACACGTGCCTCACACACACAAGGAACCTGGTTTGATTCTAACACCAGACCTTTCTGTGTGGAGTTTGCATGTTCTCCCCGTGTCTGTGTGGGTTCTCTCCGGGTACTCTGGTTTCCTCTCAACATCCAAACACATGCAGGTGTGGGCTGAACCAAAGTGAGCAGGTGCCCACGATCACCCGCTGTTGCAGTCTTTGAAAAATATTTTTAATGATATTCAGGTTCGCGGTTGTTTGGGTCGTTTGAGATAAACATTAAAATAAGCTTGTAAATATGCTTCATTAACTGAATTTGTGTGAAGGTGACTTGCAACATCGGAAATATCCTACGGTATGGAGGGAGCAAGAGAGAAAATAAAGTTGGGAAAGTGGAAGCTCCAGAAACATACAAACAAAAAAAGTAAAGTTTTTAAAGATGATGAGCGGCTCCCAGTGTTTTCTTTTCTGTGGAAACTGGGTTCAAATGTGTCTTTGGGTGTTACAGGTCGTCCACCCCTGGTTTAGATGCTGTACGTTGATAACTTTTGAATGATGAAGCAGGACAAAAATATTTTCTCAACATATTAACTTACAACCAATCACATCAGATTTTAACATATAAATAAATGCAGGTACGTGAGTAAGGTCATGTGATGTTAATAAAGACCATTGACTACTTTTTAAAAATGCGGGTCGAGAAGTGGGTCGGGTCTGTCCTTTTCAAATATATTCTTTGAGGGCAGGCTCGGTTGCAGGTCATTTATACATTGTGGGTTCAGACGATGAGATGAGACATATCACTGTTTCATATTATGTTATGTTTGAATGTTATATTTTATATGATGGTCTTTCAAAAGTAAGAAAGTGGTGAAACATAAAAAAAAATAACATGTATTTTTTAAAATGTAAAACAAGTGAATTATTCAAATTGAACCATTACCTGTTCGAGATAAGGAACAGCATTGAACTAAATATTGATAGAATAGTCACTAATGGAATTAGTAATGAAATAATAAACCATATTATTTCAGACATCTTTTGGATAATTAATTAAACATTAATTAAACAAATCAAATTGACCCAGGAATACCATCACTGTTCCTGACAAATGAATATAACAGGAGGGTTAAAATATTAAATCTACATGTTATTCTGTAAATGTGTCATTGGTTTGATATGATTTTATTTTTGGTAACCACAGCTGCCAGTTTTTTTTCCCCTGTAAAAACAATAGGATTTTTTTTTTTTTTACAGTGTAGATAAGACTCACTGGAGATCAACAGGTGGGTGGAAGCCTTAGTCTGACTGTGCTGTACCTGAGGCCATGAATGTGATGTTGGGAAACTGGGCACATCATCACAACAAATTAAGAGAGGGACCCTTCCAGCTATCCTCTGGGTCGGCCCTTTTATTCAGAGGCCAATCCTTTTGAAAGAGGTCGGTCTGTCGGTGGAGAGGGGAGGGGTGGCCATCACAGAGCGGCACCTCTACAGCGACTCAGCAAAGTGTTTCTGACAGAAGCAGTTTATTGAGCATGACACTGTAGCCAGGGGTGGCTTCAGGAGCACAGAGGCAGAGTTTCAGTTACAGCCCAGGCTCAGCTCCACAAAGGCTTGTTGAGACATCCTACGAAACTTACATTTGTAATTGAATTAATGTGTCACTGCAGAACCTCATGACCTATTGTTCACTGCTCTTTAAATGTTGCCTTATTTGGGTTTTTACTACATTTTACATGATTTTTATAGTGTTTTATTTTTTTCAAGACACATCTATATAATAAAGATACATACTAATAGGTTAGTAACAGTCAGGTTTAGACCAAATTTAAATATAAATTGTCATAAGCTAATGTTTGATGTTTACAAATAACACTAGATTTACTGATTGATAAATACTAACAAATAATTTATTAGGATTCTGGTAAAACTATTGATAACTACAAAAGACTCCAACGTGTACGTGTATGTGTGTGTGTGTGTGTGTGTGTCTGTGTGTGTATGGTGTGATCAAGAATTTGTGTGTGTTTTAACATGTCTTGTGTTTGTTGTTTTTTTTTGTTTGTTTGTTTGTTTTTGTTTTTTTTTCTTTCATTTTTTCATTTTCTATACCACTGCCTCTGTTTGTGCATCTTGTTTGGTTCTTTTGTGCTGATTGAAATGAGGAACCCCTTGAAAACGAGATGGTTCATCTCAAGGGGCTATCCTCTTAATAAAAGAATTTAAATATATTGTTGTAATTTTTTTTATCTGTCTGTGTACCTCAAGAGGCAAAGTGAGTCAGTGAAGCATCTAATTGGCGTACAAAAGAAGAAATAACAATATAGCACATATTATAAGTTAGTATATAATTATATTATTTTCCTTCTTGAACATGTATGTACATATATGTATTATTTTATTATCTGTTTGTGTAAATCACATTGTATTTGTTCATAATAATAATATATAGCCAGAAACCAAATGATTTAATAACTAGAAATGCACTCTGAGGGTGCAAACCTTTACCAAGACAGACGTCAAATGAAGAGACGTCCACCAAGGAGGTATTAAATTTGAGTCTCCATCTTGTGTTATTTATGTATTTTCTTACAGAGGTGTAAAGTAACTAAGTAAAAATACTTCATTACTGTACTTAAGTACATTTTTTTTGTATCTCTACTTTACTTGAGTATTTATTTTTCTGCCAACTTTTTACTTTTACTCCCTACATTTTTGCATAAATATCTTTACTTTATACTCTTTACATTCTCAGAATAAACTTGTTACTTTTACAAATTAAACAGATGTGACAGTATGAAAAACCAGTCACTTCAGAGAAAAAATCAGTGGCGGAAAGAAACTGTGACTTGATATCTTGACTATTATCTCATAATTGTAACTTTTTATCCTAAAATTATGCGTTTTCATCCCATATTTATAATTTCTTATCTTGTTACTTTTGATCTCAATTGTGACTTTTTTCCCCCATTTTCCTAAATTTTCTATCCATATCCACTGTGACTGGATCAAACACATTATCTACACATAACTCACTTTCAAAGGCTTTATTTTAGATACTTTTGAAACTTTTTTGATTTCTGAAGTATTATTGCGTTCATGACAAAAAGCAGTTTTACTTTTTACTTTTGTACTTTATTACAATTGAGAAGCTGTACTTTTTTACTTTTACTTAAGTCGAGGAATTTAATCAGTACTTTGTCACACAAGTAGCCGTACTTCTACTTAAGTACAGAATATGAGTACTTTGAACACCTCTGTTTTCTTCTGTTTTGACATTCACATTCAATATAAATACATCAATCAATTAAAATAATTTTTTTTATTTTATTGTCTTACAGTTCTGTGGTTGTATTAGTGTAATCATACTATTTACATGTGCCTCTAACTTACCCCCAGGGGACAGATAGGTTTTTGTTTGTTTGTTTTTTTACTTGATTTGACTTGAAATGAAATTAATTGAATTGAATTGAATTGAATTGAATTGAATTGAATTGAATTGAATTGAATTGAATTGAATTGAATTGAATTGAATTGAACTGAAATGAATTGAATTGAAGTGAGTTACCACTAGGGTTTCATCTGAGCTCATGTTAATCCTATAAAGTAGTGAATAGTCTTGGAGAATCATACAAAACATTAACAGGAAAAGATGGATTAAGTTGAAGTGAAGTGAAAGAACTGAAATAAAAAGAAAGAAATCAAGGCAACATGAGGGTTGTCTAGAGTCAGACATACTAAATTTGTGATATTTCTTATAATAGTTAACTAAACTCCAAAGTGTTCTTTACACTCGTACACTTGTCATCAGTCGTTTTTGTGTTTGTTCAGTCAATACACCCGCTTTGAAGATGAAACCTGCAGAAACTATTTAAAAACAACTTTTTTAAGAAAAACAATCTATGACTTAAATATATGATAAGTCTTGAATGCGTATTTAAGTATCATATATTATAAGTTGACCTCTATAATATCAGTTCTCATACTAGGATGCAACTAAGAACGCCTTCACAGACACCAATTCAACAGTGATTTGTCTGTGTTCCACAAAACACAACACAGTCATGATGATAACTGTGCACTAACATTAATTCAGCTTTTGTCGGATGGACATTATCCAAGTCTTTGACACTCGTTCTGGTGTCACAGGCTCCACCAGCCGCTCTATCAGTCCAACAGAGACACAAAGAGCCAGACAGAATTTGCCAGTAGCTTTTTAGTTGACTACAAACACTGCAAGAATGCATGGGACTGTTCTATGTTGGTGTTAATTACTGTTTGGATTTAAACGTGACAGCAAAGTATTTAGCCCACAGATGTGAATGACAAAGGTGAAAGCTGTTCCACGTACACACATTATATAAAATACACTGCAGTGATTTAACTAAACAAATCCCATGAAACTATTTATATGTTTGTGCTGCAGCATGTTCCTGTCACTAGTTTGCTATTGTTTACATTAAAGGGTTATGTGGTCAGATGATCAGACTGAGCCAATAGTATAAAACTATGGTGGCAGTGGTATGAATTAGGCATGGTGCAGTTGGTCAGATCTAAGATCAGCAAAGTTATGTATCCTTAAATCTTTAACCCCTGATGTGTCAGTGAGTGGATGATTTAAAGGTGTCATTCCATGGTTATTTTATTAATATTATTGTGTTCTCTATTGTTATTGAATGCATTGTGTCCATCCAGGTTGCTTTGTTTCCAGTTGTTTTTACACGGTAGAAAAATGACTTGAGGTTGAACAACAGAGTTTACAGGTAGTTCCGCATACATGTCCATGACGCAGTGATGAGGCATCTCTGATTGATGCTAATGCTAATGCTAATGCTACTTCAGATTCGCTGCGATGGAGGATGGGCTTAACTCCACGTAGGTGATGCTAATGTCCCCTTGATGTGTCCCCGTCACTGAAAAAAGTGAAACATTGAATTAACTTAAAAATTCTTCTTCAGTAGGTCACACATAAAAACATCTAGGTGAGTGAATCAAATTAAATTACATTAAAATAACCCTAACTCTATGCAAATCAATTTGGTTCACTCAACTAGACTTTTTTTATGTGTGATCATAATAAGTCAAAATTATGAGATAAAATGTAAAAATTATTAGATAAAAAGTCAAAATAATAAGTTAAAAAGCCAAAATTATGTGATAAAAAGTCAAAATAATGAGATAAAAAGTCAAAATCATGATATCAAAAGGCAAAATTCTGAGGTAAAAAGAAATAATTACGGGATAAAAAGTCAAAACTGAAGAAGAATTTTTAAGTTGATTCAATGTTTTACTTTTTTCAGTGTAGTGGACAGGCTTTTTCTGAGTGTCTCGTTTCTTTGTGTAGTTTTCTATGAATGGTAAATACAGCCAGTGGAGGTGACACACCACACAGCAAACACAGCATGTGTTGGTAACTCGGGGTGACCCATTAGATTCCAAAAGGAGTGTGTAAAAGTGGTTTTCAGTGGAATGACACCTTTAATTAAAATATCCAAAGAAAATCTGCTGTTTTTTTATGTGTTTGACTGAGGTTAATTGATGGAACTGATGTACGGAGGTAAACAGGTGTAAAAAATAAAAATAAAAAATACATAGATTTTAAAAAATAAAGTCAAATAAAAAGACAAGACTATAATTATTGGGACCAAATTACAATACTAGTTCTTTGTTTCTTTTTGAAAACTTAATTTTTTGAAGTTGTTTATTATTTTGGAAATATTTATTCTTTTTTGTTAATTTTGTTGCTTATTTCGTTTATTTTTCTAAAAAGAAATGTCTTGCATTATTTTTTTTCTTCACTTTTGTTCCATTTGTGTCTTACTTTGCTCATGCTACTTAGTATTTTGTTGGTTTATTATTAATTTTTGTTCATTTTATTGAACACTGCATACATGAAAATAAGAAGATATGAAGATTTTCCCTTGTAATAAAAAAAAAATATTGTTTTTTGTAATGTAAATTTGTTCATAAATGTGTAATAGGAATATAGATTTTCCTCCCGATGCTTAGTTACTTTTCGTCTACCCTGTCAATGTTTCCCTCTTCCATCACACCTGGAAGACATTATATTATTATCAGGCTTCTGCAGAGTTTGATGATGAGCTGATCATTAACTGAAGCAGGTGTGTAGGAAGATGAAAATACCTAAAATATGTTTCAGAGGACCAGAGACGCTTACCCCTGACCTAGAGCAGGGGTGTCAAATATGCAGCCCACTATGATGTCAAGTAGGCAGAGCAAGGAAAATAAGAGCCTTAGAACTACACATTTTTCTGTCTTAGCACAAAAAGTACAAATAACTTTAAATAATGCTTACATTTGAAATAATATAAATGTAAAAATAAGACCTGAAAAACCTTACATTTGTAAAGATGTCCTCAACCTATCATTTACATGTGCATCACAAATGACAGTGGATCTGCAAATGTAAAAAGATAGACAGACAGACATACAGACAGACAGACAGACAGACAGACAGACAGACAGACAGACAGACAGACAGACAGACAGACAGACATACAGACATACAGACATACAGACATACAGACATACAGACAGACATACAGACAGACAGACAGACAGACAGACAGACAGACAGACAGACAGACAGACAGACAGACAGACAGACAGACAGACAGACAGACAGACAGACAGACAGACAGACAGACAGACAGACAGACAGACAGACAGACAGACAGACAGACAGACAGACAGACAGACAGACAGACAGACAGACAGACAGACAGACAGATAGATAGATAGATAGATAGATAGATAGATAGATAGATAGATAGATAGATAGATAGATAGATAGATAGACAGACAGACAGACAGACAGACAGACAGACAGACAGACAGACAGACAGACAGACAGACAGACAGACAGACAGACAGATAGATAGATAGATAGATAGATAGATAGATAGATAGATAGATAGATAGATAGATAGATAGATAGATAGATAGATAGACAGACAGACAGACAGACAGACAGATAGATAGATAGATAGATAGACAGACAGACAGATAGATAGATAGATAGATAGATAGATAGATAGATAGATAGACAGACAGACAGACAGATAGATAGATAGATAGATAGATAGATAGATAGATAGATAGATAGATAGATAGATAGATAGATAGATAGATAGATAGATAGATAGATAGATAGATAGATAGATAGATAGATAGACAGACAGACAGACAGACAGACAGACAGATAGATAGATAGATAGATAGATAGACAGACAGACAGACAGATAGATAGATAGATAGATAGATAGATAGATAGATAGATAGATAGATAGATAGATAGATAGATAGATAGATAGATAGATAGATAGATAGATAGATAGATAGATAGATAGATAGATAGATAGATAGATAGATAGATAGTGTCACTTTATACAAAAAAGATTTGTTCTTATATTGAATTATTTTATATCTATTACCATTTAAATGAATACAATAGAAGAATAGAATAGTACTTTATTCATCCCATCCTGGGGATTTTTTTTTTTTTTTCGGTACAGCAGCAAAAAAAATTAAGTGCACTTGTAAAATTTCAGAGAAGATGGACATATTTACATCTATACAGTATTTACATTATTTACATTGCATTGCATGATGGTTAGACATGTATGTTTGGTGTTAGTGAGTGATGATATACATTCTGATGGCTTTAAATCAGACTGTAAATGTAAAATAAAAAACACTGTAAATGTAATCTAGTGTGTTTGTGAATGTCCAGGAGCTGTAGAACACTGTAGCCCACTAAATGTCCTTTCTAAAATTATTCTTTCTGAGGTACTGTGCCCACAGTTAGATATTCTTGGACTGTTTGCACAAGACAATGACTGACAAACTTGAGAAGTTACCTGTTTGTAGGATAAACATTTATTATCTTCACCTTAAGTCTTAAGATTTGTGTGTGTGTGTGTGTGTGTGTGTGTGTGTGTGTGTGTGTGTGTGTGTGTGTGTATAAGATTCCTATCTTTATGGGGACATTGATATGTTTACACAATTACACCATGGGGACCTCTGACACTATGGGGACCACAATTAAGGTCCCCATGAGGGTTAAATATAAATAAAAGTCCCCACTAGTAAAATAGAATGATGTCGCCCTATAAATACATGCTTTTTTTTTGTTTCCGAAAGTCCCCATAAAGCATGAAGTAAACATGTGTAAAGTGAAACATGTATAAAAACAAGGGGAAAAATTGCTCTGTGAAATATGTTTTTTGTGACACTGACCCTTTATTCTTACATATTTGACACTAAAGATGTGTGACCAGATAAAAATTCTGCTGTGTACTGCTCTCAAAGCCACCGTTGTCTCTATTCAGAAAACACCTGAAGTAAACAGACCACTTAAAAACGTTCTATTGTTTCTTTGCTTCAGGTTCCTCATGTAAATACTGATGTACCTACCTGTTTGCATAACTCTTCTATTCATACATCCTCCCTCCCATATCTTCTCAATCTTTGTAAGAGGAAATGGAGATTCAAGTCCATTTTAGTCAATACATAAACATCTTGAATGACCCCTGACCTGTTAAGTGATTGGCTTCTTGCACAAAACATTTTCCTGATAACAGTCTGCATTAGAAAATATGAGGGTGATTATGTTCCATGCGTGTAGATCCAGCGCTGCAATCAGCAGAAAGTGATTTCATAATCTAGAACGAGACAAAATGCGTCTCTCGAACCACAATAATCACGAAGAGCGTACTTCTCACACCCTAATCACGCATGTCACAACCCCAGGGACCAAAATGGAGAGCATCATTTAGAATGTGAGTCATACCAAGCAGTGATTTTGTTAACTGTTTAACATCCATGAGGTCACAACTGGAAATTTAAGGATTATATTAGAAC